>OY757906.1:82219302-82691802 GCA_963585895.1 Sepioteuthis lessoniana | reverse complement strand
GAAAAATTATAGCTGGAGGGAGAGCAGAAGTAAAGGATTCCTGCATTTCCTAATGGCATCAACACAATGTGTAATGCAAACGGGATTTTGGCATTAAATAACCTACAAGGGTTGATATAGCATTAAACAGAATAACCTAACCAATAGCTGGAGGGAGGGTAGAAGAAAAGGATTCCTGCATTTCCAAATGACATCAACATGATGTGAAATGCTAACAACTTCATCCAAGATTTGAACTCGGGACACCGTTTACACTTCCAACAACAATAACTATTACGGTAAACATATGTCTGAGTGTGTGTCTGTGTTTGTACGAGATGTGCCTCTGTGTGTGTACGGAATGTGTGTCTGTTTGTGTGTACGAAGTATACGTCTGTGTATGTGCAAGATATGTCTCGAGATATGTGTGTTTGTACGAGGTGTATGTTTGTGTTTGTATGTGTATGAAGTGTGTGCTTCTGTGTATACAAGGTGTTTATCAATGCGCGTGCGTATGTGTGTGTACGAGGTGTGTGTCTGTGTCTGTGTTTGTACGAGGTGTGTGTCTGTGTCTGTCTTTGTACGAGGTCTGTGTCTATGTCTGTGTTTGTACGAGGTGTATGTCTGTGTCTCTGTATGTATGATGTGTCTGTCTCGGTGTGTACGAGGTGTGTGTCTGTGTCTGTGTTTGTACGAGGTGTGTGTCTGTGTCTGTGTTTGTACGAGGTGTGTTTCTGTGTCTGTGTTTTAGTATACGAGATGTGTGTCTGTGTCAATGTGTTTACGAGACGTTTGTACGTGTACAAGGTTTGTTAGTACGAGGTGTACAAGTGTGTCTGTGTGTACGAGGTGTGTTTCTGTGTTTCTCTGTGTACAAAGTGTTTGTCTCTGTCTGTATGTGTGTCTCTGAATATATACGAGGTGTGTGTCCGTGTCTATGTGTACAAGGTGTGTGTGTGCATGTACGAGGAATGTGTCTGTGTGCGTAAGAGGTGTGTGTCTGTGTCTGTGTGCGTAAGAGGTGTGTGTCTGTGTCTGTGTGTTTGCACAAGCTGTGTGTCTGTATCTGTGCCAGATGTGTGTCTATGTCTGTACAAGGTTTGTGTCTGTGTTTGTGTTTTTACGAGGTGTGTGTCTGTGTTTGTACGAGATGTGTGTCTTTCTCTGTAATCATACGATGTTTGTGTCTGTGTCACTGCGTGAACAAGGAATATGTCTGTGTGTGTACAAGGTGTGTGTCTATGCCTCGGTATGTACGAGGTGTGTGTCTTTGTCTGTGTTTTTACGAAGTGTGTGCCTGTATGTGTACAGGTTGTATGTATATATCTGTGTGTACGGGTTGTGTGTCTGAGTCTGTCTGCGTACGAACTGTGATAAAAATATCGAGACAGAAATTCTAATTTTAACATTCAAATGAGATCATGTGTATAACTGTAGAGACAATTTTTTTAGTTCCGTTTCGGTTTCGCTTCCTTTGTTTAATTGTATATCCCCCTTCGTGGGTTATTCAATGCCAAAGCTATCCTTGTAGAAAAAAAATTAGTGATATTATTTAACGCATAGCTGGGAGGATAAGGTGTTTATATCTTTCCTAAAGGCATTTGTCCAAAATCGAGCGTTATGCGTTTAATACGATATCCCCGTTCAGCATTTTAACTACTTCACCACGGGAACTCTCCGGCCTCCAACTTATGAAGTAAAGTGATATCTAGACATATATATATATATATATATATATATATATATATATATATATATACGTGTGTGTGTGTGTGTGTGTGTGTAAGGAATTTGCTGAGCACACCGACCTCAGATTTATTATAGCTCATGCTGTCCCTAAGTACTGAGCAGGCTAATCGCTGCTTAATTTCTGCGACCCAGCGAGAACGAAAGCTTTTAAAAAGACTTAACTCTAACGCATACCTTTGATATATATATATATATATATATATACGGAAATTTCTTCTATAGTGTTTTCAGCAGAATGCTGATATGTCCACTTTTTCAATGTAGAAACTGTCGGCGTTTAAGAAGATGAATAGAGATATATGGTTAGAGAAACAACTCTTAGAATATCGGGAAACCAATTATCTTTCCCAATAAATTTTGTTAAGAGCAGAGCCTGCTCTGTTGACACGTACATGCGAAAAGCAATTTGATAACACGACTCATATAGCTTAAAAACCTGGCTCTACGTTTTAAAAAATTATATGCTGCTTTGGCAACTGTTTTGCTTCACGTAGTCATCATGTGTTTAAGTTGCCCAGTCGGCTGGGAGGGGTGGTAGAATTCATTGACTGCACCTCTGCAGAGGGGTAACACTCCTCTAACAAGTAGCCCAGTTAGCTGGGGCTGTAGAATACACCGACTGCACCTCTGCAGAGGGGTAACCTCCCCCGCAACGAGGGTCATGGATATGATACTAAACAATCTGATGGTGAGATTTGAATAATCCTGGAACTTTGGGGAATGCGGAGCACCCCTTCATTGCCATCGCTCCTTGGGTCACACTCGCCCGGAGTGATTGCACCTTATAGGGTCCGATCTATGGGTCATATAGAACTGAACTGCGTATTCATGCTGAAATGAATTAATTGAAATAGAACTGTTTTGATATTTAAACTACGTATTTATGCTAAACTGAATTGTTTAAAATAGAACAGTTTTTGACATTGAAACTGCACTTACGCTTAACTGAATTGTTTGATATAGAACTGTTTTGACATTTAACTGTGTGTAGACAAAACTGAATAGCTTGAAATAGAAATGTTTTTGAGAATTAAACTGTGTACTCATGCTAAACTGAATTGCTGGTAAACAAATGTTTAATATTGAATAGAATTATTGGTGTTAAATAACAATCATTGAGACAATGTCCAAAAAAAATTATCTCGGGCTCGTTTAAAAATAATGTTACCTACAAACTATTTGTTCACAAATTATATATGTATGATTATATATAATACATATATTGGCATATCAACCTTGTAGGTGGATATGTTGTCATAGGTTGATATGTTGGCATAAGTTGATATGTTGGCATATCAAACTTGATATGTTGTCATAGGTTGATATGTTGGTATAGTTTGATTTGTAGGTTGATGTGTTGGCATATCAACCTTGTAAGTTGATATGTTGGCATAGGTTGATATGTAGGTTGATATGTTGGCATAGGTTGATATGTAGGTTGATATGTTGGCATAAGTTGATATGTTGGCATATCAAACTTGATATGTTGTCATAGGTTGATATGTTGGTATAGTTTGATTTGTAGGTTGATGTGTTGGCATATCAACCTTGTAAGTTGATATGTTGGCATAGGTTGATATGTAGGTTGATATGTTGGCATAGGTTGATATGTTGGCATATCAACCTTGTAGGTTGATATGTCATTAAATCCAACCAACCATATACCGGCCTCTCAGCGGTAATGAGATTACGCCGACGGTATTTTCTCGAGTATGATACTAAATTGTATCTTCTGCGGAGGGGTAAGAACCTCCACCCCCAAGAAGGGTTGACTCGGGTAATACACTAAATTATATCTAATGGGGAGACTTCAATCGTAGACCTCTAGTGAGTATGGAATGCTCCTTCAATACTATTACTTCCAGCTCCACGCTGATTCGGAGTTGAGGCACCTCGCAATCATATCTATCGCACAAAGAGAACCGTCTGAAATTAATTAGTATTAGAGTTTTCTTCCCTTTTTTGGGTGGTTGTTTGTTGCTTTTTTGTTTTTTCTTTTTTACACATGATAATTTTCATGAATGCGTAAATCAGCTGTATATAGAATTTTTACTTAAAGTTTTAATTATGATAAAAATAATCCTTAGTAAAGGATTATTTTTATAATTAGTTACTTAAAAACCATACAACTGTGCGCAAATTATTTGCATTAGACAGGAATGATTGATATCACATTACCGTGTGTAAAAAAAAAAATCTTATGAAACAACTGCACAAAGATGTAAATATGAATGTGAATGAACGCGATTCTCTAACCTCTGGGCATAAGATAATCCAAGACGAGTTGACATACCTTTAAAATCAACCAATCACTGAAACCATATAACTGTGTGCACACTAACTGTAATTGTCAATATCATTAAATATCATTAAAAATTGAATAGGAATGGTAACTTGAAATTATATTGTCGCTTTAATACAACTGCGTAAATGAGCCTTGGTTACGATTCGTTTGAAGAATTCAACGCGAATGCTGTACGATCAGGAATGTGGCCTATTGATACACCAGGGACAGACCACTTACACGTGTGACACGACAGTTGGTTTGACGAAATAACATACTACAGGTCGCCGTAACAGCCAATAATATTTAGCGATCTTAGTCGAGGATGACCCGAAGGCTCCCTTTTCAAATAGCTACTACACCAAGGTGTAGGAGAGGGCGCCACTCCATTCCCTGGATTGTTCCACTTTACCCTTGATGCTTACCTTATAATGCTGAGTGTTAAGCAAGGTGGCATCAGTTGCCATTTTTTAAGTCTTTGGTATGACTCGACCTAGGATTGAACCCCTGTCTTCCCGACCATTGGCGAACACTCTCCTCATTCGGCCAAATTACTTAAATTATCTAGTTCTGGAAACAATGACTCACTAAATTATTTGTAATAAGAGGAGTTTCTTAAAGATGGAATCACTTTACTCCTTATAAGTTTTTCACGTCAGCATTAGCAAGTGGTCTTTCGCAAGAGTCTGAGTGATAGCGAACCTTCTCATGTCTCCACAAACTTGTCGGATGGGGTTGGAGAATACGCCGACAGCCCTTTTGCAGAGAGGTATAAAAAAAAACTCCCAACAAGTGTCCTGAATATGAAACAAAACCATATGGTGGTGAGGTTTCAGTCCTGGAGCTTTAAAGTACACCTTTATTGCCATTACTCCTCGGTCCACTCTGATTCGGGGTGGTAATACCAGTGAGGGTTCCATCAACTGGTCAAATAGAAATATTTGATAATTTACTATACTTGAAACCATTTAACTGTGTCCAAAAATGATGGCTATTAAACAGAATTGTTTGTATTACTTAGCAATACTTGACCCATTTAATAGTGTGCTAACGAATTAGCTGTAGCTCGATTAAAAATAATGTTACCAACAAACTATTTACTTACAAATACTATATATATATACATGTGTTTATGTGTGTTTGCGTATGTAAACAGGATCTGGTATTAAATAACCCACAAGGGTTGATATGCAATAAAACACGGCCAAACCAAAGCAAATATTGTCTCCAGGACTCTTCAGGGCATTCTAGCTGATCTTAACGATGCTGTGGTTTGGATTGTTTCGATTTTTCCTCTGATTTCCGGTTCTTCCTGTTCTTTTTCCAAGCTTTTGGGGGCCGTTCAAAGAGCACCAACTGCAATTGGTATCACTGTCACCCACATTTTTGGCTCAGTCAGCCGGGGCTTTAGAATAAACCAACTGCAGAAGAGTGTTCTGCATATGACACTGAACAATCTGATGGTAAGGCTCCAGGCTGGAGCTTTGGGGGATGAGGAGTACTCCTTCATTGTCATCGCTCCCAGGTCCACTCTGTCCAGGAGTGGTAGCACCTGATAAGGTCCATTAGAACTAAACTGCGTACTTATGCTAGAATAAATTGCTTGAAATAGAAGTTTTGACACTTAAACTACGTACTGATGCTAAATTGAATTGTTTGAAATGGAGCTGTTTTTGACAATAACTATACTTATACTAAACTGAATTGTTTTAATTGAAACTGTTTGACTAAACTATATAGTTTGAAATAGAAATATTTTTGACAAATAAACTGTGTACTTATGCTAAACAGAATTGTTTGAAATAGAACTGTTTGTTTGTATAAAAATGAATTTGACATTAAATAACCTACAATGGTTGATATCCCATAAAACCTAAACAAACGACATTTTTTTGTTTTGATTTTTGTTATGATTTTTGTTTTGATTTTTTAGTTCTCTAGCAAGGTCCAAGAATTTGTCTATCTTTTCACTTTATTTTCACTCTGTGGGTGCCAGGACAGCAAAATTACAAGTTCTTTTTTTTTTTCTTATAAATAAACGTTAGATCTGATCCTGGCCAACATTAGGTGATCCGTTTGTACCTTAAAGACGTAGAGAATTTTGTTTTTATAAACTATTTTGTAGTATGGTCAAATTTTAATTTCTTGCACAATTTTCAGTGAATCACATTATTATTACTTAACTCCTTGTGAGTCTTTTCACGTTAGTTTTAACTGGTGGTCTTTCACTGAATTCTAAATAGCAATATTCTTCAAAGTATTCAAGCTGATTTTAGCAGTGCTGTAGTCTGGATGGTTTCTTGCCCAGTCAGCTGGGGCTGTAGAATACACTGACTGCACCTCTGCAGAGGGGTAAAAACTCCCCTAACGAGTGTCCTGGATATGACACTAAACAATCTGATGGTGAGGTTCCAACAGTGCTGGAGCTTTGGGGAATGCGGAGTACCCCTTCATTGCCATCGCTCCAAGGTCCACTCTGGCCCCGGAGTGGTAGCACCTGATAGGGCCCTATCTATGGGTTAAATAGAACTAACTGCATACTTATGCTAAAATGAATTGAGTAAACTGAATAGCTTCAAAAAGAAACGTTTTTGACAATTAAACCGTACTTACACTTAAACTGCGTGCTTATGCTTAACTGAATTATTTCAAATAGAACTGTTTTTCGACATTAAAACTGTATTTACACTTAACTGAATTATTATGTATAACTGTTTAAATAGTTTGAAATGGAAATGTTTTTGACAATTAAACTGTGTACTTATGCTAAACTGAACTGTTTTCAATAGAACAGATTATTTACATAAAAATGGATTTGGCGTTAAATAACCAACAAAGGTTGATATGCCATAAAACCAAACAAACCAAACCAAACCTGGATGGTTTCGATTCTTCTTCTGATTTCTAGTTCAGACAGTCTATTTTACTGTCCTTTGGAGACCGTTCAAAGATGACCAACTGTAATAAGTTTCATCGTCACCCTCATCTTGCCTAGCTTTTTCAACTCTCAGGCAAGATCCAGGAATTTGCCAATCTTTTCGCTTTCTTTCAATGATCTGCCAGAACAGTAAAATCCACTCGATAGGAAGTTCTTTTTATTTTTTGTTTTTTCGTTAATTAACGTTAGGTCTGGTCTTCGGGTCGTAATCGGATAATCCGTTTGTATCTTAAATATACCATTTGTTCACCAGGTCAAATTTTAATCTCTTGCACATTTCTCTGTGGATTACTTTTCCTATTCAGTCATGCCTAATCTGGTTTTGTTTTCTGTGCCAGTTTGCTGCATTCGCTTATTATTTGATTAACTGTTTCATCTCTATTACCACAAAACCTAGTTACTTGAAATCATTTTATTACTTGGAAAAAAAACTTACTTTGGCGTTGAATAACCCAACAGGAGTTAGCATGCCATAAAACCAACTAACATCTTATGTAGAGAAACGTAGATAAAAAGATACGTGAACATTAGGAACTACACAAGATGCAGATTAATCCGAAGACGAAATGAGCCACTGCTATATAGGAGTGCCCGTGGTGTAATGGTTATCATCGAAGGAAATGGACACGGTGACACGAGTTCAAATCCAGGACAAGAATGATAGTTTTTCACATAGCACTAATACCTTTTAGGATACGTATAAATCCAAGTATTCTCTCTCCAGCTATGGGTAAATAGTAAAGCAGACTGGATTCTTCAGCCTTGGTGGGGCGACCAGACTAGGAGAAGGAAAATTCAGAATCAAAACCTGTTAAACTCCGCTTAAAAGTAGTTGACATTGAGTCAGACCCAGCCCGTGTGGAGGAGTCAGTAAATAAACACTGCTAAGTAGAAACTTGGAAATTACTAACTCTCAACTTTTGAACTACGTGAGAATTTCTGATGAAGTCAGGTTTAAAGCTACGGTTCTTGTCATTCCATTGACGTTAAACAGCAATGAACTTGTTTCATACTCGGATGGATTACCACTAAATAACAGCAGTTGATTAAAAAAAAACCTTGAGACCTGTTTACCAGACTAAGCAAATCAAATAACCATAAAACACATAAATGTACGATGAATTTATTTCAAGTTGAGCTCGGCATTATAAATTGTAAGAAGAGATGAAAACTAGGAAAAAATGAGTTTCAAGTTGATAAATGTAACAAAACTTTTTCAAATAAACTTAGGAACAGCAAAATGTACTTGAATTATTACAACAGGTAAGCCAAAATAAAACCACTTTTAAGAAACGATTTGCTTCTGGCTGTCAAACAGCATACAACAGAGAAAATAGCTAATTGAAATTAACTGACACTTGAAGCTTAGGAACATTTTTTTCATTAGTTCTAACTTTCTGCTTTCAAACTAAGGACAAGTTTGTGTCTGGAGATTGCCTAACCAAAATATTTTGTTTGATTATCCATTATTAAACAGAGCATTTTCTGTTATGATGTGGGAAGCAATTTTGAATATTCGTCATTCAGGGATCCTGGAATGCATAAAGAATATTTGGAATTTTAATTTGATTGATTGGTTGATTGTTTGATTGATTTTAACGGCATGTCCACCACTATACTTAGAAGTTAATGTCATTTCGTTTATTGTATATTTATATTGACATTTTTGTGTTGTGGTTTATGAAGAGAATTTGCACACATTTATATATCATGTATCCTTGTCTAATACAAACAATATGCAAACAGATCTATTTAACCCATGGATAGGACCCTAACAGGTCAGAGAGGACCTGGGAGTTATAGCAATGAAAGGGTACCCTACACTCCGCAGAGCTCCAGAACAGGTGCCTCACCACCAGGTGCAGTTGATTGACTGGACATATTCGTTTATACCCGCTTTGCGAGAGATACAGTCAACGTATTCAAAGCCCAATTTCAACTGAAATTCATCATGTTATTGACTTATGAAGGAAATAAGATTACTGCGCCTCGTTCAGGTCAAACTGGTCTACTAAAAAATTGTCAGCGTGCGATGAAGTACAAAATCGATTAACAAAACGTTATAAAGTAGCCGTTGTAGCAGTGATTCAAAATTTATCTTGCAATGACAATATGGTTGGTCGAGTCAGCTGGGGCTGCAGAATACACCGCCTGCATCTCTGCAGAAGGGTAAGGCTCCTCCAACGAGTGTCCTGCATATGACACCGAACAATCTGATGGTGAGGCTCCAGTAATTCTGGAGCTCTGGGGGAATGCAGAGTAAACCTTTATTGCCATCGCTCTCAGGTACACTCTATTCTGGAGTGGAAGCACCTGATATGGGTTTAATAGAACAAAACCGTGTACTTATCCTAAACGGAATTGTTTGAAATAGAACAGTTCATGTGTATAAAAATGGATTTGGCATTAAATAACCAACAATCGTCGATATTCTATAAAACTAAACCAAACCAAACAATGTGGTATTTTCATCACACGACTTACTCTAGTAGAGCAACCAAAATATAATCCCTACTTAAACTAGTGTAAAGCTTGACAGCGAATACACAAGAATGCGACGAGCGATATTGAACAAGTCATGGTGGCGGCACCCAACAAAGCAGCAGCTGTACGGCCACCTACCACCCATCACGAAAACTATCAAAGTTAGATGAACCAGACATGCAGGACATTGCTGGAGAAGTAGGGACGAGCTCATAAGTGATATACTCCTGTAGACCCCTTCCCATGGACGAGCAAAGGCAGGACGACCAGCTAGAACCTACATACAGCAGCTCTGTGCCGATACGGGATGGAACCCTGAAGACCTGCCAAAAGCAATTGACGATAGGGAAGGATGGCGAGAAAGGATCAGGGATACCCATGCTGATGGCGCGATGTGATGATGAAACTAGTATAATGTAATAGTTTGATTATGTTGCTGAGTACATAGGTTGGCAACGGATTTTAACATCAATGTGAACACCTGCAAGGATGTTGGCGGGGACTGTGATTGACAATGGCATTCATAAGGTGTTGTTTTATATGGAAATCAAAAATGAAACATGGTTTTTGTATTAAGTTGATCGAGCAATGCCATTTGATAGAAATTATGGGAAGATTTGATTATGGATTGTTCGTCACTTGCTTTTGAGTAGAGCTGAGGTGCAGACACGATTCATAAAGTCAACGTTTTGTCCGACCTTACGCCAAGTTCAAGATAAATAACAATTTTATTTATTTTAGTCATTATCCTTAACAAATTAAAACTAAAATGTTAATTAAATTATTTGATGACTTAACGAGAGTTATATTGTTCTGCGTTTTGTTTACGGTAACTGTAAAATGTTAGTTGTCTTGCTTAAGGCATTTTAACGGAAAATTCCGGGGTAAATAACATGATTTTGTTGTGCTCGTAATTCCTTAAAATATGTCTAAAGTGTTTTTATAGTGTTCTTTATAGCTTAACTGTATTTATATTCTTTCTCAATTTATTTACGCTAGTTTTATAGTGTTTATTCTCATTTTAAAACATTATGTCCGGTTTACATCAAACTTTTTAAACCAATTATGACGTAGGGCGGAGTATTACTATATGAGTAAGCTCGCTGATTTCAATTTCTGTGTTGATAGTTATTACGTCACTCACACATTCTGACCAAACTTTACCAGATCAAAAAATTCACTTCTTCTCTTCTCAAATAGAACTCGAACTCATGTCTTTATTACAACGGCTGTGTTTTCATAATCATCATAATTTTTGCATCAGTCAACAAGATGATATGTCCTCTAATGTTTATGCATGATTTTTTAAAATAATTTCCATGCTGAATAATTCCAACATTATGTCCAGCTGGTTTGATATTAAAGCAATCTTCTAATAACGTGAATTTATATCGTGAATCAAAATATGTATCATTTGAAGTAAGTCTTGTAGATATTCACCAACTAAAACCAGCTGCTCAACAAAAATAATATTTTCAAACTGGCTCGGTCCAACATTAGTCACCAAGCAGTGTCATATATTTTACCATCATTTCTACTAGGCGACAATTTATTCTACGAATATAAAAAAAATACGGTTAATATTTGTTTGTTTTTGCTTTTAATTTTGATTTTTGTGGGGGATGATTTGGGGGTTTATTGCTTTTATTGGTGTTTTTATTGCTTTTTTAGGGATTTTTTACATTGGATACCGTGTTAATATGTTTATTCGTGAGGCGTAATCGTAAAAGTGTGCCTTAAGCTGCAATTAAGTTTGATGTCAAATTACATCCTATTTATATAAAGTAGTGCAAAATTCACTAAGTGATCGGCACAACAAAAGCATAAATGCGTGGTTGTATGGATGTTGTCTATCCAAACCTTCCTCCTGCTTTATCTTCTGCCAACTCCTAAGAACGAGAATAGATTAAGAAATACACCTGTATAATTTCTTTACGTGATTAGTTTCGTCGGTTGTAATATAATTCCTTGATTAATTTTAACAAAATTTCAACCTATTTAAGGTTATTTTATGCCTAGAGGTTAGGGAATTGAAATCATTGTATATTTATATTTATATTTTTTGGGTAGTAGTTTCTTAAAGGTTTTTGGAATACATTTATATCATATCGAGTATTGCTATCTATTACAAACAATTTGAACACAAGTGTACGGTTTCAAGTATTCTAATATAATACAAATAATTATATAGTTTCAAGTGATTATTTTTATTCAATAATAATCATTTTTATACTCAGGTATATGGTTTCAAGTATTCCAATCTAATAAAAATGATTTTATAGTTTCGTATGATTATTCTTATTTGATAAAAGTTATTTTTGTACACAGTTGTATGTTTTTAAGTATTCCAATCTAATTCTAATAATTATATAGTTTTAAGCAATTATTCCTTTTTGATAATAATCATTTTTGCACACAGTTGTTTTGTTTCAAGTATTCCAATCTAATACTAATAATTATATAGTTTCAAGTGATTATTTTTCTTTAATAAAAGTTATTTTTGTACACAGTTATTTGGTTTCAATTAACTAACTATAATCCTTAGCAAACAATTACAATGTCAAGTAACTATTCTTAAAAAATTCAATCGAATACGAATGATTTTTAAACAGATCTATTTGATCTAGTGATGGGACTCTTACAGATACTATCACACATGGTCAGAGTGGACCTAGGAACAATAAAGGGGTATTTTACACTCCCCAGATCTTCAGAATTGGAGCCTCGCCATCAGATGTAAGTTACTGTCATTATCAGGACACTCCCTTTCCAAGGAGAGAGCCTTACCCACTGAAGGGGATACAGACAACATATTCTAAGCCCCGACGACAGAGTGGTAAAATTCTTTGAAATTGGCAGTTTGCTTTCATAGTAGAAGGCTTTTCATATCTCATGTCAAACGCTGTCAGACGATGTACTAAACTTCATAACACCCGGTAGGCAAAAATATCAACAAGAATCGTCGTCGGTATTGTTGCTAGCGTCTTTCAAAACGGAACAAAAACAGGAAGTGTCGCCATTAGAGGCGAATACTTTTGGCAGGGAAAAGCATAGAAGCAACCTTACCGGCGGGCAAACGATCGATGCGACAAAGCTATGGTGGGGCAAAGAGCTAAAATATTGAACTGGAGTTGACGGATCGGGACTGACGCGTGGTTTTCGGACTTGCAATGCATTTCAGCTGACAAGGAACTGGTTGGGAGGTTAGCTCTCGACTGTCCATCAATGACAACTGCTTTCGCTACGTCTTGATTATGCTGCCACCGCTGCTGTAGTTGCCACTGTGAACAATGAGAGACGAACATCAGTTTGGGAAGAAGATAGTGACTTCGAGTTCGAAAGGAAAGAAGTAAGGAATTTTCATAGACTGATTGGTAGAATGCGCGGGTGAACGAATCAATACTGATCACGGACGAACGACGTAGTGTCGAGAAGTCACAAATCAGAACGAACACTAAGCGACGCTGAGGCCTGCTTTAACTACAACGAAAACAGAGCATGCACACAAAAACATGCATGCATACGTGACCATATATATATATATATATAACACACATACACACACACACACACACATATATATATATATATATATATATATATACATGTGTATGTATTTTAGCTGAAAACTTGCTCTTTTAACGTGGTGTTATTAGGCTATCTGATATCTCTGATAAAATAAAACGGGATATCTTCCAAGCTGTAACCACGTCAGTACTACTGTATGACAGCACCAATTAGATTCTAATGAAACGCTTGGATAAAAGGCTTGATGGGAACTAAACAAGGAAGCAGTGTGTTGTTTAGAATAGATTCTGAATGCAGCACTCTGCAAAACAGTAGTTGTACGGCCAATCACCTCCCATCACACAAACCATACAAGACGAACAAGATATGCTTGATACGAAGGACCAACTCATGCAAGGTTCTCCTGTTGTCTTCTACGTATGAACATTTACATTCATCAGCTTTGTACAGACACTGGATGCTGTCTAGAAAACTACAAAACCGATGGCTGATTGGGATGAATGGCAAGATAAATTCAAAGGAATCCCTGCAGTCGTCACACTTTGATAATCATGAGGATTAGTCTCCTTAAATATATTGCATTTTTCATTAAAATGTACCATTAATTGCCAGTCGTAATGCCATTACTATTATAGAGACATTGTATAGAGGTCGGGAAAGTCAGTCTCGGTCATTTGGATGTTAAAAGTAAATTGTAACATTATGGGACCATCGTGAATATTGTAATGCCACATTGTTCTTCAAAAACAAAAAGCAACTCAGTTGTCTCAGGATACGAAAAGTCTTTCTTCTGAACTGCAACATTTTACTTCGTTGTCAACGCAACACGACAGAGACGAAGACATTATAAGGGTATATGAACTAATCCCAGCTTGATTGGCACCACACACCCCGACTCTAACCAATTCGTACCATTGTCTAACCCCAACTGACTTCCAAACTCAACTCAACTGACTAAATTTTCAAATTTTCTATCTTTTATATATTCTAAAATTAAGCATTTCCTTAGCCAAAGTCCTCGATGTGACGTCATCTCAGTAAATCATTGCATCATTAGTTTTATTTAATTTAAATCAAACTTATTACGCGATATGACGTCAACTATTTTTTTCCTGTCCCAAAATCTTGATAAGGGGTGATTGTTGTATCCATCCGCACGCGCGTACCAGAGTGCACGCGTTGACTTCAATGATAAGTACACTTCCACTAAAAGATCTCTAATCAATCGACAATCTGACCAAATTAAAATATAAAATAATTAACATAATTAATTATTACCCTAATTATTTTACAAAATTACGTATACCTTGATTGGTGGCGCTTGTGGTGTCACGGCTATCGTCGTAGGAAATGAACATGAACACAAATTCTAGACTTGGCTGTTTACATTTCACATAATGTTTACACCCTTGGGAAAAGTAGGAATTCAACTATTCTCTCACCACTCCAGCTATTAGTAAATAGTTGGGCAGACTAGGCTCTTTAACCTTAGAATGGTGACCTGGTCTAGACGCAAACTCTGAATTCTAACCAGTTGTACTCCGATTAAAGACTGGCCCTGAGTCGCATCCTCCTCATGATGGAGGGGTAAGGTGAATACAACCTTGATTTAAGAGTTGAGTTTATTTTTCTTGACAAAATAAAATCCTATGTTGAAACGACTCATGGGAAAAGAAGAGAAAATTGGATTTTGTGAGTTGAAAACAAGTAAATCAGAAGATTTTTAAATCTAAAGGCCTTAAGAGATTGAAATAATATTTCATCACAATGGTTCCTCAAGTGGATTTGGTTCTGGCAATGAGAAATTTGTCAACTGTTCAAAAGATAGTTGTCTTATGACTTATACAGACAATAGAAAAATCCTACCATTGTTTTGAAAAAGGTCTGAGTTGTCAGAATAATATTGGAGAATCAATATTTGTTTACACAAAAAAGAAAAGACTTGGTTACTGCGTCGAGCGGAGGAGGGTAGAAGTCTGGTGTGTATAAATTGCCGATGGAGGAGAAGTTATTTTGTGGAACCGAGTAAAGAATAGAGAATTTTATTGTTAATTAGCCAAAGGGTATTTTCAGGTGTGGTCTTGCTCTGAAGGTGACTGTAAGACAAACTTGAACCAATGAAATTATGAAGTATTGATGAGAAGGCTGAACATGTAAAAATGGCCGCCGAATTTGTGATACAATGGAATATTGTGGCAGAGCAATTATTAGGACTTGAAAGTAATTAATTATACTCCCCCAGAAGCGTCTGCTCCAACCACCGCTTAAAAGCATAGAATTTTTTACTTTTCGAATGAGATTGATTTTAACGGCATGTCATCCCGTCTAAGGTAACTTTATAAATTGCATAAAATAAACGTTTATAATTACATATTGTGTAATTGTCTCTTAATAGCTTTTGTTTCTTTTTGTTTTGTTTTTGTTTTTGCTTTTTAGGGATGAGGTTGCATACAGTTATATGATATCAAGTATTCCTATCTAACACAAACGATTTTTAACTTCTATCAAATACTAATAATTTAGGCACTATTAATCACTTTGTTCTGATAGTCATCTTTTGTTTACACACGGTTATATGGTTTCAAGTATTTCTATCTAATACAAAAATTTGCCCTATTATATGGTTTTAAGTATTCCTATCTAAAAATGATAATAAGGTTTCAAATAATTACTTCTATTAAAAAATAGTCATACGTTTATACACAGTTCAAGTAAATAATTATAATCCTTAAAAAACATATACGGCTCCAAGCAAGTATTCTTAATACCAACAATTTACACAATCATAAGGTATTAAGTATTCCAATCTAATAGAAATGTTTTTAAATTCTATTTGACTCCTACATGGGACCCTGAAAAATAGTGCCACTCCGTGTCAGAATGGATCTAAAAGTAACAAGGAATTAGTATCCTACACTCCCCAGATCACCAGAACTAGAGCCTCACCATCAGATGCAGTTTAGTGTTATACCCAGAAAGCTTGGAATGAGAACTTATCGATATGTGGAAATGAAGGATCGGTGAGACGACTTGTGGAAAACGAGATGAGAAAGAATAAGTATTCCAACAAGAATGGAAACTAAAGATGAAGGTACCAGTACTCGAGACTCTTCCAAAGAGTTTTTGCAAGACCCATTCACGAAAGAAATATTGGAGAAAAGATTTCGCTATCAGATAAATTTTGAAATATATACAGCCATATTAAATAAAAAAGTATATATATATATATATATATATATATATATATATATATATATATATATATATATATATATATATATATGTGTGTAGATATATAATGTACATATATATAATGCGTATAGATATAATGTTCGTTTATATGTGTGTGAGAGTACATGTATATATATATATATATATATATATATATATATATATATATATATATATACTTATTTATTTAATATGGCTGTATATATTTATAATGCGTGCATATGTATATTTATACAAAATGTGTGTGTATATATAATATATATATATTTGATGAGTATATATATATATATATATATATATATATATATAGTGTGTGTGTGTGTGTGTGTGTGTGTGTGCGCGCGCGCGTGTGTGTGTGT
Organism: Sepioteuthis lessoniana; assembly: GCA_963585895.1. Taxonomy (NCBI): domain Eukaryota; kingdom Metazoa; phylum Mollusca; class Cephalopoda; order Myopsida; family Loliginidae; genus Sepioteuthis; species Sepioteuthis lessoniana. The sequence continues at coordinate 82,675,250 of OY757906.1, read as the reverse complement.
GTATTATGTATATATATATATATATGTATGTGCATATATGTATAGTATATGTGTATATAATAATGGATGTATATGTAAGTGTGTGTGTTCATATATATATATATATATACGTATATGTAAATGTGTGTGTTCATATATATATATATATATATATATATATATATTATATATATATATATATATATATTGTATACTAAGGCAGCAAATGATTATCTAAACAGATTTGGTTGAATAACGCGCATTGTTTCTTTTTTTCAGTCTTCAAGTGAAGATGTTAAGGTCTTCTTACTTCCAGGTCAAGTTGGTAAAGAAAGAACCCTATATTAGCTCAAGGTTTCTTTCTTTACCAACTTTGCCTAGAAGTAAGAAGACTAGTGAGAAGACTTAAACTTCTTCACCTGAAGATTTTAATATATATGGAGTGTGATGGGTAAATTGTCGTCTAAATAAAAATGAAAATAATTTTGACACCTCATTTCATCAGATATATTTACCAAAATTACATGAAAATATCTTTAAATACTATAGATTACATATATTCAAATAAATCACATAACTTGTCAAATCTGTTAATCTAGACACTACAGAATCTTCGAAATTGGGGGAGTTGTCTCTTTTGAAGAAGTTACTGACTGACACAGAGTCGTCAAACCGGAGAGGGTTAATTTGAAGTTTATAACTCTAACTGAATAAATATTCTTTTTGGTATTTTTGTTTGTTTTCTTAGCGAGGAGGGAGGATTGTTTTATTTTATTGTTTTATTTTTTGATGGGGGTGCCATCGGGCTTCAGACATATTGATGTACTTTGGTATGATATATGCTCACACGCACGCGCACGTGCGCGTGTGTGTGTGTCTGTGTGTGTGTGATCGTACTCAAACATCTATTCACAAGATGTGTAGAAATAAGTAGTTACAATGCAAAGATGGCTAATGTATTTTGAGGAAAAGATGTTGAATAAAGTGTTGCTCATGGCAACTGATCCCCTTTATTAGTAAAGTGACAGAACGGATTCACTGTTCACAGAATGGTAAGCCTTAACTCAGCATTAACGCTTTCCTTTTCACTAAAATCATTCTCAAGATTTTTAATGCATTCACATACAAGTCACATTCATAGAACTTTATTTCTTTTTTTCTTCTTTTTTTTCCTTTCTTTTTTTTATCTTCTTCCGTTTCCTCTTTCTTTCCGCATTATTATCATGCTTAACTTCCTTTTCTTTTCTTTTTTTTTTTTTTTTTCATCTCTTTCACGCTTTCTCTCCTTTGTATGATTTTCCATTCTCTCTCTTTCTTTTTCACTGATTACATTTGCTTTCTCATTCATTCAATCTCTTCTTTCTGTCTTTATAGTATTTACAAAATCCTCTTCTTTTTGTTCTTATCACTTTTTTAAAAAAAATTCTCATCTATTCTTTAATCTCGGTATATATACAGAGAACTAAATCAAATTCATCAAGCTGTTCATTAGTCTTGATATCCACTATACGTACCGTTACATATTTCCTGAAATCTTTGTAGCGTCAGGACCACATAAACTATCAAGCTTTATCTCTTTGAAAAAAGCATTTCTGCTTAAACTCAACCACAATATATATATATATATATATATAGAGAGAGAGAGAGAGAGAGAGAGTGAGAGAGAGAAAGAAGTGTAAATAGATTGATAGATAGATATGTATGTATATATTATATGTATACGTACATATGCATATATATTATGATATATATATATATAATTATAATGTTTATTCATATATATTAAATATGCATGTATCTTACAATATATATATATACATATATTATATATATCATGATATATTCACATGTATTTTATATATACACTTATATTATAATATATAATATATATTATGATATATATTACATATTACAATATATATCATGTATATATACATTATAATGCATATATATATATATATATATATATATATATATATATATATATATACATATATCATCTATATGTATATAATTATCTATATCAATTCTGCATATTACAATATATATATATAAGTATGTATGTATGTATGTGTGTGTGTGCGTAGTAAATATATTATGATCCATATAATCTATTATAAATATATATATATTATCCATAGATGATGTATATATCATATATACGTGTATATTATGTATTAAATATATTAGATATATAAAAAGGGGAAAAGGGCTAATCATTCGTATTTATGCAGTGAGAAGTTGTCACATGGCAAATTTATTACTTTAGAAATTTGAGCTGTCCAAATACATGAAAATAAATTATAGAATTAGTCAGGTGGTAAATGACACAGGAGAAATTAATATGTCTACACTTAGAAATCAATTCCCTTCTTTTTCCTTTTCTTTTTTTTTTTCTTTTTTTTTATTTCATCAATTTATCACTTTCAGCATATTCCTTTTACAGAGATCATTTTCATATCTATCTATGATATATATATATATATATATATATATATATATGTGTGTGTGTGTGTGTGTGTGTGTGTGTGTGTGTGTGTGTGTGTGTGTGTGTGTGTGTGTGTGTGTGTGTGTGTGAAATCAGTTGATTTCTGTACTAAACAAAAGTGTTAGATTTTATGCAAAACAGAGGTTCTCCAAAGCTTTTTAATTTGAATCTTAATTTTTAGTATTTTTTGGCCAATCAGCACGTTCATTTATAACACTGTTTTTTTCTTTGATTTTACGAACGATTTTGATTTGATTTGCCTCGCTAAACTTGTAGAAGCAAAACACTAAATAACTAAATAAATTTTCCCCTTCAAGATTATTGAAAATAACTAATTAAAATCATAGATGAATTAATCCTCTTTTGATCTAATTGGAGCCGATCTAAATCTTATGAATAACGCGATAAAATACGCTATTTTTCAGTATTCAATAATCATTAATCTTTATTGTTAGTCACTTTCGTATTTATTTTTATTGAATGAATTTCAGTTATTTTTCCAACATCCAATTTCTATGAATATATTTAATTTCAAGATTGCATAAATATTACTCCTAGCAAAAGTTATCTCTTTCTTGATTACTTGTTGAAAAGAGATGTTTATAATGATATAACATTCCTTACGGTTGATTATTATCGCCTAGCATTACACATATAAAATAACTTAAGTATACTTTGTCTAAACATAGTGACATACATATACCAAGATCTTTTTCAGACAAAAAATACTTTGTCTAGTCATATCCAGGATACTTTGTTAGAGGAGGTCTATTCTATAACTCCAGCCAACTGTGTATATATGTATATATATACAGAGAGAGAGAGAGAGAGAGAGAGAGAGAGAGAGAGAGAGAGAGATGATATCGGCCTTTAATAAAATAGCTCTACCAATTTTTATAAAAAGCTGATTTTCTTCTAATTCTAAGATACCAGGAATTTAGTTTTAATGGAGCATTATACAATCAAAACGTATATCGTTTGGTATTATTTGATACCGAATTGTACAGCTTTGAAACTCTTTAACAAAAAATAAAAAATTGCAACACATCTGAAATAAAAAAAACAAATTTACGTAAATATAATGAAACAGTGCACTAAATTTTGAACAGCATCATATTTATATTTTTGCCTTCAAATAAACACTGTATAAGTCATAAATAATTACAACTCTGATAAGTTTTTTAAGAAAAAGTTCGTTTTCTTTTAAACTAAAAATACTAGATTTTTATAATTTCTATCCGGTGATTAGCCGAAAATATAAATATGTAATAGTCCCTGAATAAATGCTCCATATATATATATATATATTATATATATATATATATATATATATATATATATATATATAGTGTAATATGTAATGTGTAACAGTCCCAAAATAAATCCTCCCGTATATATTAGTGTAATAGCATCCTTTTTCAGAAGTGTTACAGTTTTATTTTGTTTACAGTCTCAGTGCGGTTGAGTTTGATTACAAATAAAGTAAAATAAAAGTAAAGTTGGCGACCTTAGTCGAGGGTGACCCGAAAGCTCCTTTTTCAATAGCTACTACACCGAGGTGTAGGAATGGGCGCTACTCTATTCTCTGAATTACTCCACTTTACTCTTGATCCTTACCTTATAGTACTGAGTGCTTAGCAAAGCGGCATCAAATACCATTCTTAAGTCTTTGGTATGACTCAACTTGGGATTGAACCCTGGTCTCCCGGATCATTGGGAACACTCTACTCATTAGGCCAATGGCCCGGTGGAAAATATATCTAAAAAATTAAAAGACAAGCACTTTAATCAATATTATAAAGTTGGCGACCTTAGTCGAGAGTGACTAGAGAGCTCCCTTTTCAATAGCTATTACACCAAGGTGTAGGGAAGGGCGCTACTTCATTCCTTGGATTTCCTCTCTTTATCTTTCATCCTTACTTTATAGTGCTGAATGTTATGCAAGGCGGCATCAAGTACCATTTTTTGAGCATTTGGTATGACTCGACCTGAAATTGAACCCTGGTCTGCCGGACCATTGGCGAACACTCTACTCTTTAGACCAATTGCAAATAATACCTAATTATGTCCGTTTTTATAATATAACGTTCCTGATATCTTTGGTTCAGAACTTGTTTCAGATATCGTCGTTTGCTCTGACTCACAAATTGAACTATTCACAAAGGATAGTGCCAAATTTCATACTACAATCGGTTTATTCGCTATTCAAATCTTTTGAGATTCAATTTTTCCCAATTACAAGTAACGTTTGATTCATTTTGAAATCTTCTAAAGTATTTTTACAATTATTCAAGATATTTTTCATACTGTGTCTTTATTGTTTTTCACAGAACGTTGCATTCTTCATCTTCCCTCATGTGTATGCGGCATCCGATCATCACATTCCGATTGTCTGACGAGAACGCGCACTAACACCTACTTGGCTTCCACTACCGCATTTCACTTCAAAATCACTCGTGATCTCTCCGGGGGCTTTTCAAAAAGGTATTCACATACCAGAAATTTCAGATCCCTTTTTTTTTTTAATTTTTCGGCGAAGAGTTATCTCATATTCTTTTCTCTACCAATTAATATTTTTTCTGATATTTCACAATGCCTCTCTCTCTCTCTCTCTCTCTTTCTCTCTCTCTCTCTCTCTCTTCTCTCTCTCTCTCTCTCTCTCTCTCTCTCTCTCTGTACATTCATTTTATGTGTGTGTGAATGCATTATACTTTTAAAGCCTTCTTCATATTTGATATCTATTTTTACACTCTCCTTCTTTTATCAATCTATCAGCATCCAACATACTATTACTTTCTCTCTTTTTCTGTCATTTTCTGTCACATATATATATGACAGAAAATGATAGATAGATAGATAGAAAGATAGATAGATAGATTGTATGTTTAAGCGTATAAATATATGTATATATCATCATCATCATGTCGTGCCGCTAGCACGGATATGTTATTTGTATTATTCATATATGTATATATATACGTATGTATACATATATATATGCATCATATATATATTATGCATACTTATTTTATACTTTATTTATATATATATATATATATATATATATATATATATATATATATATAAATATATTATGTGTATTATACGTATTATATACATATGTACATATTATTTATATATATTATATATATTACATATATATTATGTATATTATATGTATGTTGTATATATTTTATGTATATTATATGTATATTATATATTGCATATATTACATATATATTGTACATAAATATATTATATTATATATATATATATATCAAATTATATATGCTTTATAGAGATTTCATATATATTGTATTAATAAAAAATATACATATAAAATATGAATTTACTTTGTACATCCATTATATATATATATATACAAATTCAAGTCATACCGAGAGCACCGAATCTCTCTCTCTCTCTCTCTCTCTCTCTCTCTCTCTCTCTCTCTCTCTCTCTCTCTCTTACCATTCATCCTTATCATCCATCGCTCCTGGCACGTCTTCAAGAGTGTACCCAGTATCTGCACTGAGCCTATGTATATAAATCTTTGCTAGTCGACCATCATCGGTTTGTCCATAGTAATCTTAATTTTGTTGTAGCACGAAGCCGTAAGTACGGATAATTCAGTGAAAATCGAACTCTCCGCGAATGGTTTACTGGTACTAACTTGCAAGCAATAGTATCACATGAGGTGCCCAAATATATATATATATATATATATATATATATATATATATATATAGAATTAACTTAAATCGCTAGTCGAAGATCTTCGAAGAGGTGCCCAAATATATATATATATATATATATATATATATATATATATATAGAATTAACTTAAATCGCTAGTCGAAAATCTTCGAAGATTTTCGACTAGCGATTTAAGTTAATTCTATAATTGGCTCCATTGGTTAATGTTGAGCACTTTAGTAATTATAGCATTGCAGTATTCGCGGAGGGTTTTTTGGTTTTCTTTTGGCCACTGACTTAGTACCACCTTGATTTTTTTCAAGGAGTAGGACGAGGTTGGTCTTTTCTTTCTTTTTACCCAAAAAACTTTTTCTTTTTCCTCTAGACCGGGATTCGAGATATTTTTATTTTTATCTCTTGTTCCTGGCCAGGGGTTTTTTGTTTTTTTCTGGTACCGTGGATACTGGTAGATAATTGATTAGTAATATATATATATATATATATATATATATATATATATATATATATATATATATATATATATATTATATATATAAAGGTTGCGATGGTTAAATTGTCTCCATTTTAAACTAATAATTTCGGTTATGTTTTTCATTTGTTCCGTGTTTTTTCTACTGTGCAACAAACTAGAGTCAGTTGAGCATTGTCTATGACGAAAACAGCACTATTCACTTTTCCAGTAATTTGGAAGTGGTAGGCTGTACTACAAGGTATTCACGCGGAAGGTCTAATACGAAGATTTCAGTGTTTGGACAGATTCATATTCTTATTGATGAAAAGCAAACACCCAGTCCATATGTTGTTTGTGAAGGTCATTAGTGATAATGACATAATACAGGATGTCTCAAAATCGATACAACCTATTAATATGATTATGATTTACTATTGAGACAAGCGCAATGGTGGTCATTTGGAACACATCCTGTAAAAAATGCACCCTTTGAGCTAGGGACATCAATTCAGTGGGGGGGGTTAATTGTTATTATATCAGCTTCAAAGAAATGCAATCTTTTTTAATTTCTAGTCTCCGTAATAAGACGTTATCATATTAATGGGTAGCATCTTTTTGAGACAGTTTTGAATGATTTTGTCTCCAAATAAGTGGTGACGCAAAATATTTTTCCTCTCTTGTCCAAGGCACTGTGATCGAGGATTAATAATTGTTATAGTATACTATTTTCAAATCTGCAACAAAAAGAATACAACATTATTATTAGTAGAGTTATTAGCAGTCACATAGATCCCATGTATATTGAGATACCCTATACTTTCATTTATCTTTCAACGTTGCCTCAGACTTAACTCGGAGGCCTACACAAAGTTCCTGGGAGAAGTAGTGCTGTCCTGAATCTAGTGAGTGGCTGCTGGAAGAACCAAGAGGACTCTGCACTATGCCATATGAGCAAGACAACATGAGAAAATTTCTGCGACCATATTACCCCTAACATCTTGCCGCTTAACTCCCCGGATTGAGACCCCCTTGATTATTATGCGAGCGGCGTAGGGGGACGAGACATTAACAAAACTTCGTGCAACACCAAAAATGAACTGAAGACAAGGATAATGGTAGCATTTATCAATTTAAACAAGGAGACCGTTGGAAAGGCTGGCAGGAGATTCTGAAGTTGTCTGGGATCCATGGTTGAATGTTGATATCTTTGAATATATGTTATCTATAGTGTTTAAAGATATTTTCATGTAATTTTGGTAAATATATTCAATAAAGTGAGATATCGGTGTAATTTACATTTTGCGTAATTCAAACGACAATTTACCCATCTCAAATTATATATATATATATATATATATATACAAAGAAAGAGAGAGAAAGAATATATATATATGTGTGTGTGTGTGTGTGTGTGTGTGTGTGTGTGTGTGTGTGAGTGTTTGCATCTTCCTTTTTGTTTTTCCTTGTATTTTATATCTATTTCTTTCTGTCCCCCCCCTCTCTCTCTCTCTCTCTCTCTCTCTCTCTCTCTCTCTCTCTCTCTCTCTGTTTCACACAAGCTAATCAAATAACTTAAATAGATTTATTGTAGTCATTTCCATTGTTCTTAGATTTCCCGTCCACGTAGTAAATTTCACTCGTTCAAACATCTTTCTTATTGTCGAAGTCGGTCTCAATACACTAATTTTTTTTACATCATATAATTTTTTTTCTTTTTTTTCTTTTTTCTTTTTTCTTATTTTGGATCTCACTCTCTTCATTTTTATTATACTTTTCCAGTTTCTAAAATTGGACATTTGTCTAGCTTCACACTTTTCTTTCATTAATAAGTTTCTCGGCTTATTTCCTCCAATTGTTACTATATATATATATATATATATATATATATATATATATATAATTCCAGTAAATGATTATATGTGCATATTGCGGATTTAAAAATAAGGTGTGGATCGAGAGGAGGCAGACCCCATATTGATATACTCATTGGGCGTTAACGCAGGTATGTACTATCACATGCATTCGATGATAAATAAGGCGAATACAATCCTTATATACTTCAATACTTGCAAACGAAAAAGATATCCAAATATATACTATTACCAGGATTGCCCTTCAATAAGTAGTTGTTTTATTTTTTCTGCAGCACACACACCCACACACACACACACATTTATATATATATATACCTGCAAGGATAACCGGCGTTTCGCAAGGAGAAACTGACTTCATAAATGACAATTTGTGCAAAAATTAAACTAATTACAAGTTTGTATGGTTTTTTAGGAGGTCGTCATTCATTGGTTGTGGAGAATTTAAAGTTCCGTGTTCATATCAAATTTTATGAATAAAGTAAATTATCAAATTAACAAAAGGGAAATAATCACAATTAAAAAAAACTACTTCTCTCTCTCTCTCTCTCTCTCTCTCTCTCTCTCTCTCTCTCTCTCTCTCTCTCTCTCTCTCTTTCTCTTACTCCAACATTTTAGATAGGAATAAAAAATACTTCGCACTTCATTTAATTACCGAAAAGATTAATGAGATTCATTGACTAGTGTCACGTGATAGCCCACGGAGACGATAGAAATAAGATTAATACTATACTCCAGTTGGAATGAACAGTGGCAACCCGACAAAAAAGTGACCGTTAAGAAAGAATGTAGGTCACAGAGGGGATATCAGCAGATGTTGGTACTTAGTAACCTCAGGTCGCCGGACACCAGGGGGAAGGAAGGAGAAGCCAAATGATTGGCTGGGACCCTAAAACGGAAGTGGCACCTTCTCCCCATCGGCGAAAAAAACGAGAAGAAAAGGCAGTTATTGGAAGAGCTCGTGGCAGACAGACCCATAGCCATTACTCCGGGTGAAGAAGACAAAAACATATCTCGGACACGAGGGACCCAAGTTCTTCAAGCCAATGTTTAAAATAGCATAAAGTCTATTAGCCCGTGAAAGAAGAAAGATTCTCCAGTGGACCCCGTCGAAAAATAAGATAAGTAACTTTGGGGCTATTTCTCCTTTATACCCAAATTTTATATACCTCTCTCTCTCTCTCTCTCTCTCTCTCTCTCTCTCTCTCTCTCTCTCTCTCTCTCTCTCTCTCAATGTGAAGGAAAACGAAAGAAAAGAAAAGAAGAAAGACATTTATGTTCGTGGACTGTCCATTTATTATATATTTGACACTTTGAAAGTGTATCTCTTTGTATAGTAAAGGATTCATGTATTTTAATGTTACCACGTGGTCGAAGTTGTTCTTTGGCGTGTCTTCTACGAATTTGTTACCTCATGCTTCCTTTTCAGCTTCTATTCGCCTTATGTTATCTTGCTTAAAATTGTCCTATAAATTCCTTTAAAATATCACACGGGAAACCGGAGCTGCCGACTACTACAATATAATATTATTACGACTAAACCTATAGGTCCATATCTTCCATTGTCTAGGGGAAGGAAGGAAAGCGACCTGGTGGGTGTGTGGATAGTGTGAAATTTGGAACCCCTTGCCAGCGGCGGTCAGTCTGGACATAAATTGATCCCCCACATAATATGCCAGTTCTTATATGCCTGAGAAAAAAACTCTGAACGAGGACTTATTCTATAAGGGATCAAGCGCCAACCTGCGCCGTCTTCACACGTGCGAAAATAAAACCCCGTTTTGGGATTTTAGTCAATTTGCCGTCACACTAGTTAACTTTCTGGTAGCTTTTCTTTTAATGTTGGTTATTACGCCAAAAATTTACGATATTTTGATTGATTTTAACGGTATGTCAATCTGTTTAGGGTTATTTTATGCCTAGAGGTTAGGTAATTGCATTCGCAATATATCTATATTCACATTTTTTGTGATGTTTCTTGTGATTTTCTTTTGCACACGATCCAATCAAATACGAATATTTTTTTGAATACTTGACCTATAGATGGGACCTTAACATGTCTAAGAACTCCAGCTTTGAGCAAACCTAGGAACAATGTCAATGAAAGAGTAATCCACAATCCCCAGATTTCCAAGGGGAGTCCCTGTGATGTACTGGATGATATGCTGGATGGTGATATCAGGGTAAGTGAGTTTGATCTCCAGTCGTGCAGTTACGTTCACTTTCGAACTAGTACCCTTGGTAAAGACATGAACCCTCTTATCCCACCAGGTATGGGTTAAATAGTACTACTACTGTTCTTCTATAAGAATGACTTTGTCATTAAATAACCCACGAAGGTTGATGTTCGCGTTCATTGTACATTCGTATTAAATTTTTGTGTTTCTTATGTTATGTTTAGACATTGAAAATAACTTTTTAAACAAAACATCAGGTTCTCTATTGAAATAATAATAATAATAATAATAATAATAATAATAATAATAATAAAGTTCTCCAATATTCCTTCTTTCTTATGGCACAAGGAAGTTGTTGATAGATTTAAAATTTGTACACGTTTATAGATGTTTTCCATTTTAAACTTGACAGAAAATGAAGTTTCCAATTTGAAAAAAAGATGACGTAAAAAGTTACATCGATTAAAATAAATTAAATTATGATGTACAATAAAAAAAAGAAAATAAATATCGTATTTTATTCTAACAGCATAATTACCCCAAAACTTCCGATTTTTACCTGCGACAAAAACCACTTTTTGAATAAATGATATTTCAAAGTTCAATGTATTCAAGTGTAAATTCAGTGAGAAATACTCCGTGTGATGTTAGATGGTTTGGTTTGGTTTGGTTTGGTTTTATGGCATATCAACCATTGTAGGTAATTTAATACCAAATCCTGTTTATACATATATAATAGGTATTTATGATGTGTAAACACATTTTGTTGAAGACATTTTTTAATGAGTCTAAACTACTCCTTTGCACACGGTTAAATGGCCTCAAGCATTTCAATCCACCACGAATAATTCTATTCACTCTAAATTATTTGTTTGCATACAGTTAAATGGTTGGGTTTCATGGCATATCAACGTAGGTTATTTAATGTCAGATCCTGCTTATACACACATATTATATATATATTATTTGAAAACACATTTTGTTGAAAGCATTTTTAAACGACCCTAAGTGCATTCTTTTGCACACAGTAAAATGGTCTCATTGCTATGTATCACTAACAATTCATTTGTTTGCACACAGTTTAAATGTCAAACGGTTCTATTTAATCCTATCAGGTGCTACCATTCTGAGACAGTGAACATGGGAGTAATGGTAATGAAGGAGTACGCCACATTCCCTAAAGCTCCAGCATTACTGGAGCCTCACCATCATATTGTTTAATGTCAAATCCAGGACACTCGTTGAGTGTCTTATTCCTCTGCAGAGATGCATTCGGTGTATTCTACAGCCCCAAACGATTGGATTGATTAAATAGTTAGGTATCTGTGCAAATATCTTTTCATATCAACAACTAAAACACGGCGATCAGGGTTTATTTAGCCATTACGCCACAGGGACTTCCTCCTCCCATGGGAATTAAATAACAATTTACGGTACCGGGGTTCAATCCCAGGTCGCGTCATTCCAAAGACTTTAGAAATGGTACTTGATGCCTCCTTACTCAAAACTCAGCAATATAAGATGCGTATCGAGTGGAGCAATCCAGGGCAAGGAGTTGCGCCCTTCTCTATTCCTCGGTGTAACCGGGTCTGTTCCAAGTCGTTAATCCTTAAGTCTGTCAAATAGAAGATATACTCTTCTTCTCCACTGCTGTCATCCTGAGGACATTTTCTTTCGTTTATGCTTGTCATATTTTGATATTGGTATCTGTCTTTTCAACATGTTACCCAAACTTTCCTCAGAGTCACGGGGAGTCATTTTCCTTTCCAGAGAGTCTTGTTGAATAATTTTTTTATATACAACGTGCGAATGGTCCGGGAGACTTGGGTTCAATCCCAGGTTGCGTCATACCAAAGACTTTAAAAATGGCACTTGATACCTCCTTGCTTAACACTCAGCAATATAAAGTACGTATCAAGGGTAAAGTGGAGCAATCCAGGGAAAGGAGTAGCGCCCTCCCTACACCTCGTTGTAGTAGCTATTGAAAAGGGAGCCTTCAAGTCGCCTTCGACTACGGTCGCCAACTTTACTCCCTTTTCAATAGCTACCACACCAAGGTGTACGGGAGGGTGCTACTCCTCTCCCTGGATTGCTCCACTTTGCCCTTGATACGTACCTTATATTGCTGAGTGTTAAGCAAGGAGGTACCAAGTACCATTTTTAAAGTCTTTGGTATGACGCGACCTGGGATTGAACCCAGGTCTCCCGGACCATTGGCGAACACTCTACCCACTGTGTGTGTCAATTCGCCATAATTGATTGTTGTTAAAGAAAATGTAACAACCTTTTAAATTGAACAATATGTAACAACTTTATACATTTTTAAACGATAATTCCACAGTAAAATACGGTTTGTTTACCTTTTTAAAGCTAAATGCCGGAAGTTATAGTTCAGAAACCTTACTTTTGGAAGTGTATAAACGGTAAAAATAAAGTCTTCTCGGTAAAATGGGGCAACGAGAGTTTAGTTGGTGTTTTTAGTTTTTAGTTTGGTTTCGTAAGTTGTGGGTATTTGGCTTATGATATCTAACTCCATTTGTTTTCTTCTCTACCCCACTCAATTCATTGGCGTCTACTTGTCTGTGAAGGCTGCAAAAGAATTACTCGAGGAAGGAAGAATAGAGACTAAGATACATTTTAAATTTCAACTTTATTTTATAGATTTCATACAGCTACTCTATAATGAGGAATGTCTTTCCAAACTAATAGAGAACAGTAGTTTCTCCCAAATTAGGCATTGAAATGTACTATTCGTTTTCGATGGTTGATACGTCCAAATTTGGTGTTTTTAAAAGTGGGTGATAAGTCCATTTGGTACTTTTAATTCAGGCTGCTGTCATCAGAGACGACTGTTACTGGTGGAAAGGTGGGGGCCAACGTGTCACGAAGCGGGCACATGGTTTTCCCCAACCACCAAGAGAGAAGTTGGTATTTCCAATCCAAGTGGTCACTGCTGAATGAGAACAGGTTTCTTTCTCTAGCGCCGACAATTCTTGTCTTTTAGACATGCGCAGTTCCCATTTCTTGTCAAAGGTTTCTGGGAACTGCTACACTTTGGATTTTTTTCTAATCACTACAGTAATATTTTAGCGTTTTTTCTTTACTTATATTTCTAGTAATCCGGTCAGTAGAAAGAGAAAACATTTTTTAAGTGACAATTCTTGTTTAAACTATTTCTATTACTCTAACGAAGTGGGATTTTATTATTTGAATGTGACGTTGAATGAATAAATAAAACCGGTATAATGAAAAATATTTTTGCATCAATTTTTTATAAATTTTAATTTTTTGTAAGTGGCTTTTCATTTGACGATAATTTTTGTACGGAGGTCTGTAAGCATTATAAATGTACCGTTTAGAGAGCATAATCCTGAAATATAAGACTTAAACACAGTAAACAGCAGCATAGATTATTACCCTTTTTATGTCCATACTTCTGAAAGAGAGAATCTGGGTTTTTTTAAGCGCTGTTCATCGCTCTTAAGGACGACAACAGTACCTTTAAAAGCAACCCCCAATGCTGGCTTTTGAATATTACAAAGAATAACAAAGGCTACATCAACAAAACGATTTTGTATAAAGGGACAAATATTATAAGAGATACTCTTGGCATAAATTAAGGAGAAAAACACGCTGTGACAACAGTTGGTTCATCGTCATACCAACCAAGTATAGATGTGTTAATACAGTTTTATACTTGTGAATTTTATTTGTCTATTTCGGAGGGACTCATTGACGGAGCCATCAGTAAACTAATGTATTAGATAAGGAAGCAAATATTGTAAAACTAGACCTGTTACCGGTGCTTAGAATGACGATATCCTCTGCTGAGGGGGAAGACCTCTCCCTGCCAAAAAGAAGATTTCCTACGGATGACATAAAATATCATCTAATGGTAAGAATCAAGTTCTGAAGATCTGGAGAGTATCTAATATTTCTTCATTCTCATTACTCCCAGGTTCACTCTGACCCGAAGCAATAATATCTGTTGAGGTCCCATCTAGGGGACAATTAGATATGTTCAGAAATAATTTGTATTTGATATTCAATTTGAACTTAAAAAAACAACTTCACAAAAATGTAAATATGAACGTACAATGAACGCGATTGCTTTGTCTCTAGACATGAAATGACCCAAGATGAGTTGAAATGCCATTAAAATCAGTCAACCAATCTTGTAAAACATCACCAAAAATCTATTTTGGTTCACAATAAGCAATTGTAGACAACAAGAGACAAGAAAAAGTTTGGCGTGGATACGAGGGTTTTTCATGATGCATGTTAAATAAACGACGTCGTCCAATTGTGAAGTTTAGCGAATTTATTTTATCTACCCGACATTGGTTTGTGTCGTGACGACGGATTGGGGGTTTTACTGAGCCTTAACGCTAGACTGGTAGATTTTGCTAAAGAGGACAGCCTAAAGGTTTTTCTTTCAAATCCTGATTTAAGAATAGAAGTTATTTCTGAGGTGAATGCAGTTGATTTTCCGGACAAAGGTCTCTGCTTCTCTCTAAACCATGCAGAAAATCCAACAATATACCTGTTTCTATTTATGTCAACTCGAATCATGTCCCACGTTGTCTTCAAACACTATAGAGTTTATTTCTTGTAGACTGGTCCGGGAGACCGGGGTTCAATCCCAGGTCGAGTCATACCTAAGGCTCAAAAATGGTACCTAATGCGACCTTGTTTAACACTCAGCATTAAATGGTAAGGATCAAGGGTAAAATGGAGTCATCCAGGGAATGAAGTAGCGCCCTCCCCTACAGATCGTTGTGGTAGCTATTGATAAGGGAGTCTTCGGGTCACCCTCAACTAAGGTCGCCAACTTTTAAAAAATCTACGAATTCCATCGGCAAAACTATCTTCGATAGGGCTACATATGACAATAATGATAGCCTTTCCTAATTTTGATTGGTTGATTGGTGGTGATTTTATGGCATATCATACATTGTAAGTTATTTAATGCTAAATTATTTTTGTACATATTGATTAAATATATGATTTGTAAAAGAGAATTTGGTTGGTAACATTTTTAAACTAGCCAGAGCTCACTTGTTTGCTCACAGATAAATGGTTTCAAGTATTGTTATTTATTATTTTCACAAAGTTAAAGAGTTTCAAGTATGGCTAAAAACAATAGTTCTATTTGCTCTCTGTTAAATGGTTTCAAGTATTTCTTTTAATACTAATAGTTAAATATGCACATAGTTAAATGATTTCAAGTATTGCAAACACTAACAGTTCTATTTGCACACAATTAAATGTTTTCAGATATTTCTATCTAACACCAATATTTCAATATGCACACAGTTAAATGATATTAAGTATTTCTATCAAACACTGATAGTTCTATTTGCACACAGTCAAATGATTTCAAACATTGCTATCTAACACAAATGATTCAATTTATAATGAATCATTTTTTACACTCTGTTAAATGGTCTTAAGTATGGGACCCTTAACAGGTGCTACCACTCCAGGTCAGAGTAGAGCTGGGAGTTATGACAATGAATGTGTACTCTGTATTCCCCAAAGCTTCTGGAGTAGAGCCCCACTATCAGATAGTTTAATGTCATATATAGGACATTCTTTGGGGAGGCTGGGGTCTTACGCGTCTGCAAACGTGCAGTTTCCGTTTTCTACAGCCCCAACTAGGTTGAATTCTAAATTTGTAATCTTGTTTACAGTATAAAGTATAATAAGCGCAAATCTACAAGAAACAGAAAGATTATTTGGTTTAGCCCTTCCTATTATGCTAATGTCAAAACTGATATTGCTGCTAATTTCTCAAATTTAATGACAAACATTCTAATAATTTAGTTTTTGTTTTTGTACAATTATTAGTAGTAATAATAGTAGTATTATTATTATTAGTAGTAGTAATAAGTTAGCCGACCGAAAGTGACCCGAGGGTCCCCTTTTCAATAGCTCCTACACCGCGGTGTAGGGAAGGGCGCTTTGCCTTTCCTTAGATTGCTCCTCTTGCCCTTGATCCATACCTTATATCAAGCAAGGAGGTATCAAGTACCATTTTTTAGTCTTTGGTATGACTCGACCTGGGATTGAACCCTGGACCATTAATAGTGTTTTATGTCTTTGGAGTGTGTCACATCTATTTCAACAGATGGGTTTTTACTGAACTCTGAATGACATCGGCTCTGCCCAAGTCTCTGTGGCGTACTGGCTACAGTTCTGAACTACAGCCTCCATATAAGCAAGTTCGAACTCCAGTGGCGCCTGTAAATTCATTTTTGGACAAATACCCTCGGGAAAGTTATGAACTCTCTTATGCCCAATTTATGCTTTGAATAGTATCACTGCTATTCTTCTCGGCTGGCTTTGGCAGTAAATAACCCACGACACTTGATATACCATTAAACAAAGAAATCAATCAAATCTCCAGGTTTCCAACTGTTTTTAACAGTGTTCTGATCCAAATGGTCTTGATTCTTTCTCGAATGTGTTCTTACAGTATCTTTTCCAGGCTTTTGGGAATCGTTCCAAGAGTACCAACACAACTGATAGCCTCTTCCAATTTCACAGCTTTTTCAGCTCTATGACAAGACTTACGTATTTTTCTATCTTTTTCTTTTATTTTTACTCAATGAAACGGTAAAATCTACAAGATGACAAGTTCTTTTTCTTGATAATTGTCTCTACGTCTAGTCTCTTTGTTGGAATTGGGTCTTTCGTTTGCATCTCAAAATCCCAGAGAAGTATGTACGTCTCATTTTCTTGGTCAGATTCTGATTTGTGCATATACCATTTGTTAGTATGGTCAAATTTTAGTATCTTGAACAATTCTCAATGGAGCACCTTTCCCAACTAGTCATGCCAACTCTTGTATTTCTTCTGTGTCAATCTGCGGCATTGTTTTTAAGTTTTCACATCATTACAAACAGTACTCTTTACTAGAGCAACCCAGTAGTTTGAGGCTGTAGAATATGTCAACTGCAACCCGCTCTGGTATTTGTCATTGTCTTCCACCAGGCAGGACTTGACACAAATTCTTTTTCATAGTAAGGGTTTAGGGAGGTGAGGTCGGACACAAGCTGAGGTTCGAGTCTTGCTGGACGTATACTGATCATTGACTCACTTAGTGCAATGTGAGCCAGATGAGCCTACTGCTGGACTTAGACTGACTCGATATATTACGTGAGTCCAGTACATATGCCTACTCATAGCTGGAACTAGACCGGAGAATCTAGTGCGGTGCAATGCTTGACAATGACGTCATCACCCACCAGAAGGTGGCCCAACCGAAGCCGGGAGCCATTCGGCTTCGAATCTCTCCTTGACCTTGAGAAGCGTCTGTTAGGACAGGAACAGATACCACTCCTCCGGGAATAAGCCCCTCTGCAGATAAGACCCACCCCAACGAGTGTCCTACATATGATATTAAACTATCCGATGGTGAGGCTCCCCTACAGGAGCTTTGGAGAATATGGAGTACTCCTTCAATGCCATTACTCCCAGGTCCACTCTGACTGGAAGTGGTAGTACTTGTTATGGTTCCAGCTATGGGTCATAATTAATCATTTACTATGCTTGAAAACATTTAACTGTGTGCAACCGAATGACTAATAATAAATAGAATTATTAGTATTAAATACTTGAAACTATTTAACTGTTTGCAAACAAATGATTAAAATCAAATTAAATAGGAAGACTTGATAAATAGACGTAGTAATGTTTTCAATACGTGAAACCATTTAACTGTGTGCAAACAAATGATTAATATTAGATTGAATTATTAGTATTCGATAGCAATACTTAAAACCATTTCCCACATGTGATAACGTTTCGCTCAGCGTAACAGTTAGCGAGTTTGGGTAGCAAAGGAATACTTGAAAGTTTGTATTTACCCATTCCATCGCAATGGACAGAATGCGACATAAGGTCAATTTTTAAGAGGCGTACTGCTTGCTTGAATTCAGTTTTCCTTCTCCCAGATAGACTGCCTTACCAAAACTAAAGAAAGAATTTTGCACTTCTATTTGCTTGTACAAGAGGGTAGAATAGATGAATTCATACCTTTTCCAAGGGTATCAGTGCGAAGTGAAATGTAAACAACCTCATCTAGGATTTGAATTCGGGTTGCCAATCCCGTTACCTGCGACGAAAACCATCACACCTATATGTTTGGTTCTTACTGGATGCTCTATCATTCTAACCTTGTGCCAAACTAAGATTTGTAAAGTACTACCTTTTCTCTCCTGGTTTCCATCCTTTATCGTCCTTTTGATTTTTTAAATATTTTAATTCGTAATGAGCTAACACCTTTTTCTTCCAACTTCATTCGAATCTCTCTCTCTCTCTCTCTCTCTCTCTCTCTCTCTCTCTCTCTCTCAATCTTTCTTTTGCTTCGTTTTTTTTCTTCTTTTCCCCCCTTTCAAACTGGGTTACAAATCATGTAAAAGCAGGGGCATTAAGCGTCTAAAAACGAAAACACGTTACGTGTTAGGGGAGAGCGTGACAGCTATGCTATTCTTGATTATTATTAGTCGAGTGAATATGCTTTAAAAACTGAGGGGGCGTGGAGATCGATAGCGGAATCGAATGGCACCTGCAAGGTCGGACAGTTAGGGGTGAGGCACGTGCCATGTAACATATTAACACTCCTTAATGAACATTCAGTCTTGCAGATATTAGCACATCTTCAGATGAAGAACAGGGTATCAAAAAAGGAAGAGCCATACGATCCACATGTGAGAACCGGACAATCACGATGCCGGAGAGAGAGAAAGCATAGAAGATTTTCTTTTCTAAAACTTTGTTACAGAGGCTGAATCATATTTATCAAACGGAATTAAGTGAGAGAGAATCAGGTGGGGAGAGTAAGGTTCACGTCTTCATTTAATAATATAGGTGATCAATATGAATATTTGGGCTTATTAACAGGATGAAGACGGATGAAGGATAAAAGGGAATTTTAATTAAATCTGTTAGAGTTTTCTGGGTGTGTTCTCTATTTGAGAAAGAGAGTGGTTACCAAACCAAATAAAATGGGCAGCTAATATTGTTGATCTCATTAGAGTGCTATCGTTGTTTAATGGCGCCTCAACCTTCCTGGGTTATTTAATGGCATAGTCATCCTTGTAGAAGAACAGAAGTGATACTTTTTATCGGATTATTGTCTTCATCTTCTCAATTATATTGACAGCGTTTCGGCTGATGCATCCTTCGGCTTTCTCCAGGAAGACGTATCGGCCGAAACGTTGTGAATATAGCAACGAAGATGAAGACAATAGTCCGAATACTGATAAAAATTATCAAGCTCCATCTCAGAAATTTAGACAAATAGTAGTGATTCGATTTAACTCATAGATGGAGGGAAAAGGATGTTCATACCTTTCCCAAAGGTATTAGTCCGAAAATAAACATAATAGAGAGACTGGAGATCAAACTCGCTCACTCCTATGCCAGGACATTAACCATCGCACCACGAGGATTCCTCTTTATTTACTTATTAAGGTCATCTTTAAAAAATGCAAATTTTAATGTTTAATCATCAGTTTTCTTCCAGCCGTCCCAAAAAATTTTAATAGTTAAAATGTGGAAAATAAATAAAGTTAGGTTGTTGGTTTGGTTGGTTGGTTTCTCTTTTGGATTATTTCAAGCTGAAGTCATCCCCCTTTTTTTTCAAGCAATTATAAGATTTCATGTAACTAATAATAATCATCCTTTGTAAACAATTATGGCTTAGAGTAACTATTTTTAATACAAATAATTTACACACATATATGGTTTCAAGTATTCCAATGATTTTCAAACAGATCTATTTTACCCCTAAATAGGATCTTGTGTCGTGTCTTTCATATGGAAGACTTATTTCACTTTTTTCTGGGTCCTATCAATTTTAGCTTGAATTTATTTTATTCTTGCATTCAACCTTTCCTTGCTGTATGCGACATTAGTCGAATTTAATACGTTCGTTTTTTTGCCTGTATTTTCCATCCACTAGAGAATTCTGCAGATAGATTACTTGCTTTTATTTTTACACCAAATTCAACTATTTTTGCCATTTTTTATTCATGTTGCCATGGAACCTTTTAGAGATAAATGATATCAGTCATTTTATACTGAGCAAGTTTTGAATAAAAATATGTATAATTTAGGTTCAATATCTTCGTGTATCGTAGGAAATGGACACGGCGACACGAGTTCAAATCCTGAACGAGACTGTTTGCATCTCACATAGCACTAATATCCTTGGGAAAGGTATGAATCCAATTATTCTCCCTCCAGCTATGGGTAAATAGTAGGGCAGACTGATTTCTTCAGCCTTGGTGAGGCAACTAGTCTAGGAGAAGGAAAACTCTGAATTCAAACCTGTTAAACTCCGCTTAAAAATTGACCTTGTGTCATATCCTGCCCGAGCGGAGGGGTTGGTAAATATGATAAGAGATATTACATGTTCAAGTATTACTGTGGCTAATTAGAGAAAAAAAGAAAGAACAAGGATAGAAATTGACTGATTTTATTCCATTGTTCTAACACTAATACATTACAGTTTGGGCGATTTAAAGTTTTTTGAAGTAATTTTTTTATATTCGTTTTTGGTGCTCAATGTGACACTCGGTAAATATGGAAAATACGGCAGTAAAATGATTGATATTTAAAGTGTGCATCTATTTACCCAACCCCTCTACTATTGTCGGGATATTTTTTAGCGCAGTAAAGCTGCTTTGAATTCACTGTTTTCCATCTTCTGCTCTGGCTGTCTTACCAAGGCAAAAAAACCCAAGTCTACTCTACTATTCACCCATAGCCAGAGGGTAGAATAGATGGATTCATGCCTTTCTCACTGACATTAGCGTGAAGTGAAACGCAAGCAAACTTAGAATTTGAACTTGGGTCACCTATTCCACTTCCAATGATGATAATCGTTACGCTAAGTCTGCATCCCATTGTTATTTAAAGTAAGCTTTGCTAAGACTAGAACTCGTGTTTCAGGTTGTTTATAATACTTGCTGTTCTAGAGTGGTTTCTCATTTTAGTAGTGAACTTCAGTGATATAATGATAACCGATCCTTTCTGCACTATTGCATTCCCTCTTGGTTTTATACTCTTGGGAAAGGTATGAACCCCCCCCCCTATTCTTCCAGCTATGGGTTAAATGGTATAACTGATATTTTTCTACAAGGATAGCATTGATATTAAATAACTAACAAAGGTTACTATACCATTTAAAGAGATGTCATACCATACCTAGGCTCAGTCGGCTGGGGCTGTAGAATACACCGACTGTATCTCTGCAACGAGTATCTTGGATATGACACTAAACAATCTGACGGTGAGGCTCCAGTAATGCTGAGATTTGGGAAATGTGGTGTACCTCTTCATTGCCATCGCTCCCAGGTCCACCCTGGCTCGGAGTGGTAGCACCTGATAGGGTCCTATCTGTAGGTCAAATAGAACTGTTTGACATTTAAACTGAGTGCAAACAAATGATGTATGCCAAACCGACATGTTTGAAATCGAACTGTTTAATCATTTAATAGAATTGTCAGTGATACACAGCAATACTTATAACCATTTAACTTTGTTGACTGAATTGTTTGAAATAGAACTGCGTGATCATTTAACTGTTTGTAAGCAAATGACTGATGTTTAATTGAATTATTAGAATTGAATACCAATACTTGAAAACATAAAACTGTGTGCAAACAAATGATTAGAATAAATAGAATTACACGTTTTAAATAGGAATAAGTAAAACCATTTAACTGTGGGCAAAAAATAGCTCAGACTCGTTTAAAGAATATTATCGACAAAATGTGTTTAGAAATCATATATCTAATATATATGAATAAAAAGGATTTGGTATTAAATAACCTACAATGGTTGATATTCCATAAAACCAAACTAAACCAAACTATACCATACCTAACATTGAAAGCAAGTTTTTTTCGACTCTCTGATTATTACTGCTTTCAATGAGAATAATGCATGCTAGATGTGTTGCCATTTGACCTTAAGTTTCAATCTTATGGAATACAAGTTCGAAATTTCTAATCTGAAGCTGCTTTTATTTCAAAATGTCGCTTGTGTAAAGGCCAAAGGTAATATCAGCCACCAGAGTGAATCACCCGGCAACGAGAGGTTGAGGTCTCGTCTCCCTAGATGATATCTGACACAAGTCTTAATGGGTCAAGTTCATAGTCTGGTTTTTGAGGAACATCCCTAAAAAATAAGTAAATGCGAACTATTTTTAACACTGTTCATTCTTAGTGGGAAAAGTTATGAATAAAGCATATTTCTTGCATTTCTTTACAAAATATATTTCGAACGAAGAACTTCACGAACTTCCTTGTTTAAAGGATATTTATAAAGAGTCAAAGAGGAGAATGGTTCGTGACTGCTTGCCATGACCTTATGAATATTTAGAGAGGTTAATCAGAGAGAATAGAAGGGACACTAAAGAGAATGCGTCGTGACTTAGAAGTGTAGCTCAATTAATGTTCCATTTGGTGCTTTCAGAAACCGAGAACAACGATGAAAGTAGCTTGAGATTTATTGGCGGGACTCACTGTTACTTACCAGTAAAAGGAAGGCGTGACGAGAAAAATTAACATGTGAATAGATTAGAGAAAACTTGATTGATTCTTTCGTCAGCATTTATCAAGATGGAGACGAACGAAAATTTCCGATTATTT
Organism: Sepioteuthis lessoniana; assembly: GCA_963585895.1. Taxonomy (NCBI): domain Eukaryota; kingdom Metazoa; phylum Mollusca; class Cephalopoda; order Myopsida; family Loliginidae; genus Sepioteuthis; species Sepioteuthis lessoniana. The sequence continues at coordinate 82,651,902 of OY757906.1, read as the reverse complement.
AGGTTCAATGGATGGATTTAACAAACAAAAATAAAGATGGTCTGTGGCTTGAGTTCGACAGATAAAGCAGAATATTCGGGAAAAGCGGTGAACAGATGTGTAATTTGCTAGCGATCCGAAGAAAATAAAATGCTTGCAGGAAGTTTACGGATCCTGCTGTGATTCATTGGTCAGTGCATAGGTCTGGTGGATGAGAGGACATCGTTTCACTATTCACTATCGTTTCACAATTCTTATCTTTTGCTTGCGTAATACAGAGTCACGTTTAATGATCTCCCTAGTTTAAGAATGACGAAATAATCTGTAAAAACAAATTGATGACACTAACTACACAAAGATTGTTCTTTCTAAGAGCAAAAGGAAATTTAGAATAGAATCTATTTTTCCTTTTTATTTATGTGGCATATCCTAGAGATCATTCTGCCGAACACTGTAGACACAGGAAGTAAAATCAGTGCGCCAAGATTAAATTCTGTCCGAGATAGAAAATAATTGCGCTGACTGAACTTTCGAGTTTTGTATGGGCAACCAATGTAGAAAAAGGAAAACTCTTAATTCAAACTAGTAACTGAGGTTCCTAGCTCCTGTCCAACTGCCTTGTGGTTTAGATATGGAAGATATTTTCTCCAGCTTTTGAATGCGGATTAAAGTGTAGTATCTGTTCATCCCCCCTCAACCCTCTTCTTACCTTCAGATATAACGTACTGATTAAATGTAGTCATGCAAATTCCTTCACTGGAACAAAATCTCCTTTCCATTGCACTATGAGTGTAGATTCGGATTTGGTTGGGTTGGTTTATATGGCATATATATTTTCGCTGAACAAGTCCAGGCAGCAACACCCAACAAGGCGCCAACTATACGGTCACCTACCACCTATCACGAAAACTATACAAGCTAGACGAACCAGACATGCCGGACACTGCTGGAGAAGCAAGGACGAGATCGTAAGTGATGTACTCCAGTGGACCCCCGCATATGGCCAATCAAAAGCAGGACGGCCAGCTGGAACATACATACAGCAGCTAGGTGATGATACGGGATGTAACCCTGAAGACCTGCCAGAGGCGATGAATGATAGGGAGACGTGGAGAGAGAGGGTCAGGGATATCCGTGCTAGCCGCACGACATGATGATGATGATGATGATGATGATATGGTATATCAACCAATGTAGGTTATTTAATATCCTGTTTACAAATCATATATTTAATATACATATTTTGTTGATAACATTTTTAAATGAGACTGAGCTCATTTTTTATCTATTTATTTTATTTATTCATTTATTTTCTTTCTTTCACACAGTTACATGGTTTCAAGTATTTCTATTAAATACGAATAAGTCTATTTACTATGAATCATTTGTTTGATCAAAGTTAAATGGTTTCAAGTATTGTTATGTATCACTAACAATTTAACGGCCATTTGTTTGCTCACACTTAACTGGATATGCATATATAATTTGTAAGGGAATAGTTTCTAGTTAATTTTATTCTTTAATGAGAATTCACTTGTTTATTTACTATACATGAGTGAGTTCGAGTCTCATACACGAGTGAGTTCGAGTCTCATTGGGTGCCCCTTTCATATGGTCTTGTGCCACATCTAAGCAAAAAGCTTAGTAAATTTCCACTTGTTTATTTACTAGCATTAATAATGTTCCCACACCGTTAAATGGTTTCAATTATTGCTTTCTAACACTAATAATTCTATTCAATATAAATCATTTGTCTGCACACAGTGAAGTGGTTATAAGTATTGTTATTTAACTCTAATTATTCTATTCAACAGTATTCATTGATTTGCACGCAGTTAAATGGTTTCAAGACTCGCTATCAAATACCAATATTTCAATTTAGGCGCACACTTCAAGAGTTTCAAGCATTGCTATTAACACTAGTTCTATTCAACATTATTCACTCGTTTGCACACAGTTAAAAGGTTTCAGGTATTTCTATGTAACGCTAATAATTCAATTTTACATCAGTTATTTGTTTGCACGCAGTTAATTGATCAAACAGTTCTTTTTCAAACAATCCAATTTAGCATAATTAATTAGTGTACACTCCGTTTAAATTTCAAACAGTTCAATTTGAACCATAGATAAGACCTACTAGGTGCTATCACTCCGATTCAGAGTGGACTTGGGGGCAATAGCAATAAAGGGGTACTCTGCATTCCTCAGAGCTCCAGGACTGGAACCTCACAATCAGATTGTTTTGTGTCATATTTGGACACTCGTTACGAGGTCTTACCCTTCTGCAGAAATGCAATCGGTGTATTCTGCAGCCCCAGCCGACGCCTGTGTGACATGGGTAACGGTGGCTGGGGATATATTTAGTTTTGTTTAACTAATTAACGACACCTGATGGGATTGACCTAAATACTGACAGAAAGATAAGGTAGGCATTTCTAAATAAATTGTGTATCATCTCGACGAATTGTTCTCAAACTTTTTTTTTACAAAAAGACTTCTTTGATTCCTACTTTACTCTAGTGGAACCCCATAGTCATTTGATATTTTAAAAATTCTATTGTATTTTTAGAATCAAAAATTATCAGCAATTTTATCTCTAAAATTTTGAAATAGTTTGTGTTGTTTGCCGATGGTCTGGGAGACCTAGGTTCACTCCCAGGTCGCGTCATACCAAAGACTTTAAAAATGGTACTTGATACCTCCTTGCATAACACTCAGCAATATAAGGTACGTATCAAGGGTAAAGTGGAGCAATTCAGGGAAAGTAGTAGCGCCCTCCCCTACACCTGGGTGTAGTAGCTATTGAAAAGGGAGCCTTCAGGTCGTCCTCGACTACGGTCGTCAACAACCGGAAGTATAACTAATTTATTGCACAAAAACTTGAACAACAAAATTCGAAGGAAAATCAATGTTCTCTGGTAAAATACGTCATGAATATGCAAGGATATATTTAAAAAAACATACTACTGTGGTGCTAATTTATTCAAAAATTAATGCTGTTCTGTTTGTTTTGCAATTTTCGGCTCCTATGCTGTCTATAATAATCGAAGATTACCTCATTGTTCAATGTCGAGTCATTTACGAGTTTTTCATTTTAAGTTATGACTGAAACCAGAATCAACAATTGAAGATGAAGGAAAAGCAAAAACATACAACGGTGCTTTCTCCCAGAGTTGTGTATATTTTAGTGGCATCATTACTTTTGTAAACATTTATTATTTCTCGCAATAAATACGTCGAAAGCAAAAAAGTTTTTCATCGAACACCAACATGCCATCGTGGATCCCAAATTCACTATTTTGCTTGAGTGAACCCCAAAATATCTTATATGTAACCGTAAGGACTACATCGACCCAGCGGATAACTACTTATTAAGATAAAAGCAGTACCTCGACAAATAGCTAGAGTCTGGCATGATGTTGCAACTTGTTCAGCTGCTGGTTGCTTCAGATTTTTCATGCCACACAAAATTGTGTAGATGGATATGTGCACAACACGACCAGCTCTTTAATCTCTTTTTCCTCCTTGTTTCTCAAAATGATATCAAAGGACTGTCGTTCACGTTAAATTCACTATTTACAAATCTTTTATAAAATAATGTTTCTAAAATAGTACAAGATTTATTATGAACGGAGAGGGAATATTAAGATTTATAAAAATGCAATAAATATAACTTTTATAAAATGAATGCTGAATATGAGAAATGATTTTGATTGAATAATTGATTTATCGATTAGTCGATTGAAGGATTGATTTATCGATTGATTATCTTTAAAGGCATTTTCAAACCATCTACAGTGAGAGAATCACGTTTATTTTACATTCCTTTTTGTATACTTTTCAAACAGATCTATTTGACTCATAGTACCTTAACAGGTACTATTTGACTCATAGGTGGGTCCAAAACAGGTACTGTCTCTCTGAATCAGAGTGGACCTGCGAGTAATGGCAATGCAGGGGTACTCTTCATTCTCCAAAGCTCTAGTCTCAATATAGGATGCAGTTAAGTGTCATACCCAGAACACTCCTTTTTTGAGGGGGGTTCTTTGTGCGTTTTCCAAGCCTCGGAGACAGAGCGAGAGAAATAATTTTGATTTACTTTGGTTAGACTCTGAAAAAAGATATGCAAGTGGCTTAATGCTCGTCAGCACAGAAAATGTAATCGTTCAAATTTGACTGTTGTGAGTTCAATTCGCCCAGTACCCTATCTATAGTTAAAATAGTAAAGGAAACTGGACCCTCTAACATTAGTAAACCAACCGATCAAGATGAAAGTCATTGTCATAAACTAGTGTGGCAGGGTTATTACTCCTCATATCTTAAAGACTTTGAGGAAGGCCTGAATCCAGTAGAGAGCTGAGAAGACTCATGTGATAGGGAATGGAGTTGGAAAAGTAAAACATATTTCTAAAGTACATATAGAAAATTGAACACAATTACAAAAAGCTTTTTAACCAGTATCTCTTTAACTCAGCTACCGGAAGTTGGCCAAGGATGCAGAAGATAAATTTATGTTGTTTTCTCTTAAGTAGGAATTGTACTTCATTAGATAATCACAATGAAAATATATGTATATATTTTTTTACGAATACGGACGGGTTTTTGAACTTTTGTCAAGAAATCATTGCCTGTGAATATAAGGAAAAAAAGAAAGCATCTTAGTAATAAATAACAAGAAGATCTCTAATCGCGTTAATGGAGCAAGAAAATAGGTGCAATCAACCGAAAGTGGGTAATGGCAAATTACTCTTGCAAAAAAATTGTGTGCGTGTGTGTGTGTAGAAGTGGGCTGAATATCAACAGGTTGGAATAATGATTGCCATAAGACGATAATTTTAGTTGGAAAATATAAGGATAGACCCTGTATAATAGGGAGTTATGTTGATTCTTATCTAGAATTAAATGGTTTATTTAGAAAAAGAAAATAAGGAAAGTGACAAAAGAAGAAGAACAAGAACAAGAACAAGAATGTACAATGTGTTGAAAAAGGAAAAAGAAGAGAAAAGAAGAATAAATGAACCATGCATGGGAAAAGAAAAAGGAAAACAAAACAAAAAAAGCAAGGATCAATAAATCAAAATTGAGAAAAAAGAAATGAATAAATCAATTAAAGAATAAAATTAAAATAGAAGGATGATTAGTGAATCTATATTCAGAACTGGAAAAATTTTGCTTGTCTGTCCTCTATAGATGTTCATACAGTTTCATTTAGAACTACCAAATTTTCTGTGCATAACTGGACCCAGGGAAGGTTATAATTTTAAAATGTTTTGTTTTCCATGAAAAAAGAAAGTGATCTCATCGAGAAGGGGTCCCTGACAATAAACAGAATTCAATGGGAGCCATGTTGCTGCAAGACTTAACTAATTGTATAGAATTTAAATTTTCAAACATAAAGTTAACAATTTTTTTTGTTTTCTTTAATTAATTGTTCCCATCTAATCAAACATTACTAATTATGCATATAGGTGGTTCTTCACACTAGTGAGGAACATTAACTGTATCACATTATTGCTTAATTAGGACTGACAATTTGGACCAAGATAATGCTTGAATTGACAAATCACATCGAGGTCACTCATTTTCAGCCATATACTCTTGTCTTATTCTAGCCTGAACATCAGATACTTGTCATATGATGTGTGCTTAGAGTAACGGTTATCGGCGGCTCGGGTTCAAATCTTGAACAAGGGTTTTGGCGTTTCACTTAGTGCTAATACCCTATTCCCCTCATCTCAGCTATGGATAAATAGTAAGGCTGACTGGATTCGTTAGACAAACAGTCCATCTCTACTCCGCTTAATAAATTCACCTTGAGTCATATACTGTCCGTGGAAGAAGGGTTAGGTGTGGATTAGATACCTGATACTACTCATATTATGAAAATAGCAGTAATTGTAGTTACATTTTGTTGATTCGATAAAAACATCCGTTAACAAGACGCTTTCTCTTGAATTTATAATCAGGGAACATTTTTACAAGTGCCTTTATGATAGAAACTATTCTTAGTCTGTTTGAGGGATTATCAATTGAGAATCAGAGGGGCCAAAGATATCACAACGGAAGTGATATGAAAAGCAAGCAAAATTGCGGACAAAAATGTTCTAAACATTTTTTTAAAACTCGGCAGCCAGTGTTGTTATTTGCTAAATTTTGCTTAGCTTAATACATTGGCCTCTGATTGCCAACGATAAGTGCAGTTGATAATTGGTCACTCATCTGAGTGCTGAATAGGTTCATTGCTGCTTAACTTCGTTGAGCTGAGAGGAACGGGGCTTTCATTGTCGCTAAACCGTAAGTCTTAAAAATAAGTATAGCTTAGATTTTGGTTCAACGTATCCAGTATGCGACATCCCGAGAGGATCAAACTATATTAAATTGCAATGGGGCTGCAAGACTGGCTAGCTTATCATGATACCATAAATAGATGCCTATCGATAATTCTTGGTGGTGCTTGGAAACAACGAATTTCTTGTGTTTGGTTCGACAGATCTATAATAATTTCTCTGAATCGATTCACCATTGACAAAGCTAAGATATGAATATGCAGTAGTCCGAAATTCTATTTATATTTACAAAGGTATGAGAGACGTACTTAGCGTAACGGGTATCGCTATAGATAAATGAAATCAGCGACCTGAATTCAAATAATGGATAAAACTGTTTTCATTTTACTTCACGTTAATACCCTTAGCAAAGACATCAATCCTCCCACCATCTACGAATAAATAGTAGGACAGGATGGTTTCATTAACCTTAGTCAAGCCATCAATTCTAGGAAAGAAAAACTCTTAATTCAAACCAGCTCTACTCCTCTTAAAAGTTTACTTTGGAGAAGAGTTAGGTAAATATATACAGAAGCCTTGGAATTTTGGTTTTAGTTCCAGAGTTTCTATACTGTCGTTAATGATACCTAATAATATCCATTTTGAGTGAATAAATTCCAATTAGAAATAATAAAATAGTGCTGACGTAAGATTGGTTTGGTTTCTTTAATGGCATACCAACCTTCGTTGGTTATTTAATACCAAAGCCATCCTTTGCCAAGGGTATTTGTCCGAAGGTGAGAGTAATAGCGTGACTGGAGTTCGAACTCGCTTACTACGATTCTGCAGTCCATCGCTTCAACCATTACACCACGAGGACACCCCCAAGATGGTTTGGGTGTAAATATTTATGATTTAAGCTTTGTAGAAACTTAAAAATAGTGAAAGTTATTGATGCTGAAGATCTGCGTTGGAAACTTTTAGCAATATTTCTAAGTCTTCCAAACTTAATGTTGCTTCTTCAACAAAAATTTCTAGATAATGAGCCCAATATGTCAAATGCTCTAAAGACCTTTATCACACTTCCAGTAACGGTAACAAGTAGTCAAAGCCCAAATTTATAAAAAGAATATCTATTCAGAGTTGCCGAAGAAACTGGTAGGCGACTATATCGATATCAACACTTAATGGGATTGAATTTTGGCAAAAAATGCAAAGAAAACAGCCATTCAATATGAGATTTGGACATGCTTTAAATTAAAGCTCTAATAAAACTTGAATTTTAATTTTAATAACACAATTCACATTACCATAACTATCAGAGATATGTATGCCTAAGTAGAGCGTGTAAAATTTTAGGATACCTTCGCATGGTCTAATAAGTCAACGGGCTTGACTAGTAAAACATAGAGTTCCATTCTCCCTGGGTGTTCCATGTTCCATGTTTCTGGCCCTGTGACAAACAATACTGAATTGAGTAAATCAGAACACGATTCACAAGATTATTACCATCAAAAAAGAGGTTACATTTATCACCCTTTTTGTTTTTCTCTGTCTTCCTAAAAGCAAAAATAATGTCGAAATATGACGAGTTCGTAATGTCAAGTAACCTTAAAATGTATAGAGACTTGTTTAACAGAACGTGACGGTCTTGCTAGCGCTTGATCTGTATATGACTCATAAGTCGTCGATTATCATTCCTTTTGAGGTGCCCGTGGTGTAGTCGTTATCGTCGTAGGAAATGGACACGGCGACACGAGTTCAAATCCTGGACGAGACTGATTGCATTTCACATAGCACTAATACCCTTGGGGAAGGTATGAATCCAATAATTCTCCCTCCAGCTATGGGTAAATAGTAGGACAGACTAAGTTCTTCAGCCTTGGTTAGGCAACTAGTCTAGGAGAAGGAAGACTCTGAATTAAAACCTGTTAAACTCCGCTTAAAAATTGACCTTGTGTCATATCCTGCCCGAGCGGAGGGGTTGGTAAATAGTATCATTCCTTTCGAGGTGATGAAAGAAACTGATAAACAAGCATCTATAACTTTATCCCAGTATTTATAAGTTGATTTTTAACTTGATCAGGCCGGCCGTTTTTGTGGGTTTCCAAATTCCTATAGAGAAAACACTTTGCGTCTTATTTATGTTCCAGCTCCTCAAAAGGCACTTCAAACAATAAAACATTTAAAACGTATCCCACTATTTCTGTCATTATAAAAAAATTCCACCAAATAAAAATCACTTTTTTCCTTTTCTTCTCTGATCGTGTGACAATCAGTGTACGTCTGAGATTTCGAATCGTTTGTTTTCCTTTTTCATTCAGTTCATACGTTGGCTCAAAATCTTTGATCTCTCAGCCACGAATCACCAGCCCTGTCTAGGCTTTGTATTCGATAGCGCGTTACATTATATTGGTAAACTTATGATTTATTTATTTATGTATTTATTTTCAATGGCATGTCAAGAGGTTAGGGAGTCGTGCCGATTGTACGTATATATTTACATTTTTTGTATAGTTGTTTCTTATGAGGTTTTTTTTTTGTTTTTTTTTTTTTTTGCACACAGTTATATGGGTCTAATAGAACTGTTTGACATTTAAACAGAGCACAAACTAATGACTTATGCTAAATTGAATTGTTTGAAATCAAACTGTTTGATCATTTAACTGTGCGTAAACAAATGATTGATGTTTAATTGAATTATTAGTGATACATAACAATACTTGAAACAATTTTACCTTGAACAAACTAATGAGTAATCTTAAATAGAATAATTAGTGTTAAATAGCAATACTTGTAACTACTTCCCTGTGTGCAAAGGAGTTATATCGAATAGAATTATGTGTTAAATAGTAATACACGAAACCATTTAAAAGTCTTTACTAAAACAATAAGTTCAGGCTCATTTAAATATATTATCAACAGAATGTGTTTACAAATCATATATATTTGATATAGGTAATATTCGGTCAGGTTAAAAAGTTTGGAGTAATTCTCTCAGGACAAGAAAATCATTCAAGAGCTGAACATTTAAATTTTCCTAGTAGAGAGCTCAATGTAATTTATTACAGAGCAATATTTCTTTAAGAAAAAAAAACAAAGACCGGTTAATTCATGATTATAAATTTATTTCGGTCCCGTATTTTCAGTTTCTGGTGTGAACCAAAAAATATGAAAAAAAAAAATTAATACAGGACTTCTTCAGACCCAATGGATAATTAATTAAATTCAAATTTAGATTTAAATTTAAATTTAAAACCAGAATAAACACTTGGGGTGTAGGGGGGACGAGATTAAGGAGTTACCTCCTCGTTTTATTGAATTTCCGTTTTTATTTCAATTTTTCAAATTTCTTCTATCAATTATAATTACGGTAATTTAACTTTTTTATTTATTCGTTTAGTTTAGTTTATTTTCATGTTAAGTTCGATGATTAACTTTTAAGAGAAATATTAATGCTTATATCAATTTCGATACCATTTAATTAGCTACCTATTTTTTATGTACATATGTTGGAATACGTTTTTTTTTTTTTCTGGTTTCACTATTTATTTCTATGTTTTTAATTTTTTATAGTTTAAATTTAGTCTTATGTCTACATCTAGCTATCAATTCGCTTCTCTTATTTAATAACTTATCGGGGTAATTATATTTCAAAATATAAATTTTAAAGATATATTTGATATATATATGTGTGTCTGTGTGTGTGTGAAGAGGATTTGGCATTAAATAACCTACTATGGTTGATATGCCTAAAAACTAAACCAAACCAATCCTACATAATACCAACAATTTGCACACAGTTGTTGCATTTCGGGTATTCTTATGTAATGATATTTTATACGCAGTTATATGTTTTCAATTATTTCTATTTAATAATAATCATTTGTTTGCAAATAGTTTCATAGTTTCAAGTAACTAATGATGATAATGTAATATATCAGCTTGACCTGCGATGAACCCGGCGAATATTGTTGACAGGTGCATCCGGCCATAGATAAAATCAAGAAAATGATTACCGGAAACAAGGAATGCGTGGGTGTAAGCGGTGACCAATGGAAAACAAGCATTACGGAGGTGAAAACCATGACCAATGAAAAACAAGCATTGCGTGGGTGTAAGCCGTGACAAATGGAAAACAAGCATTGCGTGTGCGTCGCGTGAGAGTTTTAAGATTAAATAAGGTCGAGAATTTTGACTGAAGTCAGTTACCGCTGGCAGTTCTGACGCCCGATGGCTCCTCCGTGTACTCGAAGTCTCAATCCGGTTGTTATCTTGTTCCACATAAGCGTCACCGTCGACAAATAAAAATATAAGATTATATTTTTATATATACGTTGTTCGTCAAAACCCAGCGGTAGTATACTACAATAAGCCTTAGTAAACAATTATTATTATCATCATGCCGTGCAGCTCACACGGATTTCCCTAACTCTCTCTCTCACTCTCTCACTCTTTCTCGCCATCCGTCTGTATCATCCATCGCTTCCATCAGGTCTTCCAGGCTATATCCTGTGTCCGTACAGAGCCGTTGTAGATAGGTTCAAGCCGGCCGTCTCACACTCACGCGTCTGTGTGAAGGGGTCCATTGGAGAACGTCGCTTATGAGTTCGTCCTTGCTCCTCCAGCCGTGTCCCACATATTTTCTTGGTCTAATTTGGATGGTCTTCGAGATTGTTGGTAGGTGGCCGTACCGCTGCTATTTTTCGGGATGTTGCTTCCAGGATTTGTTTAGTATTGCTCATAGCATCCTTGCGTAATTGCTGTCAAGTTTTTTCTCTATACGCTTAGTCAGCGTCCAAGTAGTAGACACGACCGCTGCTTTGAAAAATGGCGTTTTATTTCATCGGATAGGTCTGACTTCCATATGACCGACAGCCTATCAATAGCTGCCAATGCCTTCACTAGTCATGTATTAATGTCATTTTCCGTAGATGAGATGCTACTTCCGAGGTAAGTGAACTTGTCCACTAGTTTCAGAGAGCCGCCATGTAGAGTGGAGATATCGCCTCTTTGATTAAAGCACGTGTACTCCGTTTTAACTGCGTTCACATCGAGGCCTATGCCCCCTACTGCTTGCTCCAGACTATGCAGCAAGGATTCGGCCTGGGTGGGTGTATTTTGCCAGAAGCGCTAAGTTATCGGCATAGTCCATGTCCGTAATAGTTCGTGCGAAGTATGGTATGCTACTTGCCTTTTCAAGTGTGAAGCCATTTTCTTCCGTTAAATCTATCGACGTCCGAAGTACGTAGTCTCGGCAGATTATAAACATGTATGGTGCAAATGTTTCTCCTTGCTGCATACCTGCAACAATGTCAAAGTATGTGTCTCCATCCGGTGAGTGTACTTTTACTTTCGTGTTTTTATAGAGTATCATTATGGCTGCGTCAGTCTCCCTGGATAGACCGTAGGCAAGAAGTAATTGCTCCATCTTCCCTCTGTGTATGGAGTCAAATGCCTTGGAGAAATCTACTAATAGGTGTGTAGCCTCGGGGTTTTTTGCACGAACACATAAAATTCGACGGATTGTCAGAATTTGTTATGTTGTGGATCGATTTCTACGAAAGAATTTTCTCAATTTCAGGTTCAATGCGGTTGAGTAGCAGAGCATTGGAAATCTTAGCCGCTATGGAAGAAAGGGTTATACCCTGGTAGTTCTTGGTAATTCTGAGGTCCCCTTTCTTGGAGGAAGGGAGGATACAGCCATTTGTCTATCTGTCTATTGCCATGACTCTCAAACAATTATAGCTTCAAGTAATTATTCTTAACATAAATAATCTATATGCATATGGTATCAAGGATTTGTATCTAATATGAATAATTTTCAAACGGATCTATTGGACCCATAAATGGGACTCTAGCTGGCACTACTACACCCGACATGAGTGAATCTGGTAATAATTGTAATGACAGGTTAGTCTACACTCTCCAGAGCTCTAGGACTGGAGCCTCACTATCAGATACCCCCTTAAGGGAGTCTTATCCCTCGGCAAATGTCATAGTGTATCATAAAACCCGACAGACAGGGTGGACTGGTAGGCTTTGTGTATCAAATAAAAATGTCCAGGAATAAGCACTTGACATGATTTAATTTGAGACAAAATTTGTTTTTAGATGAGATTTTCATGCTAACCTTTAGTTTAAAGTGTCAGAATATTACTTTTGTATTTGGAAAAGATAAACCAAGATTATGCATAACTTATTCTTACAATTTAAACATAAATTCCGCTGTTTCAAATTTTGTGCTTTTCATTTCTTCTTCAAAATATCTTTTTTGAAAATTAAAGTTGGTAATTTGGGAGGATGGGATGAAAGTAGCTGGCCTTACCTTGGGGGCGCAACTAGTCTGGCACCAACTCTCTTAATAGACAAGCATACACATCGTCAGGACAATAATTAGATAACGACAATTGTTATTTTATTATTTCATTTTAATTTTGTTTTGCCTTATTTTAGTTTATTTCAGAACCTTATCAGTTTGTTGGACTTCTTTTACGCAGTTATACGCCGCCATATTGTTTTGTTGCCGCCATTATTTGTTTGTTTTGTTTTGTTTTGTTTAATTTTTGGTTTTGGGTTTTTTCTTTTTTTTTTTTTTTTTTCTTTCTTTCTTTCTTTGCCGCTGGCTCATTCACTTGCATCTTCGCCATTCTACTCGCCACAACCTCTGAAAATGACGTCGATGCCATGAAGGTGCAAACTATAGAGAAGATGGCTGCAAAAATTCACAGTCTCTTATCGATTTTATCAAAAGAACCAGCTACCGAACTTACTCGCTCCAAATACGACGCGATTTTTTTCCTCTCCTTTCTTTTTCTTTTCCAATCTTATTTTTTCTCTGTCTTCTTCTTTTCTTTTTTTATCTTTTCTTTTTTTCTACTTCCAAATTTTATAACTCAGTGATTCCTGACTTTCTTTCTATAGCTTTTATTTTGCCGCCTTGAATTTTTTTTTCTTTTCTTTTCTAGTTTTTATCCTTTTCTCTCCATTCAACGTGAACTTTTTCTTCTATCATTTTTTTTTCTCGCCTTTGTCTGTTTCTGTTTATGGCTATCATCATAATCACCATCATCTCTTAGTTTTTCTATATAATTACTTTATCTATAGTAGTAGTAGTAGTAGTGGCAGTTGTAGTAGTAGTTTAGTTTGGTTTGTTTGTTAAATGGTGTATGAACTTTCGTGGGTTATTTAATGCTGAAGTCATCATTGTTGAAGGGCACTTGCGATACTATTTAACCCATTTCTAGAGGAAGCAATAAAGGAGTTCATACCATTCCCAAAGGTCAGAACGTGAACGGAGTAGCGCGTCTGGAGTTCGAACTCGCTACACGAGGATGTCGCAATCCATCACGTTAGTAACTAACCTAGAGGTATATCCCCATTAGTAGATGTAATTGTTATTAATCAATATTATTATTAGTTTGCCTATATTATAATTATTATTCCTACTACTACTACTACTAGTAGTAGTAGGAACAATAATGATAATATAGGCAAACTAATAATAATATTGATTAATACTAGTAGTAGTAGTAGTAGTAGTAGTAGTAGTAGTAGTAGTTTGTCTCAGGTTATTTCAGGACTATAAGCATTTTTTACGCAATGAAATACGAGAAAATTACTTTTTGATTTTTCCTCCATGGGAGAATTTATCGTCGCTTTTAAGAAGTCATTAGCGACACACAGATAACGTTTTAGATGGCACTATCTCTATTTCGATCACACACACACACACACACACACACATATATATATATATATATATAGTCATATGTATATATACTCACGTATATGTATACATACATATATATATGCATACGTATATAGACACACAGATATATATATATATATATATATATATATATATATATGAATAAACTGAGACTGACAGTTTATTATCATTATCATCATTATTATAAATACTCCTACGTGTATATATATATATATATATATATGTTTATGTCAACGTACATATGCATATACGTATACCCACATACTCATATATCAATTCATATTCATATTTGTTTATATATATATATATATATATATATATATACACACACACACACACACACACACACACACACACACACACTTAAAAAAACGTCGGCACATATTTTCAAGCGTCTATTTATTCTCCATCTTATTTTTATTTCTCCACTATGCTTCATGTTCTTTTCTTTTTTCTTTTTTTTTCTTCTTCTTCTTGTCCTTTTTTTTTTTTTTTTTTAAATCTATCCATTCTCCTGTTGTTGGGATTTTTTCTTTAAATTTCTTCTTTTATTTTCCATACTTTTCCACGAATTTTGTTTTTCATTCTATGCTTCCGTTTATTTCCCTGTGAGAGGAAATTTGTCATTTTGTTTTGCCTCAAATTTCTCTCTGGGGCATCGTAAACACTCAAACGTGATCATCGGACTGACAAATATCATTATTATTAGTAGTAGTAGTAGTAGTTTTTCAAACCAGTCTTTCACTGACGTCTGAGTGACAGCAAGTCTCTTCAGATCTCCAAGACTATTCTCAGTATTCTAGCTGATCTAAACAATGCTGTAGTGTGAATGGTCTCGATTTTTCCTCTGATTTCCAAGTCGTCCGGGCGTTTCTCCAGGCCTTCAGGGACTGTTCCAAGTGCACCAACTACAGTTGGTATCACTGTCACCCTCATATTCCACAATTTTTAACTTTTCTAACCAAGTGCAAGTATTTGTCTATCTTTTATTTTTACTCTGTGGGCCGTAAGAACGGCAAAATCCTCTAGACAGTAAATTCTTATTTTTTTCCTTGTTAATCAACACTAAGTCTGATCTTCGGGCCTGGATTAGGTGATCCGTTTGTATCTCAAAATTCCAGATAATTTTATCGGTCACATTTTCTAAGACGGGTTCTGCTTTGCACACATACTATTTGGTAGTATTTTAATCACTTGCACAATTTCCCATACAGTCGTGCTTTGTCTTGTACTCTTTTTGTGCTAATTTGCTACTTTCACATATTATATGATTAACCGCTTGTTTTATTTCTTCACATTTACTAATCTGTTGCGTATTATCAATTTTCGCTTTAATGTAATTGGTCCTTACGGCGTTGTTTTGTACTGCTATTAAAAGAAATTCAGTTTCTCACTTGAAATATCCATACAGTTGTTCTTCCTATTTCTGTTTTCTAGTTTTTTCTGTTTGTCCTTATATTCTCACTGCTGTTACTAGCTGCTGTTCTTAACGTAGTCCTCGAGTTCTTGTATTGATGAATCAACGCAATCCTCGATATTGATGAGTCCTCTTCCTCCTTCTTTTATTGATACAGAATCTGTCTATATTATCTCTCGGATGAAACGTATTATTATTTTTATTATTATTACGAGTTTTTCACACCAGCATTTGCTGATAGTCGTTCACTGGAGTCTAAGTAACTGCAAGTCCCGTCAGGTCTCCCGGACCTTTCTCAGTATTCTGGCCGATCTCAACAATGATGTACTTTGTATGGCCTTGATTCGTCCTCCGATTTTTATTCTTCCAGTCCTTTATTTAAACCTTTGGGGATCGTTCCTAGCGTACAATAGGTATCATCGTCACTTTCATGTTTCACAGCTTTTTTTATTCTCAGGCAAGGTCTAAGTATTTGTTTATCTTTTCGTTTTCTTTAATTTTCACCCTGCAGTCCACAGGAATGGCAAAATTTAAAATGACAATTTTTTTTCTTTTTTTTTTTTTTTTTTGTAAATTAGCAGAAGGTCTGGTCTTCTGGCCGGGATTAGGTGATCCGTTTGTATCTTAAAATCCCGTATAATTTTATGTCTCATTCTCCAAGTCGAATTCTAGTTATGCTTGTATCATTTGATAGCATAGTCAAATTTAAATTTCTTGCACAATTTCCCTGTTGATCACCTTTCCCACCCAGTCGTGTCTAATCATATACTTCTTTTGCGCTAGTTTGCTACATTCGCTTATGTTATAAATAGTTTCGTCGCTGTCATCACATAATCTAAGGATGTTTATATACTATATATTATATACTATATATTACATACTATAATATATACTATATATTATATACTATAATATATATATATTATATACTATATATTATATTCTATATATCATATAGAATATATTATATACTATATATACTATATATTATATATATCATATATATACTATATATTATATACTATATATACAATATATTATATATATTATATATACTATATATTATATACTATATATTTATGTTATAAATAGTTTCGTCGCTGTCATCACATAATCTACACTTGTTATTCTATATTATGATTATTAATATTACACTCCTTGCGAGTTTTTCAGACCAGTTCTAACAGGTGGTCTTTCTATGGTGTCTTGGACGCTTCTAAGCATTCTAGCCAATCTTAATGTTGTGGTCTATATGGTCTGGATTCTTTCTCTACTTTCCAATTCCTCTTTTCCTCTTTCTACGCTTTTGGGGACCATTCTGATAACCACCTTATTTTTCCTTTTTTTTTTTCAATGCTGAGAAAAGTTCATTAATTGAGTTGATCAATATAAGTCTGTAATCTAACATAGACATTAGCTGAACTTTTATATGAAAAGTTTTTACAGTATAATGTTCGATAATTGCGATCTATGAAGAAGCGTTGGGTCAGATGCATTAGCAAAGAAGATTATGCTTTTTGATAAAAAGAATTCTCCTGGGTATGATACTAAACTGTTTCGAGTGATGAGGCTCCAGATCTGGAACTCCGAGGTGTGTTGAGTTGCCTTTTATTGATATTACTCTTAGGTTCATTATATATATATGTGTGTGTGTGTGTGTGTGTGTGCGCGCGCGCGTGCGCACGCACTTTGGAGGCGCTTGAAGAGTAATAATTACTGTTGTAGGAAATGGACACGGTGATCCGAGTTCAAGCCCTAGACGAAGCTGTTTACATAGGGCTAATACCATTGGAAAGGTATGAATCCAGCTATTCTCCTTTCAGTCATGTGTAAATAGTAGGACAGACTGGACTCGTTGATTTTGCTATGGCAACCGGTCTAGGAGAAAGAAAAGACTAAATTCAACCCTGTTGAACTCCGCTTAAAAACTGGCCTTGTATCGCATCCTGTTTGCGTGGAAATGTTGGTAAATACATGGATGAGGCTGTTTGTATCTCACTGCTATCCCCTAGAGAAAAGTTTGAATCCATCTGTTCTCCCACTACCACCACTATGGATAAATAGTTGAGCAGACAGGTCTCTTTAAAGTTGGTAAAGGCAACCAATCTAGAAGAAAGAAGAATCTATTCAAACCAGTTGTGTTCAACTTCAGATGTTGACCTTGTGTCTCATCGTACCCGTTGTATCTTCAGCACATTCACTCATTGCAAATATTAAATGATAAGTCGAACATTATTGTAAATATAAAATTATTTAAACAATCTTCTGTTGGTTCCAGTAGAAGCTCCTTATCCTTTTGTGTTCCAACGAGAATAGCTGTCATTTTCATAAAATTTCCTAGATTATAGCACAGTGTGCAGCAGTATCTCTGGTAAGGAAAGCAGAGAACACACTTGCTTCAAGCAGAGGTACGATAATTACTTTTATATATTTATGAGCGCCTCTTGTTTGTGTGTGTGTGTGTGTGTGTGTGTGTGTGTGTGTGTGTGTGTGTGTGTGTGTCCTTTTATACTTGTTTTCTTACTATCACGCATTTACCTTTCTTCTTCCTTCTTTGGTTTATTTATTTATTCTCTTTTCTCTTTCTTTTTGTCTTTTTTCCTCCTTCGTTCGTTCTTCTTACTTTCTTTCTCCTTTCTTATCTTCTCGATAATTATTCAACAAAATATTCCCCCTATTTCTCTCTGCCTCTCCTATTCTATGTGTTTTTTCGTTTGTTTTTTTATTATTATTATTATTTATTTATTTATTTATTTTGGCTGGTTTTGACGATTGCGTCTTGTCGGAATATGAAGGAAATTCCTGCCATAAGGCCAGTCAGTAAGAATTACAATGAACGAGTCTCACTCCTTCACTCTCTATTTCTGTGGGGGGGGGGGGATAAGGCTCCGTTCATTTTCTCTTCGTAAAAACCATGTGTCACGCACAAATTTTTTTTTTATTGGGTGGAAAGTAATTACCATTCACACGTAACAAGTTCATCGGGATTTCCCCGCAAGCTTCTAAATTGGTTTTACACAGTCTGGTCTCTTTCATACAGTATTCGACTGAGGGCGATTTTAAAAGGCGATTTTCACCACCACAACACATTTAAAGTAATTTACAAGATTTTCAGGATATAATCTGAAGATATTTCTCACTGTTTTAGGTGTCAGTTATTCAGGTAATAAAGTTTATTACAGCGAAATATAAATTTGAGTTGTTTTAACCAGAAATCAAATATATTATGGGGGTAGATATTTGCGGGGATTGAATTATTCAAAAAATAAACCAGAAAATAACACAAAATAAAATAAGTACAATGAAATAGCAATCTTCCAGATCTTTAACAGGAAGAACAATCTGAGCATGCTCGAAAAAAGAAGAGATTTCCTGTCGACAAAAAGAAACTCGAAGAGAAAAAAAGAACTCAAACCTCGGTTAGGAAGGCAGCTATTTTTGATCGAAGAGGTCTTCCCCCTTCAATACTTAGCTGCAAAATTCCATAGTAATAAAGTTGAATCCTGATATTTTCAATCGTCTCTTTGTCTCGCTTTTCTTCCGTCCTTCATTCCATTTCAGCTAACGCGACCAGCAAAAGAAAACAACACGCATTGGGTTTGAAAGAAGAAATAACCATCCCCCAACTATTAACGCTCATAAAAACCTCGCCCCATGAATGATGACCTCAAGAGATGAGATGAAAACGCAATCTTCTTATTCGAAAGAACAATTCTTCAACAAAATGAATAAACAGCGTTTAGATACATACAAATTCTTCAACAAAATGAACACCTCGACTCATGCAACCTTCCAAAGAAAAAACAAAGACAAAGCATAATTCTTACATCCGGAAACTTACGGCAGAATTTACTCTAACAAACGAGGTGACATTTAGCCAGAACTACTACTGCCACTATTGCATTATCAAGAGAAACACAACCAAACTTCATAGTCGACTCTACTAACCAGAAAGTGGCAGTCACAGTCTTTAGCCTTGCCCTTCATTCGCTACGGTCAAACACATCAAACTGATGTCTACTCAACAACCACTGACCAGCGACTTCAAAATTTCGTTTCCTAAGATATAACTGCCATAATTTACACACGTCAAAGAACAAACTCTTCAAGGGGAGCAAATTTCACCACCAAAAATGTACAACATGACTGACCATCATATCTTTCGTCAGACACACGAAATATATACCGATTTTTTTAAAACTAAACGAACCACAAAATAATTCGCCGTGAAAGCTTCCTCCATCACCACCACCAAAAAAAATGTGTGTAATCGACTTCATTTTTCTACATACACCAACACTAAGAACAACAACAACAACAAAAAATGAAACACATAAGAAAAGAA
Organism: Sepioteuthis lessoniana; assembly: GCA_963585895.1. Classification (NCBI taxonomy): domain Eukaryota; kingdom Metazoa; phylum Mollusca; class Cephalopoda; order Myopsida; family Loliginidae; genus Sepioteuthis; species Sepioteuthis lessoniana. The sequence goes on along the minus strand of OY757906.1, from coordinate 82,632,163 downwards.
AAGTTAACACAGACACTTCAAGCAAACACTTTATAACATTTTTCGTGTTATCTTTACCAGTTACAACGGAAAAACACTTGTATGTAGTATCAATAAAAAAAAAGTCCCTACATTTATCATATTTACCCAACCCCTCCGCTCGGGCAGGATATGACACAAGGTCAATTTTTAAGCGGAATTTAACAGGTTTCAATTCAGAGTTTTCCTTCTCCTAGACTAGTTGCCTCAACAAGGCTGAAGAACCTAGTCTGCCCTACTATTTACCCATAGCTGGAGGGAGAATTATTGGATTCATACCTTTCCCAAGGGGTATTAGTGCTATGTGAAATGCAATCAATCTCGCCCAGGATTTGAACTTGTGTCGCCGTGTTCATTTCCTATGACGATAACCATTAAACCACGGGCACCTCCAAAACCACGGGCATTTATGCCAAGTGCTGTGAATGTGTGGTTCACCATCTTCGAAACTTAATTACGACTTCCGAAACCAATCATCGACCGGGAATATGTAGGAGGTGATATTGGGTTTTGGGGTTTTTAATTTCCATTCTGTAGTGGTATATTTAATTTGTTTTTATATGTAGTTGCGTGTTCTCATAAGTTGGAAGGTCGTTATTTATAGCAATGAGAGATAAAATTATTATTATTATTATTATTGTTGTTGTTGTTGTTGGGTTTTTAGGTTTAAGGTTTAAGTTGGTTTTACGTTGGTTGCGTTGGTATTTCGTTGGTTGTTATCCTCTCGCTAAATGTTGATGGAAAATCAAGGTGGTGAAGAAGAACGAAGACGTCGTTAGGTTTTTGAAGGAAGGTTTTAATGGCAGTATGAAGTAAGGGGTTTACGCTGGTATCCTGCGAGCCTCGAGGTAAAGAAAGAAGGTAGGAAGTTGTTAGAGTGTATCATCTAATTTATTTTAACTAGAATCCCTTGGTCAAGAAGAATAGACCCAAGGGATGCATAAACAAGATGGCTCTCCTCATAGTGGTTGATGAGGCTACTACTATTCGGGTACAGACGAATAGACGTCCGTTCACTTTGAGGATTTCTGATCAAGAGACAGATTCGCGGGCTCTCTTCAATTTTTGGTACTTCTAGGAAATATGGTTCGGGCTGAATAGGACAAGTCACCCTGATTGGGTGAAAATGTTCGGCGCCTCTAACGGTCAAATTAAATTACGCGCCAAACAAAAATTCAAGTTTTCTTTCTGCTACAAATATCCCAACCTGATCAAAGATGAGATTTTAAAAATTGCCAAAGAGATAAAAGTGTAAGATATAACCCTTCTTTCGGTAGGAGAGTTACATACAATTCAAAAATCTTTCATGCCTAAAGAATCAAAAACAGTAACACATGTATTTGCTGCGAACAGACAAAATTCGAAAACCACAAGAAGTTCCATACTTAGGACCACACAAAGTCAATAAAAAAGAAAAAAAAACCTTTAAAATAGAAACTTTGGTGGGTCATAAGCAAATACTTTCAATTGAAAGAATGAAACCAGTGAAATTCACCCGACTAATAAAAGCACAACAGAAAACACACCACCTCCATTACCTGAAATACAGCAAGACTCGCCAGGAGAGCCAGTCATCACGCACTCAGGCAGAGGTGTTCGTTTTAAAAGAAATAATGACTACCTCAACTACACATAAAGTATAATAATAGTAAAAAATAAAATTTTAAATTAAAAAGAATCATACACATTTGCACACACTCACACCTACTACATTTTTACACTAGCTCCGCTACTTCCGGTGGGGATGTATTGTGGGCATTGAATAATAAAGTAAAAAAAATAAAACCAAAAAAAAATACAAATTAAGATAAATACAAAAGAAATAACAATCTCCCAGGATGTTTCTGACATGAAGAACAATCTGAGCATGCTCGGAAAAAGAAGAGACTTCCTGTCACCAAAAAGAAAGAGATAAAAGAAGTCAAACCTTGGCTAGAAAGGCAGCTACTTTTGATCGTGATGTCAGGGAATGCCAGTTATTGTTTACTTTGTTTTATTATTCTATTTCCACAGAGCAAATATTTGTTGACGCTTCTGAAGCTGATGAACCTTTTTTGAACTCATAAAGCTGGCAGGATTTTAAATGAGTCACACTGCTCTACATTCGGTTTTATAGACCATGTTAATTTTTTTTAAATATTTAACTTAACATCAAATATTCTTCAAATGAAGAAGAAATCAGAACAATTGATATGCATGATTATGCCTTATACAAGGTCCGGCAGAATGATCTCTCTGATTTAAAATTGCCCCGTGAAGACGTTAGTTGTGGTAAACGAGTTGCGGGTATGTCTTTGGGCGGCATCCGCCGTGACATTTTACATACCATCATGGTATAAAATGGTGAGTATCGTGCATTTATGATTGAAACTTATTTTTTAAACTTATCTTTTAAATGGTGACTTCATTTTTACATTGTAATGTTTATTTCGTAAACATTTCAGATGTCATTACTTCCTCTAGGGATATCTGAAATTTCAAGTTTTTAAAAAGTAGGCTGCGGACAATGAAGTGAAAGACTTTACTCACCATGAAATCGCAGCAGTATCAAAAGCAATGACTAGGCGAGCACAGCAGAGCTTTTAGGTCAGGCTTGTATATCTCGCGAAGGAAAACATTTAAGCGATATAATTCTTAAACAAAAAGATGATGATAACAAAACAAAATGGCAAATATTGCTTGTTTGTTGTTTCCTTTTTTTTGTTTTTGTTTTTTTAGGGGGGGGTATAGAAAATTACATTTTGAGTAGGATCTCTGTTTTCTTTTTATTTACGTTCTTAACCCAAGAGATCGATTTTCTGAACTCAATAGTTTATATTTCCCGATTGGAAACCTTAAAAATGTTGATAGAACTCATCTAACTTACAGGTAAGATTTTAAGTTTAAATGTATAAGTATGTATCTAACGAACCCCTTAGCTATTTATTTACGCTTCAAACCAGAAAGATCATTCTGCCGAGCTCGGTATAATCAACAGCTCAGTGGAGGTGATCGTGGTGTAATGGTTACCGTCGGAGGAAATAGAAACGATGATCCGAGTTCAAACCCAAGACGAAACTGTTTGCATTTCACATAACGCTAATAACCATAAGAAAGGTATGAATCCAACTATTCTGTCTCCAACTATGGGTTAATTGTAAGGCAGACTAGGCTCTTTTACCATGGTAAGGCAGCCAGTCCAGCAGAAGGAAAACTCTGAATTCAAACCTGTGAAACTCTGCTTAAAAATTGACCTTGTGTCGCATCTTGCTCGTGTGGGAGGGTTGGGTGAATATTTATAATCAACATCTTTAAAGTCATCTTATGAAAGCAAAAGAGGGAAATGTGTTTCTAACTTCATGTATGTGCGAAGTCCTCTAGAAAGTAATGATACTAATAGTGCAAAAAACAAGATTATCACTTTGATTATAAATCAATTATAAACTTTATTTCCTTCAAAATATATTGATTGATTTAAGGGGAGGTTAAAGAATCGTGTTCATCGTACGTTCATACTTACATCTTTTCTGAAGCTGTTTCTTAAGACGTTTTTTCCAATCGAATAGGAATGACGTTTTTAACAGATCAATTCGATCCATAGATTGGACCACTCCGAGTCAGTGTTTAAAAGCAATGAAGGAGTACTATACACTTCCCAGATCTCTAGAACAAGAGCCCCACTATCAGATGCCGTTTAGTTTTATACCAAGGACATACCTTTTGTGGAGCGGATTGAGGTCTTGGTCCTCGCCAAAAGATACTATGGTTGTATACTGACCCTTGACCGAGCCGTCAAGCAGATATTTTCCTGAACAGGGCACACCGGGGTAAATACGCGGAAGCAGTCACAAGGTTAATTGGAAGTTGTGGGCGTTATGAAAGGATATATGCAGATGCTGCGTGAGAGTGATGGGTAGTTGGGGTCGGTGAGGGTCTGTGTCAGAGACAGCTTGCAGTCACTGAGAGCGTCTCGCTGGGGGCGGTGACCCACAGTGGCCTATGATGGAGTATCCCCGGCCGAGAAGCTAAGTGGGTCTTGGAAATAATACAGCATACTATGGTCATGAGAAGAAGTTAGAGGTCAATATAGCAGTCTGTCTTTGTCTCCCTGTCTCCGACTCTCACACACTACAGAGATGTGACCCCTTTCGAAAAAATAAAGAAATATATATTTTTATAAAGAAGTGTTGTCCTTCATCCTTCAACCGTTATATAACACAATCAGTGTATTCTTAGCCCAGTTTACGAAGTGGTTTTTCACTTGAGAAGCCACACACTGAAAATGTTCCCACTAGTGGAAACCGATGTTACACAATTGTGTTTCAATAAATAGTTGTTGATTATTAACTGAGAGTTTTCTGGCCTTTGAGTTGCTAATACCCAGGCAACTTGCTCCAACGAACCACTCTGGCTATCAGAAGAAATTTCGGATTGATTGGGCTATCCCCCATCAGTGGATCTTTCAAACACAACGTGGGCACAGAGAGAGTTGATAAACCAACGAACCGGAAACGTATATGGTAGTCATAGAACTAAGACTACAATCAAGTACTGTGACTAGCATAGGGCCATACAGGACTGAAAGTATTCAGCTGACATTCAGTTAGTTCGTTACAACATATTGCATATTCTCAACAGCTCCTAAATGGCGACTACAGATGTGTTTTTTTTTTTACCTGAAATAGTTACAAGGACTCAATGGAATAAAAGCCCTGAACAAATGCACAAGAATATTCTTTGGGGTCCAAAGATTCATTCGTGCCACAATGCTGCTTGATTTTTTTAAAATGGCAGATTAACTTTCGTTGGTTATTTAATGCCAAAACCATCCTTGTAGAAGAACAGTAGTGGTACTATTTAACTGAGGGATAATGTATTTCATACCTTTTCCAAATGTGTTAGTCTGAAGGTGAACATAATAGCGTGACCCGTGGTTCGAAGTCGCTCACTACGATGTCGCAGTCCTGCACGTTAGCTACTACGCCAGTGGTAGTTACCCTCCCCATTGATATTTTTGTATTCAATTTTCATGACACACTTAATCGAACACACTTGTAATAATCCATTTGAACGTGAATTCTGAGTGGCAAATCTGAAGTGAATGTTTTCATATGTATTCAAGGTCAATATTGATCGGCTGATTTCCAATCAGCGTTGCCAAACTAGACATTCTTTAATTTTTTTCTTTCTTCTTTTTTTTTTTTTTTTTTGCTACTTTTGTAACAGATCTTATATGTATGTCTATAAGTTAAACTGAAAGTAAGCAGGTCTGTCCTTACCTATACTCAATATGACACCTGAAGATCAACGAAGATCATATTGGCCTTTACGTTGATGTAAAAGGAACGACAAAGTTGGGGTTAGGGGGTATTGTTTTTCTTTTTGTGTTTATTTTTGTTTGTTTCGTTTTTTTCTTTTCTTTTTTTTTTGTTTGTTTGTTTGTTTTTGTTGTTGTTGTTTCGTTTTGTTTTTTGCTGTAATGATTGATTACCTTTAAGTGAACTGCACTAACTGATAGCTTCACTTTTTTGGTGAAGAGGGAGTGGGGTGGCTGCCAGGTGACACATCGTAAAATCGGTTACAAGAGAAAAATATTATAAAAAAATATCTCTTCACGAGCAAAAAGAGTAGAGAAACAAAATGGATTATGTCTGCATGGAGCCTACTCTAAACGGCAGAAATATGAAATGGCTTGCTAGAATACAAAAAAAGTATATATATATATATATATATAACCAAGTAGTTTGTGTCTTATATTTTGGGCTAACTGTTGTTCTTTTTTTTATCAGGACTACTCAACAGTGCACAAGTTTTGAATCTGTCCCTACATACTTCCAGTGTGTCCCTACATACTTCCAGTGTGTCCCTACATACTTCCAGTGTGTCAGTTCTTGTTAAAATACGAAGAGACTATTCCCAACACCACCTCACAAAAATAAGATACCTTGAACAGCAACAGGAACAGGTGAAAGCGTTAAGTAAAAAGAATTATAAAACGAAACACCATCCACAAATATATACAAGCAGAGAACATTATTAATATATCACTGCACACAAATACAGACACAGATACGTTGTGTGTTCAAAAAGTATTAAGACTAAAGCTCTATTTAACAAGACAGAAAACAAACAATGAATGAAACGTTAATTTTCTTCAAAACAGTCTCCTTGGCTTCCGGCATACTCATTCCAGCAATGCTCAGTGATTTGAATATTAAAGTAAACTGCATCTAACGGTTAGCCTCAAGTTCTCAAAATCAGGAGATTGTGAAGAACCCTTTCCTTACAATTATTTCCAGGTTTACTCTGACCCATCTATGCGTGGGTCCCCGTAACTTAGGGACTAAAGTGCTGGACTTGCAACATTCCAGTAAGAGAGTCTGAACTCCAGTAACGCTATTACGTTCACTTTTGCACTAATACCCTCGGGAAAAGTATGAACCTCCTTATCCCCACCCAGAAATGGTTTAAATTGTATCACTACTGTTCTTCTATAAGAATAGCTTTGACATTAAATAACCCGCGAAGGTTGACATGCCATTAAACAAAGAATCCAAACCTAACCACTGATATAAACTGTATTTATGTTAGCGTAACAAATTCATGTACTATTAACTCTTACAGCAGACAGACAACCATTTTTTTTTTATATAGAGAGATGACTCTTCCTTTAATGTACTGTTTTTACAGGTTTAAAACTTGTAACAATCCTGCAACCTCTATGACGTGATTCGTTCATTGAGTGTTTGATTGATTTTAACCGCATGTCAAGCTGTCTAGGGTTATTTTATACCCAGAGGTTAAGGAATTGTATTCATCTTATGTTCATATTTATATTTATCTGCTGTTATAAATTGATTTACCATGACCAGAGAATCCGACAAACACGGTGTGTGACATACGGAACCACTGGACAGCTCTTTCGACCTTATTACGTCTCATCAGCAGTGTATACCGTGATCTCCCCACTGGAGATTGAACCAGCGACCACAGAAGGCAGAACTGAAACTCTACCACTGAGCTACTGGTCCAAACACACACATACACACAAGCACTCACACACACACACACACACACACACAAGCACACGCACACACACACACAAATGCAGTTGTGTGACGGCAAATTCTTTAAAATCCCAAAACGGGACTTTATTTTTGCACATGTGAAGACGGGGCAGACTGGCACTTGATCCCTTGTAGAATAAGTCCTCGTTCAGAGTTTTTTTCTCAGGCATATAAGAACTGGCATATTATGTGGGGGATTAATTTAGGGCTAGACTGACCGCCGCTGGCAAGGGGTTCCAATTTTCACACTATACACACACACACCAAGGCCGCTAGTCTTCCTCCCCTAGAACACTGGAAGATATGGACCTCTAGGTTTAGACGTAATAATATTAGTTAAAGTAGTCGGCAATTCCGGTTTCCCGTGTGATATTTTAAAGGAATTAATAGGACAATTTTAAGCGAGCATATCATAAGGCGAATAGAAACTGAAAAAGAAATATGACATAACAAATTCGTAGCAGACCCTGCAAATAACAACTTCAAGCACGTGGGAACATTAAAATATATCAATCTTTTACTACACATAGATATACACCTTCAACATGTCAAATATATCATAAATGAATAGTCCATGAACATAAATGTCTTTCTTCTTTTCTTTTCTTTCGTTTTTCTTCAAATTGAGAGAGAGGCGGGTATATAAAATTGGGTATAAGGAGAAACGGTCTCAAAGTTTACTTATCTTTTTTTTTTATGGAGTTCCTGTGGAGAATATTTCCTCTTTTACGGGCTAATAGACTTTATGCTATTTTTAATACTGGCTTGAAGAAATGGCTCCTCCGTGTCCGAGATATTTTTTTGTCTTCTTCTACCCGGAGTACTTGGCTTTGGTTCTGTCCGCCACGAACCCTGTCCAACAACTAACTTTCTTTTTATCTATTTCCGCTGACGGGAAGGAGTCCCCACTTCCGTTTTGGGGTCCCAGCCAATCATTTGGCTTCTCTCTTCTTCCTTCCCGTGTCAGGCGACCCGAGTGAGGTCACCAAATACAAACATCAGTTTATTCGAACACGAGGATAGTAGTAATTCTATTTCTATCTTCTTAGTGGGACACCACGTGACAGTTGTTTCTAAAGAGGTTTTTAGATTTTGCATACCATTACGTAATATCAAGTATTCCTATCGAATACTAATAAGTTGCGTAACAGATACATAGTTTCAAGTGACTTACAATAATAATAATCCTTTATCCTCATCATGGCGTGCCGCTAGCACGGATTTCTCTGACCCTCTCCCACCACTCGTCCCTATCGTCCATCGCTCTCGGTAGAGCTGTTGTAGATAGGATAATCCTTAGTAAACAATTATAGCTTCTAGTACCTACTATTAATACAAATATTACAAATTAAGTATATGATATCAAGTATTCTAATCTAATACAAATAATTCTTAAACAGTTCTATTTGACCGATAGATTGGACTCTAACAGGCTCAGAGTGTACCTGGGAGTAATAGCAATTAAGGGGTATTCCACACACCTGAGATTTCCAGAACTGGAGCGTTGACTCATCAAATGCAGTTTTAGTGTCATACACAGGACCACCCTTTTCTCGAGGCTTTTATCTTCGGCAGACCATACAGTGTATTCTTAGTCTCGCTGACTGGGAGGCTATATGGATTGGGCATTTTGAAATTATTGCTTTTGAGAATTTTTCTTTATTCATAAAATTTTTTCGTCGAAATCATTTTTAAAATTTTCTAATTTCTTTTGAAATTTTAGAGTTAAGGGTGGGGATCAACGAACATCAGACAATGCCAGAACCAATTGGGTAGACGTCCAAGAATCTGTGAGGCGAATAGATAAAGAATCACCCACATTCCCAACATGCTTTAAGACCATTATTTTCAGACATGTCCATTTGACACTTTTAATGCATCCATGTAAATTGCCAACGGTAGTAAATAGGACCGAGTTTTCCGCCTTGAATTCAACTTTTAAGCACTGGGTTGTGGTCATCTGATACGGTCTGGGGGGAGGGGGAATTTACGAGATGCAGGCGGGGCTCTTAAATTCACAATAAATCGGAAAATCGGTTTTCTCCTCTCTTTTTCATTCTCTACATTCTCTTCTCAGTGCCCATCTCATCTCTTTTCTCACAGACACACACACACACACTCTCTCTCTCTCTCTCTCTCTCTCTCTCTCTCTCTCTCTCTCTCTCTCTCTCTCTCTCTCTCCTTAAATAAGATAGACAGATACGCGTATGTGTGTCTTGTTTTATCAGGATGAACAAGTATTTATACTTTTCCTTTAAATTTTTCTAGTTTCTGTTTTTACACAGAAATTGTTACTTTCTATCTTTCCATTATACGTAGTTAATGCCTACCGATTATACATTGATAACCAAATCTACACGCACAAAAACATTGAGACATACAGACGCAAAATTGTGTGTGCGTGTGCGTGTGTGTCTGTGTGTGTAAAATCACTTACTAAGTAAATATAGATCTACATACACGATAGCAATATTAATACGTTATATACACAAACTATACACACACAAAAACACATATATATATAGTATTTAATACATACCATATACAGAGATATTCATATGTACATATTTACATATACAAATATATATATACATATATATATACATATATATATATATATATGTGTGTGTGTGTGTGTGTACACCCACGCGTACATATGGGTAAATGTGCTCATGAATATATATATATATATATATAAAGAGAGAGAGAGAGAGAGAGAGAGAGAGAGAGAGAGAGAGACGCATAACACACACACACACACACACACACACACACACACATATATATATATATATATATATATATATATATAATTCTAACCGATTTTACATTGATAAGAAAATATACGCCCATAAAATAGACAGAAACATATATTAATGTTTATAAATACACACACTCATACACACACATATATATACGTTTATACGCGCACTTGTGACTACAAAAGTTGATTATATATATAAATATATATATATATATATATATATATATATATATATATATATGCGCACACACGCATATATACATAATACGCGTGTATAAAAAAGTGATTCACCTTTCAATATTTTTTACTATTTATTTATATCCATAGATGTATGTATGTATGTATGTATGTATGTATGAGCATCCATGATCGTAAATCGATATATGAATGCGAGCCTGTGTCTGTCTGTCTGTCTGTCTGTCTGAATCTAGTTGTGTCCCAAGGCAAAACAGCTTTCAAGATTAGGATTAACTTTCGGGAATTTTTTGTCTATTTCTCATTTTCTAAAACATAAAAAAAATCAAATTTAAACTTTAAAAAAGACACGAAAAAATAAAAGAATGTCATAAAGAGGACTAGTTTGTTATCGCATGTTTTATATTCTGAACAATAGAGGTGCGGAGAAGTTAATATTTACTAGGTCGGAGAATGGACTCGGCGATCTAGGTTCGAACTTAGAACTAATGCCATTGAGAAAGGCCCGAATCTACTTTATCGCCAACTTTGTTTAAATAACAGAGCTGTTGGTGTCTAGTAAAACACAAACTATCTTCATAAAAATGCGTATCCAAGTGGGTAGAGTGTTTGCCAATGATCCGGGAGACCTGGGTTCAATCCCAGGTGGCGTAATACCAAAGACTTTAAAAATGGTACTTGATACCTTCTTGCTTAACACTCAGCAATATAAGGTGCGTATCGAGGGTAGAGTGGATCAATCTAGGGAAAGGAGTAGCGCCCTCCCCTACACCTCGGTGTAGTAGCTGTTGAAAAGGGAGACTTCTGGTCGCCCTCGACTACGGTCGCCAACTTTACTTACTTAAGATTGCTTATATCTGTGAATATATATGTGTGTGTGAGTGTATGTTTAGTTTGGTTTGGTTTGGTTTGGTTTGGTTTTATGGCACATCAACCATTGTAGGTTATTAATGCCAAATCCATTTTTATACATATAAACAATTCTATTTCAATTAATTCAGTTTAGCATAAGTACACAGTTTCAATGTCAAAAACAGTTCTATTTCAAGCAATTAGTTCTATTTGACCCATAGATAGAACCATATCAGGTGCTACCACTCCAGGCCAGAGTGGACCTGGGAGAGATGGCAATGAAGGGTACTCCACATTCCCTAAAGCCTCAGCATTACTGGAACCTCACCATCAGATTGTTTAGTGTCATATCTAGGACACTCTTTGGGCGGAGTCTTATCCCTTTGCAAGGAAGCAGTCGGTGTATTCTCCAGCCCCAGCCGACTGGGTAATTGTGTGTGTGTGAGTGCGTGTGTGTGTGTGTGTGCATATATATATATATATATATATATGTGTGTGTGTGTGTGTGTTCGATTATAGTTTAATTCACGGACTATTTCGTGCGGCTGACTCCACATAATCCAGTACAACATGTTACATGTTACTTCAAGAGGAGATGGACACTGCCAAGTCTTCTATATTGCCCTAAGAGATACCATCAAGGGAATAGCCACTCGATGACCGACCTGGTTATGAGAAACAGCTAGAGTCTGATTCAAATGAATATCTCAGGATCGTTCATTGCCGGCAACGCTTTTCGAAGAAACCTCTTCACTTTACCATTACTCTGAGGGTAGAAAACGAGGTGGTAACATGATTGATCTTCAGCTTTTTCCAGTGTTTCTTTAATGTTACGATTTATGTAGCGCTATCCGAATTTATCTGTAACGACCCTCCGGAACGAGGAAAAATTTTATCTATCAATAAATGAGCGATGACTTCACGTTTTGTTTTGTTTTGTTTTTTTATCTATGCCGGAAAACGCATCGGGCTATCTGCAATACAAATCGATAAAACTAACTATATACTGATTACCTGATAAAAGCAGGGATAAGATCTCGAAATATCAGTACAATCTTTGCAAAAAGGTTTGGGGGCAGGTCCTGCATCTTAGGACTTCCACTTAAAAGAACTGACATTAATTTTTGAAACATACCTGGCCCATTTGTCCTTCTAAAAAGTATGCAGTTAAAATAAAAAAAAGGCCCCTATGGCAACAAAAAGCTGGCGGGTCGCTTTTTTTGTTGTTTGTTTGTTTGTTTTTGTTTTTTTTTTTTTTTTGCTTTTTGGGGGTTTTTTTGGTGGGGGTCTCTTTCGTCTAAATATGCTGGTAAATAGCCAGAGTTTAAATCAAGTTTAAAAATCCTTAATGCTACTCAAAGACTGAGACAAATATATATATATATATATATATATATATATATATATATATATATATCGTTGATAATAAGGAATTGGTAAGTGTTACTCATAGTTACCTTATTCAATGAACGATAGTCAATACAAAACTGTTTTAATCCATCTTTTTTCGGGGCTAAAACGATGGGAAAAGGCCAAAAATCATTATCATTCAATCACCTTAACATCCAGTGTTTCATCGGTGATTTCTTTAAAAGAGTTCGATACGGATTTTTATTCATTGAATGGTGGCTACCAATAACTCGCCTTATTTTCACCGTATCAGTTCTACGGAGATCTTTGTCTGTAGCCACAAATAAGTCTTTATTTTTTTTCTAATAATGTTCAGGTGAAAGCCATAAATTCACTGGGAACAACAACTACATAATTGATATTTGTCTCATTCTTACAACTGCCATTACTTGATACAGTAGCTATGTTAACAGCCAGAAATGTTTTACCTACAACACACCTTCGTTAGAGACTAACAGTTAGATTAGTATTGTTAAAAATGTCAACAAATATTTTTTGTTGTTATTAATCTTCGCCATCACACTCGTAATCATAATCCCGTGGAAATCTATTGAAATACCTTGAATTTATTTCTTCTATGAAATGTGGTAGTTCTTTGTTGAATTTGTTTCTTATTCTAACCAAACATACAATGTTGACTGATGATATATCTTCTAACGCGACATATGTGTTTTTAATGCGGCGTAATGCTCTTAAGTTGTCCTAAGTACGTGCGCTATTTTTCTACAACCAATCTCATCCTAGAATAATGTTTCTGTCTAGATCTTTTACTACATAAAATCTTTGTTTGGTCGCATATCCGTTGACCTTTAAGTTAGCAGTTCGCAGTTCCTCCAGTCTTCAAATTCGAGTTTTTTGCTTAATAGGGTTTAACACTCCCCTTTGGATAAGTAAAGTTTTTGCTAACAGCGTTCAATAGTTTACACCATCAATATTGATCCTATTTACCCAACCCCTCCGCTCAGGCAGGATATGACACAAGGTCAATATTTTTAAGCGGAGTTTAACAGGTTTCAATTCAGAGTTTTCCTTCTCCTAGACTAGTTGCCTCACTAAGGCTGAAGAACCTAGTCTGCCCTACTATTTACCCATAGCTGGAGGGAGAATAATTGGATTCATACCTTTCCCAAGGGTATTAGTGCTATGTGAAATGCAATCAGTCAGGTTCAGGATTTGAACTCGTGTCGCCGTGTCCATATCCTGCGACGATAACCATTACACCACGGGCACCATCAATGTTGATAGTGATAGTACAAAGATTTCCCATGACACTTATTCTAAGCGTCGGCATTCCTCCTGTCCACCCTGTCACCTTACGAGCGGGCCACACTAGTTTCCCTGTACGATCACGTCACCAGCAGGAGATTGGTGCACACTTCGAAACTATATGATATTTTGTCTTCTAATGTTAGGTGGCATTTCCCTCGTATCTTACCCACTATTCGGTCTCCTATCCTGATTTCTATGTACTGCCTATGGCATTCAAATTCTATCACTTCAATCATGACCTGGGATAGAATCGATGACATCGACATGGTTAACCCGACAGCTTCTTCCAGAATTACTGAGTCCTATGTAATTATTTGAGTATGTACCTGCATACAATGCAACTCACTCCCAAATATATAAACTAATTGTTTTTTATTTTTATTTTTTCCATTTCTAGACCTCTGTTTGATCCACAAGGATCTTACAAAATAAAGAGATTACCTTATATTTGAATTCTTCTATATTATCCTCCTGATGCTGTTTGATGGTCAATAGCCGCTGTACCAGATGCATAGGATCTACTTTTCTGCGTAGCACTGACACATTAGTGCTATTAACCACTCCAAGTTGCACCTGGGACTGCAGATTCAATAAAATTTCCCACTGAGTCCACTGGCTTTCCCGTGCATAATTGGTATACCACGGGGGCTTTTCTTTACATATTTATTTCTGCATCCATAAAAGACCATTTTACACCTCTTCCCCACGCTAGATGCATTTTCTTTTGCCCATCAAACTGAGTAATATTTGAAAGAGAAATTGCAGTCAACGGATCATTTCGCAACTCCACACTAAATATTCAAATTCAATTAGTTAAGTGCAAAAGTACGTTTGCGAACCATTTCAGGATCCATGACTGAAAGAAAAAGACAAAATCAACAAAAAATCGAAGACTAGTTTGTGGTTTTTTTTTTTGGGGGGGGGAGTCTCTGGACAGCACCTCATGGGAGTTCGAACTCTAGTTACGCTATTTAGTTCACTTTTAGGCAAATAACATTTTTAAAAAAAGGTACGGACCCCTTATTCCGCCACCTATGGATTAAATGGTGCCACTTCTATTCTTCTACAGAGATAGCTTTGGCATTAAATAAACCAAGAAAGTAAATTTGCCATTAAATAGAGGAACCAAAGAAAACCTACAGAATGTATATTTTACAATCGTATTAGTAAATTTAAAAATTACAACGGAAGCTTACAAACCCTAACAGCTTACAAACCCTTCGTCAATAGGTTTTAGAAAGTAAAGTTAGCGACATTAATTAATGTTGCAACAACATGTCTCCCAATTAATAAAAGTCTTAACAAAAAGGAGATTTATTAAGACGATTAGTTTTTGTTTTTTGTTCTTTGTTTTTTTGTTTTGTTTTGTTTTTCTTTTGGCGTTTGGAAATTTAAATTTTCTACAATGAATTCCATCTTGCTACAACATGTCTCCCAATTGATTATTATTTATTGAGATCCTTTCTCCCTGAGAACCCACCTTTTTTCCCTATGCAGAACATTTTTTACATTAAAAATGTTCCATAGATCCAATAAGTATGCATACCAAATGTAGTATCTCTGTATCAAATAGTTTAACTTATTAAGTATTGACGTTATTCTTCAAGCTTGTGATGTAAAATAATGACATAGAATTATTTGTTAGTTCGAATTAATAATCCGAAAAATATAAATTCGATAAATTTGTTAAATGTCCCTCACTAAATTTTTCAAAATGTTTATCAACGAAACTCCGTACAAGTTTTCACTGAACAATTTTAACTTCGTGACACTAAAAACCTGACAATCAATACAAAGAAATTATATTTGCGAGTTGGGATTCAAATTTTCGTAGACAAGTATCTAAGTTAGTCTAGTGAGTGAATTTTCTCAAATGGCTGTGAAACAGGTTTTAATTCTTAAAATTTAACAAATATTTGAATTCTCAATTTTTCTTTTTTAACTGAAAGTAAATAAACATGCGGGAAGCTATGTTGCTGCAAGGTGTAACTAATCGTAAGAAATTAAAATGTCCAAACATTAAAAGAAGAAATAGCCAATTATTGTTACTTAGATAAGAATGCTATTTAAATTCATATCTAGTGTTGTGAATATGGATTATCTCCTCTTTGATAATCCAAGCTATAAAAGCTGTACATTTCTGCTTTGTCAAGTAGACGAGTTGTAAGATTCTTAATTGAATAAAAGATTACTAGACAGAATCTCTTGTCCTGTTTTCATTACAATTTATTCAATTAAGAATCTTACTACTCGTCTACTTGACAAGCGGAAATGTACAGCTTTTATAGCTTGGATTATCAAAGAGGAGATAATCCATATTCACAATATCTAGATTACCTCACGTGGTTGTAATACTTAGAAAATGCGACTGGCAGACCATTCTTAGTGAGTTTGATACTCCCTAGGTGTGCCATAATTCTGACCTTGAGCATTAACTTAGCAAAGCTTAATAAATGCCTGTAACAAAAAGAATATTGGTACCTTACGTGGTGTAATTGTTAGCAAACGAGATTAGCAGACTAATGAGTTCGATCTCACTCTCAGTGCTCTATACTTCTGGTCTTGAGTCACTAATCTTGGCAAATAACTATTTTATACGTATCTTAATATTCTGAGAAAGAAGTAATCAGGTCAATCAGAGAGCTTACCGAGCCAAAGTGGAGCAATCCAGGGAAAAGAGTAGCACTCTCCCCAACACCTTTGTGTAGTAGCTATTGAAAAGGGAGCCCTCGGGTCACCCTCGATTAATGTCGCTAACTTTACCTATTGACGAAGATAAAAAAAAAATACTGCTAAGTTTGCTGTTAGAATCATTACTTTTTGGACACTGAATAAATTATCAAATATCAGTTAATTTTATAAACTGGATACTAAAAAAAACAAATCATAACTTTTGCAAATTTTCTCATGACATTAAAAATAAGCGTATAACTTGAATATCAACACATACACAGCAAAATATACAAAACTTCATACTCGAATTTAAAAAAACTGAGTTACTTCCCTTTTACAAGGGAAGTAACTTTTTTATTAAATTACTTCCCGTTATTCCAATTAATATTTATAAGATAAATGCTACTGCAAAAAAGAATAAAATGTTCATAGTGACTTGTAAGCTATTGCACCTATTAAAACGCAAATTCTTTTTTTTTTAAGTTTCGCCTTAAAATAGCTTAAGGCTTTACTTATTATGTATAACTTATTTAACTACTTTTCAACTTTTGTTGATTATACTAAATTTTATAGATTATACTAAATTGTATAATTATTTACTCGCCAATACAACACTTTACTTTTTTACTTATATTTTATGATATATAAAAATTGATGAAGATAGAGGAAAACTAATGAATCTCAACATAAACACCACGAAAAAGGTTGACTGGTTGATTTTAACGGTATGTCAACCCGGCTAGCGTTATTTTATACCAAAAAGTTCATATATATTTATTGTATAATTATATTTACAATTTTGTCTTGTTTCATAAGAGTTTTTTTTATTTTTGGTACACAGTTACATGATATCAAGTATTCATATCTAATATCAATAATTTGTAATCAGGTGTATTGTTTCAAGTATTCCTATCTAATACGAATAATTTTGATTTCGAGTAATCATTTCTATTTAATAATAATGATTTGTTTGCAAACAGTTATATGGCTGCAGGTAACTAATAATAACCTTGAGTTAACAATTTTAGCTTGAAGTAACTATTTTTATTGTGAATTGAATTACCACGACCAAAAAATCCGGGGAACACTTATGCACGACATACGGAAACACTGGACAGCTGTTCTGACCTTATTAGGTCTCATCAGCAGTGTATACCGTAATCTCTTCGACTGGAGATCGAACCAGGGACCACAAACTACAGAGCCGAAACTCTACAACTGAGCCATCAGTCCATATCGAAACAGCTGTCTAATTTTTACGTATGTCATGCGTAAGTGTTCACCGGATTTTCTGGTCGTGGTAATTCAATTTACGATATAATTCCTCTACTTAAAAAAGAAAATGTTGATCTATTTTTTAATATAAATTATTTACAGTTATATGAGATCAAGTATTCCCACCGAATGTGAATAATTCTAACTGATCTATATGACTCATAGTTGGAACCCTGACAGATACAACCAGAGAGTAAACTAGGGAGTAATGACAATGAAGAAGTACTCCACACTTCCCAGATCTTCAGAACTAGAGCCTCATCATATGTAGTTTTAGTGTTATCTTCATAACTCCCCAACTTAGGGAGCCTAACTTCTCTACAGAGGATACAGTCAGTGTATCCTAAGCCCTATTATCAGTCTGGAAAGCAAAGCGAAAAAGAGAAGGTAGCTAAATTTGATACTGTAAGAGATGTCTATATCCATCAACATCTGGATAATCCGTTCTTCTCTCTAATTTGGGAATTCTTTATTGAAAACAACTATTATCGAGATTTAGGAATCAATAGATGTTATCATTAATTTCACAAAGCAAGTAAAATTGGTGGGATTCAAGAGCACAATTAAAAATGAAAAGGGAAGTATGAAAGAACTTTTCAATGTTATATACCGACGGACAAAAATATGAAGAATCCAGTTTTCTTACTCACAAAGTCTGCCTATAAAATAACGAGACCTATTGGGTGAAAAATTCTATAAACTTAGTTACAAACTGACTTTAAGTCTTTAAAAATAGTTCTCTTTGGTATTCAGATGATGACGTATCTCCACACCTAGAAATAGTGGTGGAAGTCTTAAACTGACAGTTTTCTATTGGTTTGTCACGACCTGTTGCATGTACTCAACAATTCCCAAATAATGACTCGGGAAACGAGTTTTGATTTGGTGGAACGGAAAATAACCACAAGGGCTAAAATTAGAAAAGTAAAGAAACTGTGGCCCAACAGGAATATTTTTTAGGACTATAACCTTGTTTACGTTCTCTAGAAAGTAATGAAACTGTTTTATTTTTCAGCTTGGCAACCCTGATTAAAAATCAACTGATCACTTGCCCAGTAGGGTGGGGATTTAAAATTCACCGATTGCATCTTTGCAGAGGAGAAAGACTCCCCTAACGAGTATCCTGGATATGACACTAAACAATCTGATGGTGAGGTACCAATAATGCTGGAGCTTTGGGGAATTAGGAGTACCCCTTCACTGCCATTGCTCCTAGGTCCACACTGTCCAGGAGTAGTAGCACCTAATAGGGTTCTATCTATGTATCAAACAGAACAAAACTGTATACTTATCCCAGAGCACATTAAGTTTATTATTTGGTTTGGTTTGGTTTGTTGGGTTTTATGGCATATCAACCTTTGTTGGTTATTTAACGCCAAATCCATTTTTATGTAAATAATTTGTTTTATTTAAAACAATTCAGTTTAGCATAACTACACAGTTTAATTGTCAAAAACATTTCCATTTCAAACTATTCAAGCAGTTATATGTAACAATTCAGTTAAGTGTAAATACAGTTTTAATGTCGAAAAACAGTTCTATTAACAGTTCAAATAATCAAGTTAAGCATAAGCACGCAGTTTAAATGTAAGTACGGTTTAATTGTCAAAAACATTTCTATTTCAAGCCATTCAGTTTACTCAAACAATTCAGTTTAGCGTAAGTATTCTGTTAATTCTATTTAACCCATAGATAGGGCCCTATCAGGTGCTACCACGCCGAGCCAGAGTGGACCAAGGAGCGATGGCAATGAAGGGGTACTCCGCATTCCCCAAAGCTCCAGCACTGCTGGAACCTCACCATCAGATTGTTTAGTGTCATACCCAGGACACTCGTTAGTGGGGATCTTACCCCTCTGCAGAGGTGCAGTCAGTGTATTCTACAGCCCCAGCTGACTAGGCAAAAGATTATTATTCTACTGCGTTCACTGCAATATATTTGGTAGGACAAAGACTTACAGTCTTGGATCAGATGTATAAAATGTTTTAATTTAAAATTCCTTCTTTGTTTTCTTAGTGTTAAACTGAGATTTAAGCAACACATCATTTAATATTAATGGACAAACTGAAGAAGAAAGTTGGCTGGTTGATTTTACTATATGTCAACCCTTTGGTTATTTAATGCCATATTGAAGTTAGACTTCCTTTTTTTCTTTCTTTTTAAGCAATCATGTTTTCGAGTAACTAATGATAATCGTTTGTAAACATTTATAACTGTTTTTAATGCTGATAATTCGTACGCAATTATATGTTTCCAAGTAACTATTTCAATTCAATAATAATCATTTGTTTGTACACAGTTACATGGATTTCTTTTATAAGTATTCCTATCTAATACTAATATCTTATACACAATTATATGGTTTCAAGTAACTATTCCTATTTAACTATATTTTTTCATATATTGTTTTTGTTGTTTATTGCCTGGAATGCTGACGGGGCCGAAGGTATTTGTTGTTTATTGGGGGAATGCTGACGGGGCCGAAGGTATTTTTGGCATTTGCTGGACGCGTGTGGGCTGCGGCCCTGCATTCAGACCCACCTTAATAAAGGCCTTGTGCCGTACTTGTTCGATGTTGGGACGGAGAACAAATAAAACTATTCCTATTTAATAAGCATAATCTTTTTCTTTTTTTTTTCACACTGTTATATGTTGTTGTTTGTTGTGGTTATGGTTGTATGTAGTACTGATAATTTGCACAGTTTCACACATAGTTTCAAGTATTTCTATCTAATACTAAAAATTTTCAAACAGATCTATTTCACCTTTACAGGTACAACCACTCTGAGTCTGGGTGGACCTGGAAATAGTGACAGTAATAGAGCAGAAAAGTTGAAAGAAAAAGAACAAAGAAACCCCTTAAAATTTATAGTCATGACATGAGTAATATCTTAATAAAATAAATGTTGATTCATTATTTATTTTATTTGTATGAATTAAATATTATGTTTATGAACATTTAATTCATTAAGAATTAATTATTTTCTAATTTTATTTAATGATAGAATAATGATATAATCCAAGTGGGGGTTAGCGTGTTGTCATCAAAAGGGATGAAATATATGTCCTCTGGACTGCATCAGACGGTATCTTCAATTTCGATAATACAGGTAAAACATATATTGTCATTCATCGGAGCAACACATTTTCAGTTTTCTCAGCCATGGCTGTTGATAAATGCTTCAACTTCTTTTTTGAATCGCGGCATTATTTTATAATCAAAAATATTAAATATTGAACTGTTAATTAAATATATTGGAAATACTTTATGGCTGGGAAGCTATAATATTAGGATTTGTATATCTATCATATATAACCACTGAACACAACGGAGGAAAAGACAAGATAAGCTCATTTAAACATACAAGAATATCGAATATATTTGATATATACACTATATATACAAATGGTACTAAAACACAAACGTTTTATGGAAGTGCCCGTGGTGTAATAGTTATCCTCGTAGGAAATGGATACCGCGAGACGAGTTCAAATCCTGGACTGGGGCTGACTGCATTTTACATTGCTCTAATACCCTTGGGAAAGGTATGAATCCAATCATTCTTCCTTCAGCGATGGATAAATGGTAGAGCAGTTTAAGTTCTTCAACCTTGGTTAGACAACCAGTCTATTAGAAGGAAAACTCTGAATTCAAACCTGTTAAATTCAGTTTTAAAATTGAACATCCTGAGGTGGGGATATATACATAAACGTTTCCCAATAGCTAGAATCAAACATTGTTTCAAGAACTAGCCATATATTGGAGGGGAGCAAACAGCTTATTTGATAAGTGTAGGTAATATAGCTATTTGGTATCACTGTTCCCCGCCTGAGCCGTCTTAACTGTTCAAAGGCGAAAAAAGATAAAGGGCGATTTTTGTGATTGTCATTTGACATACTTCGGGCCTATACTGGCCAGAAAAAATATCTAAGGGGGATAATCATTCATGTTATCCCTACGAATCCGACATTTATTCTATTACGATAAAGGCAAATAGACACGAAGTTATCTCCCTTGATCAGATATTGTTCTCTTTATTGGTTATATCACAGTCAGACGACACTGAGGATTTTATTTCTCACAACAGTTACCTGAATGTCAAAACATAAACATAAGTCAATGGATAAGATTATTAGAAAAGAGCTTATAAGACACAAATGTTGATTTGAACTCAGTAGACTTTATACGAGCGTAAGCACTTGTCTGCCTCGCCACATTGCAGAAATTGGTAGTACCTGTTAGAGTCCCATGTATAGGTCAGAGAGATCTGTTTTAAAATTATTTGTATTTGATAGGACTCAGTACAAAAATATCCTCTTATGAAAAATCTACACAAAAAAATGTGAATTTGAAAGCGATTCCCTCATCTAAAATAACCATAGACTAACGAGTGACGTTAAAATCAATCAATCAACCAATGAGAGTCTAACCCCCTAACCAGAATGAGGTGTAGCCTAGAAGTGGGTGGCCAAGTAAAACTAATTGACCTACTTCTTACATCCTTAGCGCTCGTGGTTGGCTTTGTTTGGTTTCTTTGGTTTAATGATATATCAACCTTTGTAGGTTATTTAATGCCAACGCCACCGTTCTAGAACAATAGTGGTACTATTTAACTCATGGCTGGGAGGAAAAAGGGGTTCATAACTTTTCTCTAGGTTATTTGTCGGAAAGGGAACGTAATAGCGCGACTGGAGTTCAAACTCGCTTACTACGATTCTGCAGTCGATCACTTTAACCATTACACCACGAGGACACCCACCACAGAGCGCGTAGTGTAATGGCTATCTTTGAAAGAAATTTACCCGAGTTCGAATCCTGGACTAAACTGTTTGTATTTCCCATCGCATTAATTACCCTTGGGAAAGATATGAATCCAACTATTCTTTCTCTAGCCATTGGTAGATAATAGGGTAGACTGCGCTCTTTAATCTTGGTATGGCAACCAATCTATGAGAAAGAAAACTCTAAATTCATATATATATGTGTGTGTGTGTGTGTGTGTGTGGTGCATTCAATAAGTTTCCAAACTTTTTTGTACAGGCATTTAAAATTGTCGTAGACTCTTGAAAATTCAGTATGTTATTGCTATACATCTTATGGGATGACAGGCCAATGAATCGAGCATCAGTTTTTGAGTGGCACAAGAGATTCAAAGAAGGCTATTTGACCAAGATGGGAATCAAGACAGTTCCTCACCCTCCCTATAGTCCAGACCCTGCTCCCTGTGACTTTTGCTTATTCCCTAAGCTCAGAGGCTGTCAATATGAGGGAATTAAGGAGATGAAAGAGGCTGTGACGAAGGTCATTGACACGCTCACACAAGAGGACTTTCATGGGGCCTTCCAGAAGTTGTTGGAACAGTACAACAAGTGCATTGCAGCCGGAGGAGATTACTTCGAAAGGGACTAGAGTTTTATGTGTGTACTATCAATAAAATTGCCCCTACGAAAAAAGTCTGGAAACTTATTTAATGATCCTCGTATATATATATATATATATATATATATATATATATATATATATATAAGACGTTTATATATCTTACTTGCTCACTTCGTGAGTTAATGGGGGACCAAATGTTGCAGTATTGTTAAATAGTGCTCAATATCAATGATAGAGCGTTTACCTTTTTATTTTCAATATTATTATCATTATTATTATTATTGCAAAATTTACCCAAAAAATATCATTTTTATTACCTGCCCATAAATACCATGCCACATAAAAAAACAAAAAAGGTAACGTGATGATGATTTTTGATTTTAATCATCATCATCACTCAAAAAAATTCTCCACAAAACGGACATTTCATATTCAAATCAAAATAAACCTTTAGTAACCATAAAGTTAGAAAGAAAAAGAAATTCTGGTTGCAACAACCCATTTCCTACTCCCTCACTCACCCACTCTTCCTTTTTCAAACTCTCTTCTTTCGTCTCACCCTTTCTCATCAACAGACAGCAGAAATATATGTAAATATGTAAAGATGGATGCCAGTAGATGCACAAACATACGTATATATGTACGTGCGAGCAACTGCACATACACAGACATACTAATATTCAATAACACACAAACTTAGGTACACATGCACACAAATAACCCCCACCGACACTTTTCGAATAAAAAAATTAACCTTATTAATCGTTGTTTTTTTTGTTGTTTTTTTTAATTTCACTCTGTGTGACGATTGCAAAATCCATGAAACCCAGGGTCACAGACACTACCATGTAATATATATATATATATATATATATATATATATATATTGTGACGTGGTATGCTACAGGGAGAGAGGGAAGGGGATATCAATACCCTTACCCTTCTTTATTTTAATCAACAGGCATTAAGACTGACCGTTAAAATGGTTGGAGAAAGAGAGGGCAAACTATCTGCACCCTATGCCCTCTAGTCTGTTGAACGAAAGATGTCTAGGTCAATCAAGTGGCGTTATCTGGCGAGGTGGGGGAAGAGAAAAGTCGGATGATTGGTCAGCAAGCTCTTCGCCCAAAAAAAGCGCCCATTAGAGAAATTTGAAGTAGGATCTTTAGTTGGACAGAAGCCAGCGTTAGAACAACATGCTGAATTCAGCCGACTCCTAGAAAAATCACTCACCCGTAGAAAAGAGAGAAATAAATCTGAAAAATTGAAAACCCGTCAAAGATAAGTACAACTCAAACCGTTTTCCTTCTACTATTCTTAAGTATTGGAAAGTTATATGTATTCAAAAAAAGAGAGAAACTGTAACGGTTCTGTTTCATCAATAGTCAAATTTATTGAATGGACATTGCTACACGCCTCAGTCCGGCGGCTTAGACACATTTTACTCAAGTAAGAGAAATAGAAAGAAAGAGAAAGAAGAAAAAGGACTGTTTTTTGTTTGATGTTTTCCTGTTGGCTTAGTATTGCCAGTGTTTTAAAAAGAAAAGAGAAAAGAAAAGAAAAAGGAACTATTTTTTAAATCTCATAATCATTTGTTAGGTCCTCGCATATTAAAATTTTGTTATATTTTAAATGCACCCTTGTGTTGAACTCTTTTGGTTGTGTTATTTCCTCTGTCGATTTGACTTTTTTGCATGTACTTTGTCTCAGCCTCGTACCGCTTTAATTAATTCGCGCTAACGTCTTATTGCATCCTTAAACATTAGAAGAGGATTTGGAAATCCGTCTACAGTTAATATTATCTAACGTAGAAGTTCGTTCTTCCGTGATCTGAGGGGATATGAAGACAAAGGACTTGGTGGTATATGTGAAAGTGAATTGGCACCCCCTTACCAACGTCTGAGGGCAGTCTAGCCCCGAACTAGCCTCCATATTATTTATCTGTTTATCATACGCCCGAAATAGAAGTCTTGACCAGGATTTATTTTTGTGGAGTGTCAAGTGCTACACTGCCCTCGGCGATACACATTCTACGTAACAGCCTTCTACAGAGGACAATGACCGAGATGTCAATCTCTTAAGGTCAGAGTAGAATTCAACGTCACAATATATATATATATATATATATATCCTAGCCACAAATGACCGTAGAATACACCGACTGCATCTCTGCAAAGGGGTAAGACCCCACCTCCACCAAGTTTCCTAGATATGACACTAAACAATCTGATGGTGAGGTACAAGTAATGCCGGAGCTTTGGGAAATGCAAAGTACCCCTTCATTGGCATCGCTACCAAGTCCACCTTATTGATTCCTATCTATGGGTCAAATAGAACTAAACTATGTACTTATGCAAAATTGATTTGCTTGAAATAGGACTATTTTGACATTTAAACAGCGTGCTTCGTATGCTAAACTGGATTGTTTAAAATAGAACTGTTTTTGACATTGAAACTGAACTTACGCTGAACTGAATTATTTGAAATAGAACTGTTTTGACACGTAACTGTGTAAACAAAAACTATATTTGTACTAAACTGAATTGTTTGAATTGGAACTGTTTGACTAAACTGAATAGCTTGAAATAGAAATGTTTTTTCACAATTAAACAGAGTACTTATGCTAAACTGAATTGTTCGAAATAAAACTGTTTATTTGTATAAAAATGGATTGAGCATTAAATAACCCACAATGGTTGATATGCCATGAAATCCAAACCAACCAAATAACCAACAAATGACCGAGGTTCCTAACAAGGTGCCAAATTAAGTATTATATCGGCCAATACGAAACAGATTTTGGAAATTGCATCAGTAATAACACTGAAGTTTACTTCTTATGAGGAGGAGAAGAACAAAGTAGAAAATCATGCTGAAGTTAAACAACACAGAGTCGGTTAAGGTTTTAGATGACTGAACACAAAGTGTATACAGCTTGCTACCTTGTAATAGACTAAGTCCAACCATTTATGAATCTTCTCATTTCATCGGAAAGAAAAATAATGAATAACTTCACTTTTTCGGTGCGAAAGAATATATAAACATTGGAAATGTATGCATGAGGGTTGAGTGAAAAGTTCTTAAGCTGACCAAGATACTCACATGGAATGTGACCAAATGAGATTTATTTTTCAACATAGTCTCCTTTGTAATCAACAGACTTCTTCCATCGATGTTGTAGTGATTGGATTACATTCTTTGTACAGTTTCTTAAAAGTCTCTCGCACTCAATTATATATATTTACCAACCCCTCCGCTAGGGCAGGATATGACACAAGGTCAATTTTTAAGCGGAGTTTAACAGGTTTTAATTCAGAGTTTTCCTTCTCCAAGACTAGTTGCCTCACCAAGGCTGAAGAACCTAGCCTGCCCTACTATTTACCCATAGCTGGAGGGAGAATTATTGGATTTATACCTTTCCAAAGGATATTAGTGCAATTATATGGTATTAAGTATTCCTATCTAACACAAATAATTTTCAAACAAGTCTACTTGACCCATAAATGGGACCTTAGCAGGTAGTACCACTCCGGGCAAGAGTATAGTTGGAAATAATATCAATGAAAGCGCACTTCACACTCCCCAGATATCCAGAACTAGAGTCTCACCATCAGATGCAGGTGAGTATTATATCCAGGAAAGCGAGTTCTAAGCCCCATCGAGAGATGGGAAACAGTTTCCCACCAGTGTACCAGACTAAGCAAAGCTAAGTAAATAATATAATAGAAGTGCGAAAAAGAAAGTTGTTATTGGTTAAACGCTTTTTATATGAATAGTTCACGACATGTGATTTTTGTGTGTGTGTGTGTGTGTACGAAGTTAAAAATGTAAAGGAAATCTTATGTTTTTTAATGTCCCTTTATTGGCCTAATGAGTAGAGTGTTCGCCAATGGTCCGGGAGACCAGGGTTCAATCCCAGGTCGAGTCATACCAAAGACTCAAAAAATGGTACTTGATGCCGCCTTGCTTAACACTCAGCATTATAAGGTAAAGATCAAGAGTAAAGTGGAGCAATCCAGGGAATAGAGTAGTGCCCTCCCGTACACCTCGGTGAGGTAGCTATTGAAAAAGGGAGCCTTCGGGTAGCCAACTTTACTCTTTTATCAAAAACTTCTTTTTTTAACCTTGTGGACAATTTACTCGGAAATTCTCGTTTATTTATAGAGACCCAGAGAAATGCAAGTGTTAAAACGTGTGAAAGCGATTTTATGACACAGAGAACTTTTTTCCTTTTTTTTTTTTTTTTTTTTTTTACTATTTTTGAAAAATTTAAATTTTGAAATTTTCTCCTCATCTTGAATAATCAAGTAAGCGTTAGATCACAAAGCATTCAATTTGAAAATAAAATATTTTTCTTCTTCCTAACTAAAGAAGGATCATTTTTATTTTCTCGTTCTCAACTATTATTTTAATTAAGAAAATACGAGTTCAGAAAAATGTCTTTTACTATATTATTAATGTGGGTGTTTATTATGATGACGTCACTGCATGGAACCTACCCGACACTATAAATAGTGACTGACTTGATAAACGAATCAAGCAAATCTAGTAAGTTACCGATAACCGTTGCTGTCTGTATTTCCGTAAATATCTATTGCTGTAAACCTTACATCTCTTTGTATTATTCATTTCTGGCCCTTCGAGGTCACAACAGTGTAAGAACTAAGTCACTGAGCTTTAGTATGATATGATTTGCTTATGTTGTAAGATTTAGTTGTTGTGAAGTGATTATTCTACACCAATTCAGTGAAGTAGAAAATTCTTTTTCTTTTACTTTTCTTCTTTTTTTTTCTTTTTTTTTTTTTTTTTTTGCAAATAACTTTAATATTTCTCTTTCAAATTTATTTAAAACTGGACAGTTTACTCTTAACAGTGCATCAATTCAATATATGTAAATAATCTGACATTTCTTCCTTGATGATGCAAATAAATGAGGTAATTTCATGATTATTCTCAGTGTCAAAGTATTGGTATAAAAAAAAATGACACCTTTGGTGTTTGGCATATCATTGCCCAGTATCATAAATTGTAAGCGTTAAGGATATGTTGAAGGTATAGAAAATCATCATTCATGCGTTGTGGGAAGTTTGCAAGACTCAAATTGAGATAACTGTTCCTATGATATGCTCTTTGTCTGGCATTAAAAATATAACAAGACGAAATTGTTTCTCACGGTCCAAATGCGATTCCAAACCCAAGACAACAGTTAGAGATGGGCATCAGATGAATGGAAGCCTTATTTCCAATCTCTTTGCGAATTTTGGTGAAATTTCCCAAACCTAGAATGGTACTGGTGTAGTTGTTTCTCTACCCACAACACTCCGAGACTTTATCAGCTCAGATATGAATGGATTTACCTGTGGAATTTTTGCATGTTTATTTCTAGAATGTCTTGAAACCGGCCATTTTCTAAATAAACTCCCACCCAACTGACTATATTACAAATATATTGATGACATCCTATAGATATATTCTGATAAGAAAAATTATCAAATATAACTAATACATAAAACAAAATAAAACAAAAAAAACAATCCAATTTTCTTATGAAGATGAAACAAACAAAACCTTACCCTATCTTGATATTTTACTCCAACGTGATAACAACAACTTAAGATTCAGTATATACCGTAAAATCCCAAATAAAAAAGATTTTATAAACTTTTATTCACACTATATTACCAAAATAAAATCAGGTATACTTATTAGTTTTTATTTAAGAGCTCTTAGAAAATGCAGCTTCGAATTAAAAAAAAAAAAAAAAGAAGCATATATAAAACAATATATTTCAACGCCGATATCATCCTGCACACTTTATATTCAATACTAAAAGAAAAGCCAATAAAATGTATAAAAATAACACTAACAAAACAAAAACAACATAAACAGAGGAATTATTCTACCCACCAATTCGACAATTAAGAACCTTAATGATACATTACATAATTCCCACACCCAAATTATTAATAGCACAACAAAAATTATCGATAATATCATTAATAAAAATACTAATAAAAACAAAATTTTGGTGGTGGGAATTTATTCCATCAATTGTACCATATGCGATAAATTTTGTATCTGAGAAACCTCCAGATCCCTTAAAAAGAGATTTTATGAACACCAGCAAACATTTTTAAAGAATGATGCTATGGACACAATTTTGATTTAAAAGATGCAAAGATTATTAAATATATATATAACAACCAGAAGCGATCAATAATTGAATCGCCGATTATTATAACATCTAATACAATTGAACAAAGATCTGGTAAGGTTCAATTAGCATTATTTTTGGCCTATAAAATCATCACTAAAAATGGAATAGTAAAATCATATAAACAAAACGCTCCGTGTTTTGACTAATTACAACGTAAGGTAAACATTTTTCCTTATCTCATTTCAAATGTAATTCCTTTTGATAATGCTATAATAAATAGCGAAACATGTCTGTATTTTAATATCTTTGTTTTCTCTTTTCCCAAATTGTCTTATATTTATTTTCTCATTCTGCCAGGAAAATATATATTTCTATAACACACACACACACATATATATATACATATAAAAGTTGGCGACCGTAGTCGAGGGCGACCAGAAGGCTCCCTTTTCAATAGCTACTACAACGAGGTGTAGGGGAGGGCGCTACTCCTTTCCCTGGATTGCTCCACTTTACCCTTGATACGTACTTTATATTGCTGAGTGTTAAGCAAGGAGGTATCAAGTGCCATTTTTAAAGTTTTTGGTATGACGCAACCTGGGATTGAACCCAAGTCTCCCGGACCATTCGCACGTTGTATATAAAAAAATTATTCAACAAGACTCTCTGGAAAGGAAAATGACTCCCCGTGACTCTGAGGAAAGTTTGGGTAACATGTTGAAAAGACAGATACCAATATCAAAATATGACAAGCATAAACGAAAGAAAATGTCCTCAGGATGACAGCAGTGGAGAAGAAGAGTATATCTTCTATTTGACAGACTTAAGGATTAACGACTTGGAACAGACCCGGTTACAATGTGAGACTGTAGTCGATATTTCAACAGCCTGTGAGGATTGTGTATTCATAAAGTAAGTTGGTGCAACAAATGTAATCTTCTACACCCACAGTAATCATGGTCCTGTTGCTGAATATCAGCCCCCAATGAAATTCTGAACAGGCCAAGAATTCTGTTGCTAAAAGGTAATCGGAGAATTATTTGATCATATCTTGATCAATTAATAGGTCTAACGAGTTAACAGATTAGATCATTCTGCAATGTTGTGTGCTCTCGAATGAGGGTGATTGAATGATTAGTTGGTTTCTTTGTTTAATGGCATATCAACCTTTTTTAGGTTATTTAATACCAAAGTCATTCTCATAGAAGAACAGTAGTGGTACTATTTAACCCATAGCTTGGAGGATAAGGGGGTTCATACCTTTCCCAAGGGTATTTGCCCGAAAGTGAACGTAATAGCGCGACTGGAATACGAACTCGCTTGCAACGATCTCGGAGTCCATCGCTTTAACCATTACAACACGAGGACACCCCTGCGATTGAATGAAGACGTGACGATCTCACGAGAAGAGGACATTAAAATCCACTGGAAATAAAACGTTACTTAATCAACGCTACATCCTTAACGGAAATAAGAAACAAGGAGATACACGACACTATAGATAAGACAAAATAATACTCTGTGCGGTAGCCAAATCTGCTGGTGGCGTCAGGGGTAGCAATACCACTATAGCCCCCCGAAACTGTGGTCTCCCCTCTGGTTAGTGGGTGATGAGGACAGGGTATAGGACGTGCAATCGCACGTTTTTCATTATATATATATATATATATACTTTAAGAAAAACAACGAAACCGGTCACATAGGATTATAAATTTATTTCCATCCTGTTACGCATTTTTGAAATTTCCAAAAACACGAAAAAAAATTAACAGGACTTCTTCAGATCTTTTTGATAAAAAACTAGAATAGACACAGAAGAGTGGGAGGGGATAGAAGATGGGTGAAGAGTTATCTCCTCATTAAGCCCACTTCCGCTTTAAATCTTAATTTCGGTTAGAAAGGTAGTAAATCTATTTAAAAAATTTTTTTTTAATTTTTTATTTTTTTAATTACATTTTGACCTAAATTACAGATTTTATATTGAATTAGATTTAATCTTTAATGTAAATGAATAAATAAAATAAATTGTTAGATAGAAAATTGGAAAAACATATAATACATACGTACTACTCATAAAAAGTGTAACTGATTAATGCTTTCTAAATAGTTTTGAAATTTTAAAATAAATTAAATATTTGTTTTTGTTTAATATATCTATTAATGTATCATTAAGTGAGGTTATTAATTCAAGTTTAAATCTAATTCAATATAAAATCTGTAACTTATGTCAAAATGTAATTAAGGAAAAAAAAATTAAAGAAAATTTTTTAAAATGAATTTACATTTCTAACCGAAATTAAAATTTAAAACGGAAGTGGGCTTAATGAGGAGATAACTCTACACCCCTCTTCTATTCCCTCCCACTCTTCTGTGTCTATTCTAGTTTTTTTATCAAAAAGATCTGAAGAAGTCCTGTTAATTTTTTTTTTCGTGTTTTTGGAAATTTCAAAAATGCGTAACAGGATGGAAATAAATTCATAATCCTATGTGACCGGTTTCGTTGTTTTTCTTAAAGAATTTATTGCTCTGTATTATTGTTACATTGAACTCTTTACCAGGAAAATTTAAATATTCATTCATGAATAATTTCTTGTCCTGATGGAATTACTCCCAACTCCGGTTCAACTGGACCAAAGATTATATATATATATATATATATATATATATATATATATATATATATATATATATATATATATATGGAGAGGGGGTTCGTGGTGTAATATTTACCGTCGTTGGAAACGGATTCGGTGACCTGAGGTTAAATACTGGATAAGGTTTTGTTTTTTTTTTCTTTTGTTTGTTTTTTGTTGTTGCTTTTGTTTGTTTTTTTTTTGTTTTTTCTGTTTTGTTTTGTTTTTTATTTTGTTTTGTTTTGTTTTTGTTTTTGCTATTTTTTTTTTTTTTTTTTTTTTTTTACAACGCGCTAATATCCTTGAAAAAGGAATTAACCCAACAATAGTAGGGCAGACCGTGCTCTTTAATCGTGGTATGACAACCAGCATAGAAGGAAAATTCGGAATTAAATCTGCTCCTGCGGAGGGATTGGTAAATTATTATTATTATTATTATTATAAGAATGGAATTTGGCATAGTATGCCATGCTTATAATGAAAAGTGGGAAAAGCGAAACAAAGTAAGAAATAAAACTACTAAGAAATCAGTAAGAAATGATTCAAGGGAAACAACTCAAAACAAATTTACATTCTTGCATTAAATTTATTTCCCTTTGCCCATAACTTAGCAAACAATGCGTGCTAGACTGCAATATTCTAAGCAAGATCGAACTGCAGTCACAATATTCTGTTCACTTTCGGACAAATACCATTGGAAAAGGTACGAACTTCCTTAAACCCCAGCTATAGGCTAAATAGTATGACTACTTTTCTCTAACAAGAAGGGTTTTAAATTTTGTCACTTTTTAACCGGTTCTTTCACTTAGAGGACCCGACTAAGATTTTTTTTATTATCTCAGTGTCTTAACCCATACATTATAACAGCAGCAACCAGAAGATATTTTTTTTTAATCTTAAGTATCACATTTTTTTAATTCGCTTCCTTTCATTTTTTGGTTCTGTCCTCCTCCAGGTGAAAAACTGCAGTACTTTCACCCAAGTGTCACATATAGGCCTAAAAGATAAAACCATGGATATTTACTTATTTTGTTTAATCTAATTTAATTTTTGTTGTTATCAAGATCAATCTATTCTGTCGTTATTATTTTCCACATGTTATTATGTTCCACATTGTTCACAAGATTATTTTTAACTCAGTTTAATGTTAAACTATTTCAGGTAATTTACTCAAAAATCATAATAATCTAATATAAAACGTTCTCTTACATTAGCGACACACTTAAATCACAAAATTAGTTTAACCCCAATAAATAATTCACAAAAATTAAAATCTAAAGACGGTGAATAAATAGATAAAAAAAATAGTCATAGGTTCTATTTACTTTGGGTCCAAGGTTTGAAAATCTAAAAGTATCATTATTCCGATTGCTTCTAAAAGTCAAAGTAACTGATAAGACGTTAATATTTCTGCTGCGAAATAAGGACAAACGTTTTGCATGTCTCTATTTTTTAAGTATTCTTCTCTTAATAATTAAGAAGAACTCAATTCTGTGGTGTAGTGACTAGTGTTCTGGACTGCGACATTGTAGAAGGCGAGTTCGAATTCCAGTCGCGCTATTACGAACAGCTTCGGACAAATACCCTCGGGAAAGTTATGAAAGGTATGAAACCCCTCATCATCCCCACAATAGATTTAATAGCATCACTTCTGTCCATCTACAAGGATGTCTTTGGGATTAAATAACCCAGGAAATTTGATATGCCATTAAACAAAGAGATCAAACCGATTCTGCAGTTAAGAATTTAAAGGTATCGCCAATAAAAGAAAGAATCACGTTACTATATACCACCTCTAACAAATATTATTTAATTAGTCCTTGGTTTTTATCTTGTAGAAATCACAAATAAGAAGCGAAACATTTTTTATTTGATAACTGAACATTCTAGTTTTTAAGATATACCTTAAACAAATTAGATTAGATTATTCAAGTTAATGGCGTGATTTTTTCCAAGCTATGTGGAAATTTTGGAATAACCCAATGTTGAGGAAAAAATTATGGGATAATCTTGTATTTTGCATTTCGAAAACAAATACAAGCAGAAGACTATATATGCGAATTGACCGAGAATGAAATGACAGTTCTTGCAAAGCAATACAAGTGGTTGGGCATATACAACTCTTTTATATACTTCCCTGAATTTTAAGGCCTGGCATTCGTGCCGGATGGAGTATCGAAATCAATGGCAGATTCGAGACCGAAAGGCCCCCACTTCGGCTGGTCCACCTTCGGGTGGGCGAGCTGCAACATTGATACCTTTGTCCCTTATGTATAGCACTAGACTTTGCTGTCTAGTTTAAGCTGTAACCCGGCATCCGTGTCTGGACCCAGATTTGGGTCCAAGAAACAGCTTGGCTCATTAGGCCCACATTGCTCTGAGTTGGTCAATGAACAGCACAAACCAGCAGGATTCGAACCTCGGCTCGTGCCCGACCTTCCCCTCCCCTAAATCCCCACTATAATTGGCCTTCGGGTCATTGACCTTGTGTCAAGTCCTGTCTGGTGGGAGGCAGCGACAAATATCATACAAGTGGTTGGGTATATACAATTATTTTATATACATCCATGAATTTTCAGGCCTGGCATTCGTGCCGGATGGGCATCGAATATCAATGGTAGATACGAGGCCGAAAGGCTCCCGGCTTCAGCTTGGGCGAGCTGCATCATTGGCACCTTTGACACCCTTGTATTGCACAGGACCCCGTGGTCCAGTTTAAGCTATAATCAGGCATACGTGCCTGGACCCAGATTTGGGTCCATGTCCAGCTCAGCTCTTCAGGCCCACATTGTACTAAGTGGGTCGATAACCAGCATAGTCAAGCAGAGCTCGAGCCGAGGCTCGTGCCGGGCCTTCTCCTCCCCTAACCCCCACTATAAACCTTGTGTCAAGTCCTGTCTAGTGGGAGTCAGTGACAACAATATATTTACCTGCTTTCGTTCAGGGTGGAGAAAAATATTATCAAAGTTCCAAATGACTTTCCCCCCTCGTCTAAAAGAAGTAAGGGCTTGGTTTATTGGCCGGCGCCTAAGGCACCCCGCAAAAGCAGTACTGACGGAATCCAAGTAATTTTTAAAACTGCTGCATGGTAGGTTTCCTGTCCTGTGTGATTCCCAACATTCAACTGCCCTTGTGTCATATTTTAGCTTGTAGGGAAGCTAAATATATATCATACTTACCTGAGTACTGAGCTGGTAGGGTAAGAAAATAATATTGACTTGGTTCTTGAGGATCTTTTTCCCAGGAAGCATCCACCCTTCGTCTAAAAGAGTTAAGGAATGTCTGGATTTATTACCCTGTACCTCATGTTCCTTTAAATAGGAAATGTCGAGGGGATGAAGAATAATTTTGTGATGGCCAAGCATGAGTCCCGATTTATGTGTACCACACACACACACACACACACTATAAAAGAAACTCATATTAATTCTTATTTGGTTTGAAATCAGATAAATCCATACTTACCTAACCTAACAGCTTAGTTCCAGGGAACCTTCTCTTTAAGCAATGTATACTCTCTTGTCTAAAAGGGATGAGGGATGAAATTATTGCTAAGTTACACATATCATCACTTTTATGTGTTTACATTTGTATTGCACGTAACAGAATTCACACATCTACGGAAGATCTCTCCACACATACATGCATACGCACACACACACAACACACACACACACACAAACATATATATATATATGTGTGTGTGTGTGTGTGTGTGTGTGTGTGTGTGTGTGTGTGTGTGTGTGTGTGTGTGTGTGCGTATGTGTGTGTGTGAGTTTAAAGGTATCATCAATAAAATAAAGGTTTGGATTGTTTTCTTTGCTTAAAAGTATATCAACCTTTGTGGGTTGTTTAATGCCAAAGCCGTCCTCCTTGTTGAAGAAGAGCAGTGATAATATTTTACCCATAGCTCGGTGATAAGGGTATTTATACTTTTTACAAAGGTATTAGTCCGAAAAATAAACGTAATAGCGTAACTGGAGATCGAACTCGCTTACTACGATATCGCAGTCCATTACATTAGCCACGGCAATATCCCCCAATTTAAAAAAAATGCGTGATAATTTATATATACTACCATACTGATGTTTATAACCCACGAACAAATAAGATTCATAGAAAATTAAGTTCCAATTTAGCAAGACATCGAAGAGAAAAGAGAAGATATTTCATAGGAACGGGAACGAAGATACAAAAAGTGAAAATGGCAGGTTTGTTTGTGTGTTTGTGTGTACCCAACCTCTCCACCGCAAGCAAGATGTGACACAAGATCAATTTTTTGTAAAACAGGTTTTAATTCAAAGTTTTCCTTCTCCTAGACTGGTTGCCAAGCAAAGGTTAAAGAACCCCGTCTGCCCTACTGTTTAATCATAGCGAGAAATAGAGCAGATGGATTCATGCCTTTCCCAAAGGCAGGAGTAAAACGTAATCAGATTTGTCAAACTTGAGTTGCCAATTCCATTTCCTACAACCGTAACTGTTTCACTAATCTCGTTCGTGCACGCACGTACGTGTATGCGAGTGGGTATGTGTGTAAGGGCGAGTGTAAGTGTGTGAGTGTGTGTTTGTGTAAGTGTGTGTGTGTGTGTGTGTGTGTGTGTGTGTGTGCGGTTTTTTGTATGTGTGAGCATATGTAAATGTATGTGAATGAGTGTGTGTCTGTGTGTAAGTCACTGTGTGTGTATGTGTGTGGGCGTGTATGAGTGAGTGTGTATGTAAGTGTGTGTGTGTGTGTGTGTGTGTGTGTGTGTGTGTGTGCGTATGAGTACGAGTTTGTGCAAGTGTGTACGAGTGTGAGCTTGCGTGATAGTGTGTGTATATATGAGAGTGTGTATGTGTATGTGTGTGTGTGTGTTTACAAGCCCCTCCCCTAGGCCGATAATCCTCACGCAACGTGCGTGCGCTTGTGTGTGTGTGTGTGTGTGCGCGCGCACGCGCACGCACGCCCGTACATAATAGAAAGCTTTTGTCATTTTGTTGCAGACAAAATATTCGGCTGTGTTCATCTTTTACCAAGGTACAGATTGTTCAGAGAGCCAATCCCCGAAAGGAGAGGGCCCAGGTACGACTAAAACTTTTCAGTGGGTGCCCATACTTCTGGCCTGGTGCTAAACTTAGCAAAGTTCAATAAACGACAACTCATATTTCTTTTTACTGCTTATTGAGAAGAAAAAGAATAATCTTCGCACCGTTTTTCCTTGTTACTGTGGCAACTGATTGTGTTCTAGTAATCGTCGAAATGTCATTCTGCAGACAAGGACAAATAATCCCGACTGTATTAAGGAAATTCAATATGATAGAAGAGAAATTTTTCCCTTTCCAGTCCATAATATTTCAAGGAGAATAAAAATGTTACATCAAGATAAATACGACTTTTAAGAAAAGTTTTAAAACAGAGCTTAAGATTCAGTAATGCAATTATAGGAATACAATAAATAATTATCTCTCTTAGATGATTGATATTCCGTTTGGAACCTCATAGAGTGTCGCATGACAGCCCAGAAAATTATTCTCAACCTCTCCTTACCTCTGTTTTTTGAATAGTAGAGATGTTGTCTCTGACTCTGCCAGGAAACGGTAAAGACACATGGCTATATTATCCTCACCTTTTTCCATTTTATACTCCTTTCACATACTGCTTGTTCATTTAACAATATGTATATAATTCTACCATGGGATATGTTTGTGTATTCTATCTTTTTATACCACTGATATTTATATTGTGTATACTAAAAGTTAAATTTTCTTATATGAGTAGGTGAATTTATCTTATCTTTCCTTCCATTGTGTTCAGTGTTATCATATCACAGATATGCAAATGCTAACATTGGCCCTTGGTGAATAAGGGACTCGACCAAATAATATTCCATTAAGGCTAACATCAACCTCTCTTTTCCGTTCTAGAAATAATTTTACGGAAAGGCAAGTTTTAGTTAAAACAAAGACAAATATTTTGAATTCTTTCTATAGGAAAAATATGTTTCAGAGTTCATTTTATAGAGATAATAACTTTTGGGCAATGCTGTTTTGTAGCGTTAATTTGAATTTCTAGTAACAAATGACAATGTGTTGTATTCTTAAATGAAGTTCTGTTGAAACAGTAAAGTGGTGTGTCTATAGCAGAGAAGTTCGCATTCTATTCTCAAGTTATTGTGAGCTCGCGTACCAAAAAATGCCTCACCTCCTGGAAACAAGCACCAAGTCAGAGAAATTTGCTGAAGACTTCTTCATTCCCGGAATTACCAATTCTGGGACCAACTGATATGACATTTGAATTTAAAAGGCTACAGATTTCATTCAGTTTCAAAATCAACAAATCCCAAAAACAATTCCTGAAAGACCATGTCTTTTCACTTAGATTTATGTTAGTATTTCAAGAGTAAGAAACGTAGATAGTCTTTTCATCTAAACGCCAACGAATAGTATTTATTCTGAAGTTTTGTAATTGACAAGTAAGTAAACAAAAAAACGCTACAATTCTTACGACACGCGTACTAATCCTATTTGTGAGATAAGCCAAGTTTATCCATTACTGCATGGTGTAACTTTGATATTATAAAAGTAAGTAAAGTTGACGACCTTAGTCGAGAGATACCCGAAGGCTCCCTTTTCAATAGCTACTACACCGAGGTGTAGGGGAGGGTGCTTCTCCATTCCCTGGATTGCTCCACTTTACCCTTGATCCTTACCTTATAATGCTGAGTGTTAAGCAAGGCAGCATCAAATGTTATTTTTTGAGTCTTTGATATGACTCGACTTGGGATTGAACCCTGGTCTCCTGGACCATTGGCAAACACTCTACTCATTAGGCCTATGGCCCAGAAATTGATATTATACACTTGTAATATCGGTTGTAAATA
Organism: Sepioteuthis lessoniana; assembly: GCA_963585895.1. Taxonomy (NCBI): domain Eukaryota; kingdom Metazoa; phylum Mollusca; class Cephalopoda; order Myopsida; family Loliginidae; genus Sepioteuthis; species Sepioteuthis lessoniana. The sequence goes on along the minus strand of OY757906.1, from coordinate 82,593,628 downwards.
CATATTAAGTTCATTCTATTGCGCGCATAACATATTAGAGGAGACATTGAAATCACTTACACCAATATTCGATGGATAACACTAAAATTTTATCTTGTACTGTTAGCAAATCTGTCCTTATAAAAACGATACAACTCGAGTTTTAAAAAAAAGGCTGGCATTTTAAAAAGTATTAAACATTTAGCAGCTAGGAAATTTGGCAGTGTCATGGTCGCAAGATTCTCATGGATCAAATTGTAAACTTAGCATATATGATTGCGTGTATTTACTCAACCCCTCTGCCAAGGGCAGGATATGACACAAGGTCAATTTTTAAGTGGAATAAAGCTGGTTTTAATTCAGAGTTTTCCTTCTCTTTGACCGGTTGCCGAATCGCGGCTAAAGAACCCAACCTGTTTTATTATTATAACCGAGGAAGGAGAAGAAATGGATTCGTGCTTTTCTCAATGGCATTAACACGAAGTGAAACGTAAACTGCTTCATGCGGGAGTTGAACTCGGGTCGCCGATTCCATTTCCTACGACGTAAACCGTTATGCATATATAGTAGTTGTAAGCTGATGTCTGTAAACGGGTTTTGGGTCAAAAAGAATAGTCCTGTGGTACTCCAGCCTCTTTCATTCCTTTTCATCCTCCTCCCATTCTTTAATCTGAATCCTTAAGACTATTTCCTTTTACGAAAATACAAAACTCGCCTTTGTGGTCGCTGTTTGTGAACAAGCAACGGATTGTGACGAATTAACAGAAGCCAGCGTCAGTTGAAGACTTCCAGCACTGTTTCGAGGAGTGAAAACGTTTTCGTTGGTGTGTAACTTCTTAAGAGAACTATTTCGAAGGGGTCCCAGTTGATTTCTAATCAAGTTGATTTTTTTTTCAAAACAAGACCTCATTTTCTTGCCAAATTTCGTGTATTAAGGGTTCGGCAGAATAATCTCTTGGTTTTAGAACGTAAATAAAAAGGAAACATCGATCCTATTCAAAATTTAATGTTACTATACGAAAGGACATTATTTGCCATTTTATTTTGATATTGTCATCACTTTGTTTTTAAGATTGTGTCGTCCAAATGCTGACCCTCACGAGCTTTAAGCCCCTTCAGTCATGCTGGTATATCTTATACTAGTGTGATTACACTTGTATCTCTGATACTGGTGTGATTACATGATGAAAAAAATCTTTCAGTTCATCAGTTGTCTGCAGTCAACATTTACAAACTTGAGCCTGCAGTTATCTCCAAATAAAATAATCGCAAGGGGATAGATCTGGGAAACAAGCTAGCAACGTGATGTCACCTACTCCAAAATGTTTAGGAAATAACAGCTGCCTTATAATGAGATTAGTTTTTTTATCCAATTTCAGAAACAAACACATAATGTTCATCATTCTACGCCAAGATAGCAATTGAAATGATATATCTGCTGCTACGACTCGAAAACAAACCTAGCGTTATAAGCGCTTGTGGTGCAGTAATTTTCAATTCGATGGATATTTTTACCGGATTCGGTACAAAAATTGGATTATCATAACATACATGTGCTTTTGTTTGTTTCTTTCACTGATAGATTTTGTTTCTCTGGCAATCTAAAATTATAATTTAAGTGTGTTTCCTGTACTTTAAAAAGACTGTTGCTATGCTGAATAACTATTTTTCTGCATTTTATTGGTGTTGATAAGGGTGTCGGGGTCACTCCCGAGGTTGGAAATGATGAATGGACGTGTCAGAATTTTTTACTTTTTCTTTTTTTTCTCCCACCTTCCTGTGTTTCCCATGTTCTTTCTCCTTTCCAATGCATATTACCCATTTATAGATGAGTACGTAAACACGGACCAATATAAAAGATTGAAACGTATGCATTTAAAGTCGCGGCCTATACAGAGCGTCTTCAGATTAATACTCAATTGCGCATGCGTTATGATATGACCGCAAAAACCACTTAAGTAGACGACAGTGCTTTTGGTTATACACACACACACACACACACATATATATATATATATATATATATATATATATATATATATATATATATATATATAATACCTTTATGGGACTGAGTTTAAGCCAAATCATTACTAATGTTACTTTTGGAACGCAAGGGGTAGCAGATGGCTGTACAAGGATTTGGACTCCACTTGAACCGTCGACGTCATAAATATCGAATTCTTTTACGTGAGTATTTTCTCGATTTTTTTAAAACCGACTACAGATCAATCATCTTTAATTAATCAGACAGATTTTTTGCAGCTTCGACTGATTAAAATGTATCTATTTCAGCTACTTCTCCAGAATATTCAGCTGAGAAAGTCTCAACAACAATACATAAAAACTTTTATCATCTTGATAAGACTTAATTTCGTTTATGTTCTTCAATTTCTTTTTTCTTTTACTGTTAAAATTTATCATAAATCAAAAATCGGCAATCGGTTGAAAGTCACCATCTTCTTGGTGTTTGATGGAGAAAGACGTGATGGTGAATTGTAACTAATTGAAAACGTTATTTTTAAATATAAATGTTCAGCAAAAAGAAAAAATGAAGATATCTACAACTGGTTTCGCTTGGTTTATTTGTTTCATGACATATTAACCCTTGTGGACTATTTAATCCTGGCAGAAAGATCGTAATAGTTCTATCTAACTCATAGCTAAGGGATTCACACCTTTCCCAAGGGTATTAGTCTGAAAGTGAATGAAATATCGTGATTGGAGTTTGAACTTGCTTACTACAATCTCGTAGTCCCGCACGTTAGCCACTGCGTTACAGAGTATCTCTCTGCTCCTATCTGGATTGCGAATGTAAGTATTAAGTTTCTGTTTTACATTTTACCGTAGACATTTCTTCGTTTGGATACGCTGAACAAGTACTTTGTTTTATAACTGTAAAATTAGATATTTAGTAATAATCTTTTTCTAAGCTAAGTATGTGGCACTCAGTAAGAATCGAACTTATTAACAATGGTCTGTTATATTAACGATTTAGTTACGCCGAAAGCACATACTCGCATTGGATCACTGAAGTTAAACAGTCTCTTCGGTGCTTTTACGGGTGACTACGATGGCACAGCTGGTCATGTAAACAGCCTAAGGCCTATATGCCTTACGAAGCAAAATTTTGTAATTATCTGAGAATCTAATTTGCAAATGATTACTCTATTCGAGGTGCCCGAAGTTAAATATTTAGTAGCCTAATCTAACATATGACTAACAGAGAGTAATAGATATATTAAGATTCTATTGTGCCAATTTTCCCAGAGTAGAGCTTGTCTTCACTAAAAATCAAGTGTAAACATTGGAACTGACTTTTTCCAAAGTTTACTTTAGTCTGGCACAAGGACATAATAGTAATGCACTCTATGATGATCAATGTGGCTAAACTTTTTCAACGAGACGAGCTTGCTCATTAGCTCTCAACAACAGTGGCTCTCAACAAAAAGTACTCGGATAATAATATTTTGTATCCGCAGGATGTTTCAAAAATTTTTTAATTATCAGACTGGACTCGGGAGTGATGGCAATGAAGAGATACTCCACTCTCTCCAGATCTCCAGAACTCCGGAGTCTTGAAATTTGTGCTTACATTTGTAAAAACAAAAAAATATACAAAATTAAATTGGAACGTTTTCATTGCTAAATTTACTCAAATTTTATAAACCTACTAAAAATAAACTAAACAATGAAAATTTATAAAACTTTAGGAATTTATTCATAAAATACTCATTTTACCTATGAAAATGTAGTAAAAAATTTCTGAACAAAAATTCACTTATATTTTTGACAATAAACACAACACTTAATTTATACCATGTCAACTTATGTCGTACAATTTTCAAGTCAAATAGATGTTTGTTTTTAAAAGTCAAATAGATCTGTTTAAAAAATATTTCTATTCAATAGGACCGTGTGCAAAATCAAAGAAACTCTTAAGAAACAATGACACAAGAAAAGTAAATATGAATGCAATTCCCAAACCTCTCAACTTAAAATAACCTTAGCTGGGTTGACATGCCATTAAAATCAATCAACCATCAATTTATGTCATGTTGACACTTAAAGATGTTTGATTTTGAAAAGATAAATCCTTGTAGAATTTAAATAAATTTAATTTTTTCAAGAATCACACGGCTGGCGGTCAATTAAATTTAAAACTGCTTGTTAAACTTTTTGGCTTCATTTGTTAAAATATATTATAGATTTGCTTTGTTTGTAAAAGGAAAAAATATCCACGGAAATTTTTAAAGGATTTTTAAAGAATTTAACTGGTTTTTAATATTTTTAAAGACTTTCTTTTATATTAATCTGTCATAGGAGGTACCTGAAGAGTCGGTTTTTTTATAAAATAACAGTTTTAACAATCTAATTAGTTGAATTAATCAAAATACTCACTTGATATATATTTAAAAGAATTTTTATTGTTCTTATTAACCAAAAATGCAAGATAAGCAGTATAATTTGAATCTCATTTTGTATACAATAAAAATGAAATTAAAACTCTACAAACAAATTAAGTGGAGGCGCGATGATGTAACGGTTATCGTTACAAGAAATGGAATCTACGTTCAAACCCTAGAAAGGGGTGTTTGAGTTTCATTTCGCGCCTGTAAAAAAACATGAATCAGTTCGTCTCCTCAAGACTCTTCCGCGTATTCTAGCTGATTTTTGCAGTGCTGTAGAATGTCAATTCTTCCTCGGATTTCCAGCTCACAAAGTCTCTTTTCCAGACTTTTGAGGGAATGTTCCAAGGGCTCCAACTACAATTGATATTACCGTAACTTTCATGTTCCACAGCTTTTTCATCTTTCTAGCCAGATCCAGGTATTTGTCTAGCTTTTCGCTTTCTTTTATTTTCCTTTTATGGTCCTCTAGAACAGTAAATCCATTAGATGACAAGTTCATTTCTTTATGGTAATTATCGCTATTTCGGTCTTCAGTCCGGGATTTGTAAATCTGTTGCAATTTCAAAGTCGCTGATGATTTTATGCGTTTTTCTAGGACAGATTTTGGTTTGTGCATATGCCATTTATCAGCTTAGCCAAACTTAAGCCTCTTGCACAATTCCAAGTGGATTACCTTTCCCGCCCAGTCATACTTGCATTTCTTCTTCTGTCTTATCCACCCTCTATGAGCAGATTAGGCTCTTTAGCCTTGGTACAGCAACCGGTCTAGGAGAACAAAATTTCTGAAATCAAACTTGCTGTATTAGGGTAGTGAGTAATGCCTTATACTCATACATTTTGAGACATGTTTATCTGACATGTAAATAAACACTTGTTTTAAAAAATGTTATACATTTCCCATAAAAGCTTTTCTTTTTAAAATCCAGTAAAGTATGCGTCAACTTAGATTATTGTCTAATTTTATTGATAATGATCGCTACTTGATTTTTGAGTGTTTGTTTTTTATTAAAGTTTCAAAATCAAATAATTCTTTTTCTGTTTGATCGAAGAAAAAATTCATTTTCTTGTTTTTCTTCTTTTAAATAAACCCAGTCGACGCGTCTATGAATACGCTAACTGTATCTCCGCAGAGGGGTAAGACTCCTTCCAAAAAGGGTGCCTTGGGTCCAACATCAAAATACATCTGATGGTGAGGTTCTACTCCTTTTACTGACAGTATAAGGCTAATTTTCAAACAAAGGATCTAGTTTTAATTCACAAACCGAATATGAACAACCCCCCATTGCCATTACTTCCAAATCCACTCTGACCGGGAGTGGTAGAACATGTAAAGGTCCCATATATAGGCCAAATAGATCAGTTTAAAAAAATATTTATATTCGATAAGACTGTGAGCAAAAAAACCTTCTATGAAACAACTTCATGAGAAATGTAAATATTAATATACAAAGGACGTGATTCCCTAACCTCTAGGCATAAAATAACCCGAGGCGAGTCAATAGGCAGTTAAGATCAATCAATCAATCAATCAACCATCTTTTTTATTTTATACGTTTTATGAAAATTAATTAAAATGCTATATGTGATAAAATAGTTTGTTTTTGTCAATGGTTGTCAATTTTTCGACTAATGTATCGTCATACGTAAAAATTATACATTATGCTTTTTTACCAACTCTCTTCTTGGTATTTTTGACGACCTAACCAGTGCTGTGGTCTATACTGTTTCAGTTTTAATCAGTCTCTATATAATTTTTCTATCATATAAAACACACAATTTAACTTTTGTATATACAAGGTGCGTTCAAAAAACATCGTGATTGAATCTGTTTTAACAAAGACAGAAATGAACAATGAATTGTTTTCCTGCTTGACCTTAAATTATTTCCCTTGATCTTATTTTTACTGGCTGCTGTAATCAGTTTATTTCGCTTTTTGTGTATTCTTCGAATCCCTGAATAGTTGTATCTACGCAATCCTCGATGTTGGCGATCCTAATTCCTCTTCCTTTTTTTACCACATGGAATCTATGTCATCTCTCGGATGTTGAGCCTGGTGCATCATTAATTTCCTTGTTCTCTGCTTCATATTTTTAGCTCTTTCCTTGTTCATTTTAAAAAGGATCCAGAGTATCTTACCATTATTTATTCCTTTGATTAGATTTCTTGTTTTTCGAAGATAGTTCTTTCGGATTTTTTCTTTCAAATCTGTTTGCTGGATGGTGTCAGCTTTTTATATTCCGATGTATTTGTAGTTTCCTCCAATTGTTTTAGTCCTTTCCTGACCGAGCAGTTGTTTCTCTTTTTCTTTTCTTCATCTTGGCACATTTTTCGATCCCAAATTCCATTCCGATATCTTTGCTGAAGATTCAAATAGTTTGTATCGAGTATTCTATTTTTTTTTTTTTTTTTTTTTCATTCTGCACAAGAATCTTACTACCATCCATATACATCAGAGGCTTTATCTTTTCCTCCGATTTTGTAAATATATAATCTCCTTTGCATTTTCTTAGTGAATAATTTAGTGTCAGCATTGATATAACAAATAAGAGTGGCGATAGTGAGTCTTCCAGGAAGATGACTATTTGGAGTTTTACCTCTGCTTGGGTTTGTCGTCCTGCAGCTAGTCCCACTCTTCAGTTTTCTATAGCTCTCGTGATAAAGTTTATGACTTTCTCGGATATCTTGGACATCTTAAGACATTCTATTATCTAAGTTTTAGAAATCATTTATTATTATTTCACTCCATGTGAGTTTTTTTTACGCCAGTTTTAATTGAATGTGTTTCACTCGAGTCTAAGTGACAGCAAGTCTCCTCGGGTCGTCACAACTCTTCTGAGTATTCTAGCCGATCTATGCTATGTATAAAAAATATTCTTTATCGAAGGATATGGTAATTCTTTCCCAGACAATTATTTGTTTAATTTGCTTATTCTTATGGCAAGCGGCTTTTTTATTTTAAATATTTTGTAAAGGAAAATGAATGCTTGAGTTGCTGTTGTAAAAGTGATGAAATGCTGCGTCTGTGTGTTCGGTTTGAAAATTCCAAACTGCAGCGGTTCAAATTTAAAAAAAAACTGTAGCGTTTCAAATTATCGTCTGCTTAATGAATTGGCGGGAAATTTGAATTCGAAAGAATATTTTGACTAACAAAAAAAAAAAAAAAATCAGTCGAAAAATCGAAATTCAAATATTTATAAAGTTATTATCATAACTTTTATCCTAACTTTTATACATAATCATTTATGTATTAAGAAAAAACTTTTGTAATTTGATAAAGCAAGTTCATTTAAAAAAAGGATGACACTCTCGAGTCGAAAACTCCTTTTAATACGTAAGTAACTAAAGTATTTTTTTATATTCATTTGTTTGTGTTTCTGAAATTCGTAGAAACCAAGTTTAATTTTAAAATGAAAATCTCTAACAAGTTTTGTTAAAGATTAATGTTTGAGATTAATTCTCTTTTTACTGTCGAAATTAACAAGACAGTTGTTTAATTCCCGTTATATTTGTGGTATCGGTTGTTTTAAAATTATTTAAAACTATATTTTCGAGTTTTTTCTAAATGATTGCATATTAGCAAACATAAATAAACGGGGAAAAACTCTTATAAAATTGATTTTACTTTTTAAAAATTGTATAAGTAAAAGTAAGTAAAGTTGGCGAACGTAGTCGAGGGTAACCCGAAGGCTCCCTTTTAGATAGCTACTACACCAATGTATATGGGAGGGCGCTACTCCTTTCCCTGGATTGCTCTATTTTACCCTTGATCCGTACCTTATAATGCTAACCATTACGCAAGGAGACATCAAGTACCATTTTTTGAATCTTTAGAATGATTAGACCTGGGATTGAACCCAGGTCTCCCGGGCTATTAGCGAACACTGAAACATTTAGGCAATGCCTTTTTTTTCGATACTGTAAAACTGTTAATGGCTTGAGAACAGTTAAGCAAATATCTTTTTATATTTTTTTGTATGAAATAGAATTTCTTGGATTGGATTTCTGGATTTTTAAATTCTTTTTTTTTTTTTTTTCATCCTTGAACTGTATCGTTCAAATTTGCCGACAATCTTCTCAGAATTTATCTTTCATCTGCCTGATAACTTTTAACAGTTAAATTACATTTTTTCTGCATAAAAACTATTTGCTATCTTAATTAAAATAGAATTTATTAAATTTTGATTGAAAAAGAAAAGGAATTATTAAATTTTGTTTAAATATAAAAAATTACATTTTCCTTAAAAGATTGTTAAATTATCTTTATATGGTCTAAATTCTTCTGATCTCCAGTCTTTGGGGACTGTTCCAAAGGCACCAGCTACAATTCGTATTTTCGTTGTCTTCATATTCCACAGTTTTTGTTTTTTGTTTTTAGTTATTTTTTTAAAAAGTTCTATGACAAGGTCCAAGTACTTTTCTCTTCACTTTCATTCATTTTCAATCAATGGTCTGATAAAACAACAAAAACCACTAGATAACAAGTTCTTTTAGTCTTGTTCATCAACACTTGGTCTGGTGTTCTGGCAGAGATTAGGTGATCCGTTTATATCTCAAAATCACAGAGAATTTTATGCATCTCATTTCCTAGGGCGGATTCTGGTTTGTGCATATACCATTTGTTAGTATGGTAAGATTTTAATCTCGATATTTGTCGTACGTCCCACAATTCTTAGAGGATCAGCTTTCTTCCCTAGTCATATACTCCTTTTCTGCTAGTTGGCTATATTCGCTTATAATGTGATTAATCGTTTAATTTCTTTTTCTACAAAACTTACAACTATTCTGTTGCATATTATCAACTTTCGCTTTGATATAATTGATCTTAATTGGCATTGTTTTCTACAGCAATTAAAGGAGATTCGGTTTCTTTCTTGATGTTTTCCTTTCTTAATTATGACCAAGTCTTCTCGTGAGCAATCGCGTTAGTTTGTCGCTTGAAATGTAGTTATTTTTCGTCTCATTTCTGTTAACCGGTTTTTATTGTTTTTCTGTTTGTTCTTATGCAGCTATTGCTGTTACTGGTTGCAGTAATTAGTCTTTCTTTGTTCTTTTTAGTGTATTTCTCGAGTCCTTAAAATGATGTGTTGATGTAATCCTCAATGCTTGTGAGTCCTCTGCCTCCTTCTTTTCTTGACACATAGAGTCTATCTACGTCGTAAGACCTTGTGCATCGTCATCAATTAACTTGTCCTTTGGCTTATGTGTTCCTCCCTTGTTCATTTTAAAAATGGTCCTGGGTGTCTTAGAAGGGGACAGCCCGAATGTTTATTACTTTGATGAGATTTCTGCAACAGAGTTTGGTTTCGAGATGTTTTTTTGTTTTTCTGAGATACTCTTTTCTTACTTTTTTTTTTTCATCTCTATTTGATTGTGTCTGCTGCAAATATTCCCAAGTACTTGTAATTTTCTTTTTATCCAAATATTCTTATGCTTTCCTTGATTTGGCAGTTCTATTCTTTCCGTTGTTTCTCTTTTCCACTTTTTCATTATCAACATGGCACATTTTTCAATGCCAAATCCATTCCTTATCTTGGCTGTATATTTTCTTCTTCTTCTATTTTTCTTCTTCTTCTTCTTCTTCTTCTTCTTCTTATTATTATTATTATTATTATTATTATTATTATTATTATTTACTCATTGAGAGTTTTTCTCATCAGTTTTAGTTGATGGTCTTTCACTGGAGTCCGAGGGACAGCAAGTCTCCTCAAGTCTCTTGGACTCTTCTCAGTATTCTGGCCGTTCTAAATAATGCTGTAATTTTGGAGGGTCTCCACTCATCCTCCAACCTTCAAGTCCTTCAGTCCCTTTAATAATCCTTTAGTTACTGTACCAAAAGCACCAATCACGATTGGTACAATTGTCACCTTCATGTTCCATTTTTTTTTTTCAATTCCCTAGCAAGGTCGGGGAACTTATCCTTCTTTTCATATTCTCTCAGTTTTATTCTGTGGTCAACGGGGACAGCAAAGTCAACAATTATAATTATTATCATTTACTCCTTTAGAGTTTTTCACATCAGTGTTAGCTGATGGTTTTTCACTTGAGTTTGAGTGACAGCAAGTCTCCTCAAGTCTCCCGGACTCGTCTCAGGATTCTGGCCGTTCTCAGCAAAGCTGTCATTTGGATAGTCTCCCCGCGTCCACCAACTTCCAAGTCCTCCAGGCCTTTTAATAATCCTTTAGTTATTGTGCATAAAGCACCAATTACAACTGGCACAATTGTTACTTTCATGTTCCACAGCTTTTTCAATTCTCAAGCAAGGTCGAGGTACTTATCCTTCTTTTCACATTCCTTCAGATTTATTCTGTGGTCCACCGGGACAGCAAAGTCGACAATTTTGCAAATTCTCTTTTTTGTTGATTATTATAAGGTCTGGTCTTCTGGCCAGGATTAGGTGATCCGTTTGTTCCATAGGAGTTTATGCGTGTCATTTGTCCCATATGAGTTTATGCGTGTCCTTTTCTAGGACAGGTGCTGGGTTGTACATATACCATTTGTTAGTATGATCAATTTTAAATTTCTTGCACATTTCCCAGTGGGTCACCTTGCCGACCCAGTCGTGTCTTGCCTTATACTCCATCTGTGCTAATTTGCTGCATTCGCTTATTATGTGACTGCTCGTTTCGTCTCTGTCACCGCATAGCCTACATTTACTGTTTTGTTGCGTCTTATCTATTCTCGCTTTGATATGATTGGTCCTTATGGCGTTGTCCTGTGCTGCTATTAGAAGAGATTCCATTTCTTTCTTAAGGTTTCCTTTGCTTAGCCAGGTCCAGGTTTTCTGGTGTGAGATGTTTATTAGTCGTTTAAAGCGGTCATAGAGTTGTTTTTATCTCCCATTTTTGTTTCCTAGTTGTCATTCTATCGTCTATCGTGTTGTCCGTATCGTTTCTGATGGCTGTAATTTGTCCTTGTTCGTATTTTTCTATGTAGTCTTCGAGCCGTTGTATCGATGCGTCAACGCTGTCTTCGATGCAGGCAAGTCCTCTTCCTCCCTCTTTTCTAGATACATATAATCTGTCAACTTCATCTCTGGGATGTAATATCTTATGCATGGTCATTAGTTTTCTTGTTCTTTGATCCATTTGTTTAAGTTCATCTCCGGTACACTTGAGGAAGGGTCCCGAATATCTAACTAGGGACACAGCCCAAGTATTTATTCTTTTGATGATGTTTCTGCTCGAGAGTTTTGTCTCGCATAGTTTTCTAGTTCTCCTGAGATATTCTTTTCGGATCTTGTCTTTCATTTCCACTTGTTTGATGGTGTCAACCTCCAAGATACCCGATTATTTGTTAGTTTCATTTTCTCCGAGCGTTCTAATTTTGTCGTGATTTGGTAGTTCCATTCTGTCAGTCATATGTCGTTTGCCACTTTTCATGTCTAGCATGGCATATTTTTCTATGCCAAATTCCATTCCTATGTCCTGACTGTATATTCTAACGGCGTGTATGAGAGTTTTCAGTTTTTTTTTCATTTTTTGCAAATAGTTTAATGTCATCCATGTACATTAGGTAATTGATCTTCTTTTGCGATCTGCTGAGTTTGTATCCGGCTGTGCATTTTCTGAGTATGTGGTTAAGTGGCATCATGTCTATTATGAATAGTAAGGGTAATAGTGCATCTCCTTGGAAAATCCCTCTTTGGATCTTTGTTTCAGCTAAGCTTCTTCCTCCTGCTGTCAGCTCCACCCTCCAGGTGTGCATGGCCTTTTCGATGAAGTTTATGACTTCATGTGATATTTTGTACATTTTAAGACAGTGTATTATCCAGCTTTGTGGGACCATATCATATGCCTTTTTGTAGTCAATCTAGACCATAGCTAGAGTTTTCCGTCTTGTCTTGCTCTCATTTAGGATGTGTTAATTTATGTAGAGTAATTCTGATGTGCTTCTTGATCCTTTGCGGCATCCTTTCTGTCGGCGGCTTGTTAGCGAGTAGTAGATCTTTTCCCTTATTTGTGCTGTTAGTATTTTCCACATAATTGGTAGGCAGGTTATCGGTTTGTAATTATTTGGAGCAGTTTCTTTGCTTGGGTCCTTTTGGATTAATGTAGTCTTTCCTTTGGTCATCCATTCAGGTACTTGCGCGCCTTGTAGGCATCTGTTCATTTCTAGTGCTAGTCCACCGTGGAGGTGAATTTCTTGAACCAGAAGCCATGTATTCCATCATGGCCTGGCGTTTTCCAGTTTGATATTGTTTTTAGTGTTGTTTTGAGTAAGTCGATATGTATTTCCGTTTTGGGGCCTTCTTCAAGCCCCTCTAGTTCTCTTGTAAAATTGTTTATCCATTCAGCATTTTCGTTATTATTAATCTTTGGTCCGAATTTTTTTTATCTGAAGTTGTATCAGTATATTAAAATAATAACTTTTGATAACTTTTTTATTTATTATTTTATCTATATGCCTAGGATTACTTACACCATTTACATGTCTCAGATTAATACCCTTTATTATGTTTACAACTTTTCAGCGGCTGTATTCTCCAAATTTCATCGGGCAGGTTTTGTCGTAGTTGGTAACTTTCACGTAATTTCGAGCAAAATCCTTTGTTCAATCGACAGTGTGCTAGACTGTTCTCATTACGCTGCCCATGCCTCAAGTATCTTGTATTATTCAATTCACCTTCTTTGTTCTTTCGTTCTTGAAATGTCACTTTCCTTTCCTCTGAAGAAAAATTAACTTATCCGATATTCCAAAGTATTCCGTGAGAAACGGAATATAAGTGGAATTCAACCACTTCAGATCCCTTCAAGGCAGTCTCTGACAGATTTAAAATTGAAATATATATTTACCCAACCCTTCTAGTATGTGACACAAGGTTAATTTCTAAGCGGAATATGACTGGTTTTGTTAAATAAGAGATTAGCTGTATCTATTATTTGAAAAGTAGTGTAGACAATTCAAAGGGATTTAAACAGAAAATGTTCATGTCAAATAGGTTTAATTAACAGGTGATGACTTCGGGATTAATTTGAGAATTTGGCTGTAACTGGATAATCTTAATCATGTGACTGGAAGTTAGGAGTTAGATTGTTATCCGAGAAGTGCAGAAGAATGCGAACCTAATTTCCATCTATGATCTAGGAAGGCTAATTCTTGACTTGCATGAAGAATGTGCACACAGAAAATGTCTTTGTCATTCATCCCAGCAAAAGATCGAACAGCATGGGACGACAAGAGAAGACGACTACCGACCGAGAATGTTATACTTTTAACATAACAAGATAAAACTGTTACGGAAAAATAGCACACTCGCCAAGTATTGGGAATAAACTAGGGAATTTATTTTTGTGGAAACTAAGTACAGCTAACGGTTGTTAAAATTAAATAAAGACATAGTCACTGAGAGCCTAGAATAGTCCTGCGCGCCGCATTCTTGGTGTCATGGTGGAAGTGTCCTTTTTTTGTATCCCAGCATGTACCTATTAGCTGGGGATGAACTGTCCCTTGAATAGTAAAGGGAACATAGCTTTGACCCTTTTATGGTGGTCCTAATAGAGGACAAGATCACAAAATGGCAGAATGGCGATATAACAGATTGAATTTAGACTTTTCCCTATTTCCTTGACTGGTTGCTTTACCAAAGCTAAAGAACCCCGACTGTCCTACCATTTACCCATTTCTTAAGGGCATTAGCATGAAGAGAAATGCAATTGTCCAGGATTTGAACTCGGATCACCGATTCCATTTCCTTAGACGATAACCGTTACGCTAAGTGCATCTAAATAATCGGAATATGTACAAGTCTCTAGTTTGTTATTAGTTTGTAGCAGCGATATAGATTTGGCTTGGTCACAAGTACGCAGCTGCACCTTAGGATTTGTGCTGGGTGTAGGGTAGCGACTCAGTCTCTCAGACAAGAGCGGCCTCATCGGCTGATGACTTAGAAAGAAACAGAACTCTTTTGATTTTCTTCGTTCAACCCGAGAGAATCGAGTCAGTCGGAGTGAAACCCGCAGTCGAAGGAGAATAATCGTTTTTCTCCGAAATAAGAGTTGATATTTGTATCGGTACAAAGTATAACGAGAAAAGTCTTAATATTTTTGACGAAACACAAGATTGTGCCAGTGCAGCACCTTCCATACATACCAGAGCTAGTGATTAATGATCAGGATGAGAATTGGGGTAGTGGGAAACATTAAAAGGAATAAAACGCCGCTGTTTCATACCATATCAATAGAAGTGATTGATCCAAAGGGAAACACGCTAGAGTGTGTTGAATACGCGAAAGACGATATTGAAGAAATATAAAGTTTAATCCATTGTTCCTTTTTATCTTGGGAAATACAGATTCTGTGTCGATACATTTTTTTACATTCTCTGTGTGTGTATAAAACAGTTACGGTTTATTTGAAACACACCCTGCCTATACTTAACAAATATCTTCAGAATGGAGAGATCAATGCCAAGTGTCGACGATAGCAGAGATCATATAATGGTCAGCTGAAGACACTTTTTTACCAAAAAATAATTTACATTCAATAAATGGATATTCTACGCTATCAATTCATTTTCCGTCGTGCTTTTTTTAGCTTATCAACTTTTAAAAAATTATTTTCAAAAATATTCTGAAAGAACTTTTCACCACAAAAACTCTTCTCCAGATGATGACTAAAAATCGAAATTATTTAAGTTCAATTTAGAATAGAAATAACAGCAAAAAACATTCCTATTTGTCTTACTTTTCTAATTGTTTCCCTTTTATTCTTATATATATATATATATATATATATATAAGTAAATATATATTAATTTTTATATATATTTAATACCATGGAAGCTTGTCTGAGACCTCAGGTTTCTTGACGTTTTATAAACGACAATTATCAGGCAGAGAACGAAAGATAATGAAAAAATCGAAAAAAAAAAATCGAAAAAATCGAAAATTGCATTCCAAAGAACGTTAGAATTGTGTACAACTCTTTGTGTGTGGGGGTATATTTGCGTATTATTGTGTGTGGATTTTACCGGTCCATTGGCCTAGCATTTAGAGTGTTCGCCAATGGCCCGAGAGACCGGGGTTCCATCCTTAACCATTGAGCAATTTCTCCTTAAAAATGATTACATAGAAGCATAGTATTCATCGTTTAGGAGTCTTTACAAGTAATTGTTAACGTACAAAATGAGTTTAATATTCTTCATCGTTTTTACGAGAGCTTTGCGTTAACCTAATTTGTTTTATCACAAATTTAATCAAGTGACGACAAAGTATAATCTCTTTATAAAAACAAAAAACTAGTTCTCTCTTCTCTTTTAGTGCTCCAACTTCGTGCTTACTTTTGCTGAAATTCAGCACAGAAGATGGAATAAACTCTTTGGTTGAGGTTTTCGTTTTACAAAAACGATGCCATTCATAAAACATTTCGGGTCAGGTGACAGCTAACATGGTTGTTATACATTGAAGATGACACTTATTCATTACCAGAAATAGCAATGCAGTTCAATTTTCTAAAATTACGAATTCAAAATCTCTACTTGGGCAATCTGGGTTACACCAGCACAAACTCTGCAGGATAAGAAAAATGTGGAACAATAAAAATGGATTCGTATCTCGACAAAATAATACGTTGTTAGCTCAAAAAGATTCCAGTTATAAATAGTTAATTTATAACTTGCGAGACTATCTTGTGACTGAGATAGTTGCGTATTTTTTTTCACTTGCGCAAATGATCATCATGTGAAAGCAGGTACAAGACAAGATTTACAGTGTTGGCTTGTTTTCAAGGCAAGCAGAACCTCTATACTTAGAAAACTGACGCAAAATAATCATCCTGTCGTCTCTTTCTATTATTCTAGCCTTGTGCCGCTCCAAAATAAGCTTATTAAGTTTTGTGGTAATTAATAAATTAATAAAGTTTAAAATGAAAAATAAAATAAACAATAAAATGTGGAAATTTTGAAAAAATGGAACCAATAATGGAATAGGAAAATAAAACAAACGATAAAGCACGTAAATAAAATAAAATAAAATATCCCACAATTCCACTTCGACTGAAAGTTTAACTTTCAACACCAAAAGAAGTCAGCCTCTTTTGTGCTTACCAACCCACGGGACAACGAACTGTCTATACTCCATAACTTATTATAATAATAATTCATGGGCTTTAAACAAATATTTCATATATCCAACTTCAATATTGTTACGTTTTTTTAACTGGTCACACAAACTAAGTTTGGTTTCTTTGTTTTTAATGGTATATCAACTTTCTTCGGTTATCTAATACCAAAGCCATCATTGTAGAAGAACAGAAGTGGTATTATTTAACCCATAGTAGGGGGATTAGAAAGTTCATACCTTTCCAAAGGGTATTAGTCCGAAAGTGAATGTAATAGCGCGACTGGAGTTCGAACTCACTCACTAAGATGTCAGAGTCCAGCACGTTTGTCACAATGCCACGAGGACTCACCATTCACCCCTTGTCGCACGAACTAGAGATTTATCCAGTAAGGAGAAAGGATCAATGTTCTTTTGTTCTGTAGGTATCGATTCGTATATGCGCATGCGTGCTAAAAACCAGACTGTATATGAAAATAATGATTTTAATTTCGTGTAATTTCACCTGCAACAAAGAAGAAAACACCTG
Source organism: Sepioteuthis lessoniana (assembly GCA_963585895.1). NCBI lineage: Eukaryota > Metazoa > Mollusca > Cephalopoda > Myopsida > Loliginidae > Sepioteuthis > Sepioteuthis lessoniana. Next base: position 82,576,652 of record OY757906.1, on the reverse strand, counting down.
AACTATGATTTTATGTTTATGCATACTCAACATGTAATGCAAGGCTTCTTAGTACTAAAAACTGGAATCTGTGATCACACACATATACACACACGCGCGCGTACACGCACACACATACATACACAAACACACACACACACACACACACACACATATATATATATATATATATATATAATTTCTTTTAGTATATATATATATATATATATATATATACTAAAAGAAATTGTTATCTCAAGTCGACTTCATAATTAAGAATTTCATGAATTGAAAAAAATACAATCGTTAGAAGAAAGAAGTATTTCGTTTGACAATAGTATTTATAGTAATTAAATTTTGAGTAATGAAGCTGGCATGGAGAGGTGAGATAACAATTTCTTTTTGTGTATATATATATATATGTGTGTGTGTGTGTGTCCTAAGCATTTTCTTGATATAAAAAACATTTTAAAGCGATTTGTTCATTCACACTCACACACATATATATACTAAGCGTAGCTTAATGTGGCACAAGGGAAGAAGTCTGGGGTACCCAATGAGGATCGAACTTATTTCAATAGAGTTAGTCACAAAACAAGCTATTTAGACCGTGAAATAAGTTTGTTAACCATCATAGTGTGTTGTCTCTGTGTTTGTGTTTGCAGTACGAGGCCGTAAGAATGGGGCACCTAGTGAGACTCGAACTCACTCGTGAAAGGTTGCTAGTCTAACTTGCTAACCATTACACCACCTGAGGAGCCCACTTACTTAAAACGTAGTTTAGTTGATGACAAAGGCAACGGGTGGTATTTTTCGAATAATATCAGTCGCCTTTTCGTAAATTGGAATACTTTTTCGAAATTCTCTACAGATTTTTAAAAAATAAACTTAATCCGAGATTTTGATAGTAGTTACTAATATTTGACTCACGTAGTTTTAGATAATTTTTCATTTATTCATTTATTTTAAAAGAAAAAGAAACTGAATTCAACAAAGTATTGAATGCTATCACAGCAAAATTCTGTGATAGCCAACAGAAAAAGAAAACTTCAACTAAAAATAATGCTATCTTCAAGATTGGAAGTAAAATAAGAAGGTAATTTGGATGCCAAAAGTAAAAGGGGAACTACCGTTTTGATTTATTCTTATGAAGATATACCTGATTACATTGGCAAAATGGTTAGAGTGTTTTCTGATAGCCCGGGAGACCTGGGTTCAATCCCAGGTTGAGTTATACCAAAGACTCAAAAAATGGTACTTGATGCCTCCTTACATAACACTCAGCATTATAAAGTACGGATCAAGGGTAAAGTAGAACAATCCAGGGAAAGGAGTAGCGCCCTCCCCAACATCTTAGTGTAGTAGCTATCGAAAAGGAAGCCTTCGGGTCACCCTCGACAACGATCGCCAACTTTACAATACTTATATTTGTGATAAAATGAAACAGAATAATAACTATGTATTTGTTAAGAAACGTATTTCGCATAAAATACCTTACAAACGTATGAGAGTTGAATCTTGTCTGAAATCTGGTCAAAGAAAAATTTCATCATGAAGAGAGAAGTCGAAATCCCGGAAAGAGTGACGGACTCAGAAGTACCCCGAAGAAAAGAGCAGGGTTCAAGCAGATAGTCTTATACTTTTACGTTAATTAGTATGTAACACTTGCCCAATATATTATCATGATCGGGATTAGCGTGGACCCAGGCAATTATTATTAAATCAGAAATTGATCTGTACATAGCTTTATTCTTTAAGAGCATTTTAATAAATAGAAATAAATAAGATATTGTTACGACGGGTCATTTTGCGGCATTACGATAACACAGATCATTAATTATTGACTTTTCGTGCATTAGCCGTCCTAATAAAACGTTCTATCTTAATTGTTTGAATTCAATGAAAAAATTTACTGTTATAATGGGAATAGCAAGACACAAATTTGCATAATTTCTTGTACAATCAACATACGTTATCATAAAAGGAATAGGATCACTAGTCCCCATTCTAATTGAAAATGAACCCATAAAATGAAAATATTTCACAATAAGATTTCTTAAATTGGAATCATTATTGTTTATATATGCATACATATAAATATATATATATATATTTGTGTGTGTGTGTGTGTGTGTGTGTGTGTGTGTGTGTGTGTGTGTGTGTGTGTGTGTGTGTTGTGTGTGAAGTCTCTGAAATTAGAAAACCTGTTCAAATACCTCGGCAGTAATATCTCATCTACTGAAAGTGATATCACCATACGTATAGGAAAGACGTGAGCAGCACAATATCGCTACCAACTATTTTGAACAAATCCAGGAAGCAGCACCCCACAAAACAGTTGCTGTACGGCTTCTTACCACTCATCTCTGGAACCATCCAAGTAAAATGAACATGACATGCCGGGGACTGATAGAAATGTTAGAACCAATTCATACGTGACGTTCTCCAAAGGACCCCTACGCATGGACACGCCAGTGTTGGCCGACCAGCTAAAACTCACAGATATCAGCTCTGTGCAGTCATTGGATACTTTCTTGAGGATCTACCAGGAGCGATTGTGACGGCTGGAGAGAGAGAGAGTCAAGGAATTCCAAAGTATCAGCGTGACATGATTATATATATAATAAGGGGGGGGGCTTCGTGTGGTTTAATAGTTATTATACTAGGCTACAAGGCCATTGTTTGGTGTGAGTTTGATTTTCATTAGCTGCAACATTTTTTAATGCTAAGATTTCTTTGACGTTCTGTCAAGTCACACTTAAGGCACCAGCTCCTATTAGATCACCAAAGTTAAGCTACGACGAGCCTATTCAGTTCGAAACATTCAGGAACAGCAGGTACCCTAACCTCTCTCTCTCTCTATATATATATATATATTGACATTAATAAAGTTCACACGGCAACTTTATTTCATTCGGTATTGTCATGTGTTCGTTCTTGTTTGGGTTTTGTTTGGCTTTGTTTCGACAAATCATTGTAGGTTATTTAATGCTAAATCCTGTTTATACATATGGATATATGAAATATGATTTGTAAACAAATAGTTTGTAGATAACATCATTTTTAAATAAGCCAGACTCATTTGCTTGCCCACAGTTATATGTTTTCAAGTATATTGTCTCATCAGCACACAGTAAAATGGTTTCAAGTATTGGTATTTAATATTAATAATTCAGTTTAACAGTAATTTGTTTGCATACAGTTAAATGTTTTCAATAAGGAAAATGATTAAATATTTCTATTCGATACATAGATGGGACTCTGACAGATACTACTACACCGAGACAGAGTGAACCTTGTGAGTAATGCTAATGAAGGGTTACTCCACATTCCCCAAAACTCTAGAACTGGAACTTCGCCATCAGATAGTTTAGTGTCCTACCCCTTTGCAAAGATGCAGATGTATATATATATACATATATATATATATTTAATTAATTTATGAGTACAGCAAAATTTATACAATACAATAAGTAGAGACACCATTGGTGATTATTGTAGGGGAACTAAGTAAAACTATAAAACAACGAAGGGCCCTTTTCGTTCGGTACTTTTCAAGTTAAGGACATTGGAAAATTTTAATAAAAACAGGGTATATATCTATCATATATAAGTAGAATGGCCAAATAGAGGGAAAAAAAAAATTTAAGTAACCCCTGTATCCAGAAGTTCCCCAAATATATCAAGAGTGTGACTGTTTAACTGCCTGCACAGAGAGGGGCGATTCATTGAAATATAAATCGCCTCTTGAAATTTGAGATGGAATTTATTTCTTGTCCTGTGCAGGACAGAAAAACAATCATCTTCATAACGAGTTCCGCAGTTATTTATAGTGAGCAGATACTCACCAGTTGCCGAATCCATTGCTTGGGAATGCCTGGATGTTAATCGGCCTGACAAAAGAGACCTGGGTATATGTTGCCTAACCCTCGCTTCGAGACGTTGACAAATCATATATATATATTTATATATATACAACAGGGTGCGGAAGCAAGTATGAATAAATTTTTTTTTAGTTTTTTTTTATTTGTCGGATTAGTCTAATTTTTGGAAAAAAACACGATAAATCTAAATTTTCATCATTGGTTCTATTATTCAAGCACTTTTTCATTAAAATTCAGCCCAATATGAATGAGCAAGAAAAGAAATGACAAAGAAACTAGGGTTTGCTTAACGCCGAAACCAAGCCAAAAGAATTCTAAAATAACTGGAGTTTTTATGGCCTCCATCAAGCCCAGACCTTAACTCTCTTGATTACGCTATATGGGGTGGTTTAGAAAACAAAACAAATGCAACTTCCAATCCATATATTGGTCCGCTTAAGACTGCTATTGAGGAGGAATGGAATAAAATGTCTGAAGAATTTATTTTGCAGGCATCCAAATTCTTTCGAAGGTGTAATGGGAAAAAATGGCAGTCATATCGAGTAAATTCACTGTTTTATGTCTATCTTCTTATTTTGTAGTTTGTTTTAATTAAAATTAATCTTGTTTTATAATAGATTCGTTTATCACTATACTTGAATATTCCAAATTTTGCATCCGCACCCTGAAGATGATTAATTTGATTCACACTAAATAGTGAAAATATACAAATTTACAACACGTACAATTGCATATGAATATATATTTACTTATAACCGACAAATCAGGATTTTAAACTCCTCCCATTCATATCAAAGATCGACCCATCAAAGACATATTATTCAAAATAAACATCTCTTTCAAAAATTGTGAAAGTTAGTATTTACTTCTAGTAGTATTTTATTAACTTTAGTTTAGTAAAGGAAAATAACAATAAAAGATTCCACAAGATATGGGTAAAGTACCAAATTTTCAGTATATTGAAAAAAACATTTTTGCAGCGGAGGGGGCGTTTAGTAGGTAGTTTTAAACAGTATTTTCCGCAGTTTTCTAGTTTGGATACTGATTCAAAAAGATAATACAGACGATAGAGTTTTAGAAAACAAATTTTATAAGTGAAACAAAAGAAAAAAAAGATAGAATAAAGAACTGTAAATTTATTGTAATTTACGTGAATTTTTCTGAAAGAGAGTGTTCTGTAAACAAAGTTCTTTGAATGTTAGTTTTTGTGGTTTCATTGAATTTTTGGTTGATTTTTCAGCTTTCGTTTAATTTTTGTTGAGTTTTCAGTTAAGTTGATTTTTAGTCGAATTATTGAGTTTTATTGTTCAGTTGAATTCAAGTGAATTTTCTGTTTCATAGACTTTTAGTTGAATTTCTCGGATAGCTCCTTGCCAATTTAGTTACTTTTTAAAAGTTAAAGGTGCGAATAACAAATACCTTTCTGCTGGCTATCTTTTTACTGCTTTTCAGGTCGGCAATCGAGAGTGCATTGAAGTTTTGGAGTCACTGGCGAAGCAAATGGTGGGGCATCCCTTGGCGCCTAATTGTCTAGGCCCACTTCCCCCTTCTCCCTTCTGAAAGTGCCAAAGTTGCTGTTAATTTTTTGTTTATTATTCTTTTGTTTGAAATAAATTTTTATAGCACAAGTATATCGCACCCTGTGTGAATCAAACTCTCAGTGAAAATGGTTAAAAAGCTAAGCCTATTTTTATCATTAAGGGTTTCCGGACTATTGTCTTCATCGTTATTTCCACAACGTTTCGGCCGATATATCCTCCGGCCTTCTTCAGGTGTTTGTCGAAGTCGGGAACCTTCACGGAACTTCGAACTACGTCCTTTATTGAATCCACGGGGGGTCGCCTGTTCTGATTCCGTTAGCCATAACCGGGTACAAGTGTTAAGTATTCATGTATTGTTACTCGCCTATAGTGAGGATTGAACAGCAACCTCCAGATGATTGTCTCCTTAGAAGCTTAGGGAACCAACGCCTATAACCGTTACGCCATGTGTCAAAGTGAATTTTTAGGACTTATAAACTTAATGTTCTTACTTAACTAGAATTACTACTATTATGTATGATTTTTTACCTGTGCTCATATTCAGATTTTTCTTTCTCATCTAGACTTCTTAATTATCGGTTCTCATATTATATTCAACTCTATACTTGGTCTACTCAGCAGGTCATTCTAGCCCAACATATGTGCTGATTCCTTAAGACGTCTAATCCTCCAATGATCAGCCCTATCAATTATTTCAACTTTATCCCATAAGGGTAGATGATTTCCCTTCTCCTTCCATATATGGTCTGCCATACCCGACTTTTCAATCTCACCTTGTACTATTGCCTTCCGATGTTCTTCTAGCCTTACTTTTAGAAGGCGAACTGTCTCACGTTTGTATATTTTACCACAACTGTAAGGGATAAGTCCCAAAATTTCACTCTGAATTGTCCAGCAGGACACATAGCGTAACGGTAATTGGAGTTGGTTCCCTAAGCTTCTTAGGAGACAATCATCTGGAGGTTGCTGGTTCAATCCTCACTATAGGCGAGTAACAATACATGAATACTTAACACTTGTACCCGGTTATGGCTAACGGAATCAGAACAGGCGACCCCCCGTGGATTCAATAAAGGACGTAGTTCGAAGTTCCGTGAAGGTTCCCGACTTCGACAAACACCTGAAGAAGGCCGGAGGATATATCGGCCGAAACGTTGTGGAAATAACGATGAAGACAATAGTCCGGAAACCCTTAATGATAAAAATCAACAAGCTTCGTCTCAGAAATTTAGACAACTAAGCTAAGTCTAGTTTACATTTGGCACAAGGCCTGAATAATGGAGCAACAGGAAAACATCGAATTCACTGCTTAATATTCAGCGAGACAAGTTTATTAACTATTACTCATATTTTAGGCTTGGCATAAGGCCTCAGTTTTAGAGGACCTAGTGAGAATCGAACTCAATATAAATTGATATGCAAGATTAGCTTACTTAACATTATAGCAGGATGAGATACATTCTTGAGGACCTACCAGGAGCGATTGAGACGGATGGAGAAGGAGAATCAAAAGAACTCCAAACTATCTGCACGACGGGATTAGATAGATAGATAGATAGATAGATAGATTTATTGAACTTAGTTTGGCACAAGACCAGAAATAAGAGCAACCAGTGAGAATCGAACTCCATACAAACAGTCTTTTAGCTACTTCGTTTTTACACAATGCGAGACGCCGAGAAATTATTTCTGGTTGTCTGGAGAACGTCGACAGTCATCTAATTAATAAGTGGACGATTTCACTTTAGCGTCTGAAGGAGAACACCCCTCTAGCCAAGGAATATCTATGACAGACAAACAGGCAGGCAGGCCGACAGGCAGGCAGACAGGTGGTCGAAAGGCTGGGAGGGTATGTGCAGCCAGGTAGAGGCGGATCAGGAAAAGTACAAGTAATCGGGTCACTATGACCTTTAAAAGTGCGCCGCCCATCCTGTAACAGTGCATCTCACCCATTTCTTAGAGTGCACGAAATGTTCTGTAATAGTAGAAAAACAGACGAACACTGGGTCATTCGCACCAAACACTACTAACTCACAAATCTTTATTTACTTGTGTTGAAGCCTAGAAAAAGATACACACCCACAAACACACGCTCATATACGTAAAGTTACATCAGTATACATACATACATACATACGTACATACATACATACGTACATGTATATATGCATATATGTGTGTAAGTATATATACATTTAGAAAATATATATGCATATATGTACATACATACATTCATGATATATATATATATATATATATATATATATATATATATATATATATATATACATATTTCTATTTCTATTATATATATTTTTAATATATTTTAATAAATGTATAATATATTTATATATATATATATATATATATATATATATATATATATATATATATATACATGATATATATTTATATAACTATTATATATATTTTTGATATATTTTAATAAATGTATAATATATTTATTCATAATATATATATATATATATATATATATATATATATATATATATATATATATATATACTTATATCTCTATTATATATATTTCTAATATATTTTAATAAATGTATAATATATTTATTTATGTATATATGCATATATGTATATATGCATATATATGTATGTATGCATCTATGTAATGTATGTCTGTCTGTCTGTCTGTATGTATGTATGTATGTATATGAATGTATGTAATCATAATATATGTAATACATATATTCATGATATATACATGATATATACATGAATGTATATCATATATACATTATCCATATTATATATATATATATATATATATATATATATGCGTATAGAAATATGATATATATTTATTATATATCTAACATGAGTAATATGTATATATAATAAATATGGAATATGTATAAATACATTGATATAGGATGCAAGCTGTAAGTTGTTGTCTGTGTTACACAAACATGAAGAAACACTGACGTCTCACTTTATCAGCTGAATTTACCAGAATTACATAAAAATATCTTGAAATAGATTTTAAATTATGTAAAGAAATTTGAAATGAATTTTAATTTATTCAGTGAAATCACCATAGGTGTAAACCACGGAATCTTTTTAATCAGAACGGTCGGAGTGTCGCTTTGAAGCTGCCATACCTTCATAATCACCATTGGACTCATCCAATTCTCTTCGAAATCTTTGAGCGACACCCAAACTCTCTGAAATTTTCGTATTGGTGCTTCTAGCCTGAATGTCAAGCAGTATAGCATGCCGTTTCCAAATTTATGGAGGAATGAATTGCGTCATGGTGCTGTTTTCGTCACAGACAGTGCCCAACTGACTCTAATTTGCTGCACACTAGACAAAACCTGAAACAAACAAAGCACATGTGGAAAATTAATAGTCTAAAATAGAAACAATTTACCCGTCGCACCCTTTATAAGCAAAGTAAAGTTGGTGACCCTAGTCGAGGGTGACCCGAAGGCTCCCCTTTCGATACTACTACGCCAAGGAGTAGGGGAAGGCGCTACTCTTCTCCCTGGGTTGCTCCATTTTACCCATGATCCTTACCTTATAATGCTGAGTGTTAAGCAAGGTATCATCAAGTACCATTTTTTAAATCTTTGGTATGACTCGACCTGGGATTGAACCCAGGTCTCCCGGGCCATTGGCGAACACTCCAACCATAATGCCAATGTCTGGCACTTGCACCCTTTATATATTATGTATAATGTAGATTTATTATTTAATATATATATAATGATATATATGATATAGATGTATATAAACTTTATATAATATATACTTCTATTATATAATCTATGTATATATATTATATATATTTATATATTATATACAATATATATTACATATAAATACTGTATAATACTATATGTATTGTATATTATAAAAGTGTATCATATATATATATATATATATATATATATATATATATATATATTATTTAGGTATAGGATAATATATATATATATATATATATATATATATATATATATTATCCTATACCTAAATAATATAAATAATATAAGAATATATAATATACAATATAATACGCGTAATATGTGTGTGTGTGTGTGTGTGTGTGTGTGTGTGTGTGTGTGTGTGTGTGTGTGTGTGTGTGTGTGTGTGTGTGTGTGTGTGATACATTTAATATGATATCTATCATATAGAAATACTGATTATATAAATATATGTATTCTAGAGCGACATCGGCGTAACTAGAAAACTCCGAGTGACCAAAGCCGATATACAAATGTAACCGGATCTGACAGTAACGGCCCAGTGGAGGGGAAGATTGTATCAAATCACATTCTACTTCAACACAGGTTTTGCTCAATTCATTAAACAACTCACCGTACAGTGTACACTACATTCCATATAGTTTCTTCAACGTTGAACAACAAGGGTAGCGATGCCGGAGTGTTAGTTCTCCGCGACGTCAGTTACCACACTTCATCCAGGACCATGGAAGACTAGCGTCAAGCTGCTTGCTCAAACGAATATTTCCAGCTCTTTCCGGTAGAAGATCAAGTTTGTATATGGAAGTGACCGTACAAGGATCCTACATACAAGCAAGGTGTTGTGTTAACTGGTGGTAGCTCTGTATGTTTGCACACACACACACACACACACACACACATACACGCACACAAACACACACATGCACATAGGAGTATATATGTGTGTATGGTTGGTTGATTGTTTTTTTATGGCATATCACCCTTTGTAGGTTATTTAACGCCAAATCCATATGTTTGTGTGTATGTGTGTGTATGTAGTTGAGCATGTGTGTATGTATGTGCGTGTATATTTGTATATGCATGTATTTACGTATACGTACATATGCTTGCATATATATACATATATATATATATATATATACATATATATATATATATACTTTAAGAAAAACAACGAAACCGGTCACATAGGATTATAAATTTATTTGAATCCTGTTACGCATTTTTGAGGTTTTCAAAAACACGAAAAAAGTAACAGGACTTCTTCAGATCATTTTGGATAAAAAAAATTGAATAGACACATTTATTGCTCTGTATTATTGGTACATTGAGCTCTTTACCAGGAAAATTTTAAATATTCATGCTTGAATACCTTCTTGTCCTGATGGAATTACTCCCAACTCCGGTTTAACTGGACCAAATATATATATATATATATATATATATATATATATGGGGGGGGCGCACGCGCGTTTTTTGTGAGCATATATGTATATATGTTGCTATGTATGTTGTGTCAGTACTACTGTATGGATGCAACACCTGGACGGTAACGAAACGCATGAAGAAAAAGCTAGATAGAAATACACAAAAATACTACGTGTTGTTTTGGAAGCAACACCCCCACAAAAGAGTGACTGTACAGCCATTTACCACCGATCAAACTATTCAAGTAAGATGAACAAGACACACGAGGTACCGCTAGAGAAGTAAGGACAAACTCATAAGCGACATTTTCCGATGGAGACCTACTTAAACGCTCCAGTGTTCGTGAACCAATCAGGTCTAATATACATCAGCTCTGTGTGGACACTGGAGGCAGTCTAGAGGACCAAAAACGATGGATATTAAGGATGGATATCGAGAGAAAGAGTCAGGGAACTCTGTGCTATCAACTTGACTTTACTATATATATATATATATATGTGTGTGTGTGTGTGTGTGTGTGTGTGTGTGTGTGTTAAATTTCGCAAATTTTTACCCTAATATTTATAATTTCTTGGAGAAAGATAATCATTAAATATCAATTTTAGAATACTTTTCCTTATTTATTTATAATTGAAGATACAGGGTTTTTTTATGTTAACAAATCTATAGGAGTTCCTTTATAATATTATAATTTGAATCTTCACTAATTCACCATCCTCATCAAGATGTTCTTAGATTCTTCGCCAGGTGGTCTTGATATCAGTTCTGCTTTTCTGATAAAAGTATGCACAGAAGAAATGACAACACTTTTTAAATCACAAGAGGGAGATTTTTAAAAATATGTTGACAGGGATGATAAACAAGTAGAGATTATTATAAATGATATTATAAAGATACTCCTATACAAGTGCCAAAAACACAAAAAGAAATATTTTGAATGAAGTTCGTAAAAAGTGATGGCAATAAAGGAGTACTCCACTCTATACCCAGATCTCCAGAACTGGACCCTCACCATCAGATGCATTTAGTGTGATATCCAGTGGGGGGAGCTCTGCAGGGGATACAGTCAATGTGTTCTAAGCTCCACTGATAGGGTGATCAAATAATTTTGTATAATTTATAATTATGGTCGAACTTGCATTAAAGAGAAACCATGTTGATTCTATATCTACGTTTTCCTTATATATATATATATATATATATATATATATATATATATATATATATATATAGAGAGAGAGAGAGAGAGAGAGAGAGAGAGAGAGAGAGATTGATTGATTGATTGATTGATGAATCAGTATTAGAAACTAATGCTAATAAAAAATATATTTGAGAAAACAACGCCCTGAGTGTGTGTTGTCCTAAGCTTTTTGCTAAGTCTAGCACTGACTACTTCAGTCTACTCTGTCATATACACACAGTCATTTGTAAACACCACTCACATTTACACGCAGTAAACCGACTCTATCTTACAAACTTACCCCACACGTTTTAATGTTTATTTGTCCTCCCTTTTTACGTCATCTGCTCTGTTTATCAATCGATGCGAATTGTTTTAAACTGCAATTTCCATCACCTTCCAACCAAGCCCTATCCTCCAGACAACATCGTCTCCGACCTCAAACTGTTGTAAAAGAAATCATGTTGGCATCTGCATTACTTCTTTCCCCGAAGTAAAGGTCATGATGACCCAAGCTGACACACCTGACGGAAGATTTTTTCTTTTAGTCTCAAAATCTTTTCTTTTTGTTTGAGTTTCAGATTGGACGAGTCCAAGTTACAGCTGAAGGTGAGTTTCATGTGAGTGCGTGTTTAAAAGAAGATATAAGATAAACAAAACAATATAAAATATTAGTGAAAAGAGTTGCTGACTAGTTTACAAATAAAAATAGGCCTATCCTACTTGGACGATTGGCAGAACACAATTACCTTACCTTATCACCCCGACGACAACTTGGACTGATACTTAATGATATCAACAGAAAAAGTAAACAGATGAAAAAATTATATTTAGTTACAATCGAATATAAAGTGAAAAAGAAATGCTATTGAGGAGTGGTAAAAGAATTTTAAAAAGGATAAAGAGAAAGAAGGAAAAGAGGACCCGATAAGATGAAAGCAAAAGAAAGAGAAGAGGAGAATGACAAAAAAAAATGTGTGGAACAAAATTTTTAGAAAAGGGAAAGAAAAAGGACTGAAAAGAAAAGGGAATGGAATAGAAAAGACAAAAATGAAAGACAGAGGAAATTCAAAGAGAGAAGGAAAGAAAAAAGCTTTAAAAAAAAAGAAAAAGAGGGAAAGAGAAAAGACAAAAGAAAAGGGAACTGAAGTAGAAAAGACGAAAAAAGAAAGAGAGAGGAAATGCAATGAGAGAGAAAATAGGGAAAAAGATTATAAGAAAGAAAAGTGACATAAAGAGAAATTACGAGAAAGAAGGTTGAAAGAAATTTTAAAATATGACAGAAAATAGGGAAAGACAAAAGCGGGGAAGAATACGCCAAGCAAAAAGAGTGAGAGACGCTAAAAGTGAAGATGAAATTTATGTAGGATATAGATAAGGTTTGGTTTGATGGCATATCAACCTTTGATATTTATTTAATGCCAAATCTTGATTATATGAAAGATTTTTAAGTGAATGGTTTGTCAGTAACTTTTTAATTTAGTTAGAGCCCATTTGTATGCACACGGTTAAATGGTTTCAAGTATTGCCTTAATCTTTGATAGTATATTTGCTGGAGAGATAAGACGGTTCATATCTTTACCAGGGGTATTAATCCAAAAGTGAACGTAATAGCGGGACTGAAGTTCGAACTTGTTCACCACGATGTCGCACTCCAGCACTTTTCCCACTACGCCACGGAGACTCTCCAGATAGAGATCTTCTTTTTTTCTTTTTCTTTTCTTTTAATAAAGAAAACACATCGAAGGTAAATTAGTGAAATGAGTCATAAATTGCGAAAAGAGTAACGGAAGATAAAAAGGAATGGGAAAATTAATATACATATATATAAAAATGTTGGCGACCATAGTCGAGGGTAATCTGAAGGCTCCCCTTTCGATAGCTACTACACCAAGGTGTAGGGGAGGGCGCTACTCCTTCCCTGGATTGCTCTACTTTACCCTTGATCCGTACCTTATAATACTGAGTGTTAAGCAAGGAGGCATCAAGTACCATTTTTTGAGTCTTTGGTATGACTCGACCTGGGATTGAACCCAGCTCTCCCGGGCCAATGGCGAACACTCTAACATACATATATATATATACATCGACAGAATGGAATGAAAATAAAACACGTAAACCAATTAGGGGATTTGTTTATTCGTGACGTTTATTTATATTTAAGACATTTCGATCTGTGCGAACTTCGTCAAATAAGGATTTGGCAATCTAATTTTGATAAAAATTGAGGAACCTTACAACTGCCTCTAGGGTTGTCATGGCAACGTAATTAGGAACGGTGATCGTCATGAAACTTTAAAAAGTAGTAAACGAAACACATGCAGAATTCTACTTCTGACCATTATGCAAGCTATGAATGGAAGGATTTAAAATTATTACTTTTGTGTGTGAAGTGAAAAATTGTTAGCAATAGATTACTCATGTGATGTAAATTGTTAACTTGTTAGACTTGCAAACCATTACTAATGAGTTCGAGTCTCACAGGGTGCCCTGCTTCGTGTCACAACTGATCAAAGCTTCTTAAATAACTAGTATCTTGAAATTAGTGAATGTTGGGATTAAGTTTTTGTCATTCTAATAGTTTAAATCTCTCTCTCTATATATATATGTGTGTGTGTGCGTGTGTGTGTGTGTGTGTGTGTGTAAGAATTTCTCCCCACCAAATATGTTTTATTGTTTACTTGTTTGTTTATCATTGCATAACTCAAGAACACTTAAAACTATAGCCACCAAATTTTCTATGGTTACTAATGCGAGCCTTGATCAATGGGAGCTAAAGCATATTAGTTTTTTAAGTTCTCAAAATGCTATGTGGTTTGATTATGCAGGCGCAATGCAAATCTAAACCCTCACTCTTCTTCCATTAATTTAGCTAAACGGAATATACCCAATCTGTCGGTAGAACCTAGGATACGGCAACTGTATCTCCTACAGAGAGGTAAAATTCCTCGCCCCCTGGATGTCTTGGGTATAATTTTAAACCACATTCGGTGGCGAGGTTCCAGTACTGAATTTTGGGGGAGTAGAGAGTCACCTCTTCGTTAAGATTACTCCCAGGTCCACTCTGACCCGGAGTGGGATTACCTGATAAGGTTACATTTATGGGTCAAATAGATCTGTTAAATATGATTATAAAGATTCATTTTGTACCGTATATCAATAAAGACCAGAATTTTTAAACTAACTTTGGCATAAAATTACCCAACAAAGGTTGACATGCCGTGAAACCAACCAACTATAAACTAAATTCTCATCTTTTTGTTTGATCGTACGAATTAGATATTCACTTGATAATTTATCAGAAACAAATTTTTTTTCTGTCTTTATTTTCCCTATGTCTTTTACCATGACTTAAAAATTCGTGTTTTTGTGTTTACATTTGTAGTTCGAGCATGCGCTCTTTGATTCTTTCCATAAATAGTAAAGGTGTCCTTGTGAAGTTGGATCGTAACATCGTAGTAAGTGAGTTCGAACTCCAGTCACGCTATAGCGTTCATTTTCGATCTTGGAAAAGGTATGACAGACACCCTTCATCCTCCCAACTATGGGTTGAATAGTATCACTGCTTTTCTTCAACCATGATGGCTTTAGCATTAAAAACCCATGAAGGGTGATATGCTATTAAATAAAGAAACCAAACCAAATCAAACCAAATAAGACTTAGCTGAGATAAAATAAAACATACCATATCGTCCATAAATAAATACACCATTTTTACATAAAGCTAATTTCCACCTAACCCAAAAATATCAGGATTTTATGTTTTTATGACACATTATACACTCAAAATTATTAGATGTTATTTATTACCAAACTCTGTAGCATTAAAACTCAGTAATTAACAAAATAATTGAATTTGATTTGAAAATAGACGTACAATGTAGAAATGTGTGTAGAAGTATACTTATTTTTGGAGTGCTACATATTCATATTTTGGTTCTAATACCTAATAATAACCGTTTTGATTTTATAATGTTCCACTAGAATTAATCTAATCCTTTCATGTTTGGTTTTTAAGAAAATGAACTTTTCTTAATGATAGGGGTGTACTTATTTATGGGTAATATTGTCGTAAGCTTTTTATGAGAAAATGTATTTTACAGAAATCTTGCAAGATACAAGTTATTATCATTTAATCAGAGATCAGAGTTAACACATCGTTAAACATGACAGACTTGGTCTTCTTAATGTATTCATGTTGGAAAGATGGGTGGATTGATGGATAAATGTTTCACTTAAATTTATTAGGTCATCTGAATGATACACCGAGTACGAGTACTTTACCTCTCTTAATAAAAAAAAGGATATGTAGAAAATATTATTTTATTCCCTCTGATAACAATAAACAAAAATGCGGTAATTTGGGCATTTGAAAATATACGATATGATAGCTATCGCAATATTACTGAATAGGATATTTTGAATGAAGTTGTTTAAAACTAAACGTTCCAAATGCCATTACAAAAGCAAAACGGACATTTTTAAACATCTTAGAATATAGGAGGTGGATTATGAAATAAAAGAACATGTAATGAAATAATATAAAAAAATAACAAAGAAAATTTTGAAGAGAATAGTCAACAGCTACTCCAAGAGCATTTATATCGGAAAAGTGTCAAATATGACAAAAAATGTAGCTATTAATCGAGTCTTTACTCACCAAGGACCAATATTTGCATTAGTATATCTATTGTTTTTTTTTATCGGTCAGGTCGTATTTACATATGATCGATAGCTTATCGATAGCTGTCCATGCCTTTGTTAGCCGCGTGTCGATGTCTTTTTCGGTTGATGAGACACTACTTCCTAGGTAGGTGAATTTGTCTACCAGTTTCAGAGAGGTTCCGTCTAGTGTGGAAATGTCGCCTGCATGATCAAAGCACATATATTCAGTTTTGTGTGCATTGACATGGAGGCCAATGCCTGCGGCGGCTCGTTCCAAACTATGCAGTAGTGTTTCGGCTTGGTTGGGTGTATTTGCCAGAATCGCTATGTCATCGGCGTCGGTAATTGTTTTTGCGGGGTACATGTAACGCGGTTTCTTCCAAGCAGCGATCGTGTCGATACTGCTGTATGGATGCACCACTTGGACGCTAACAAAACGGCTGGAGAAGAAGCTAGACAGCAACTACACAAGAATGTTGCGAGCAATATTGAATGAGTTCTGGCGGCAACACCCAACAAAGCACCAACTATACGGCCACCTGCCTCCCATCACGAAAACTATCCAAGTTAGACGAACCAGACATACAGGACACTGCTGGAGAAGTAGGGACGAGCTCATAAGCGATGTACTCCTATAGACCCCCACATATGGCCGAGCAAAAGCAGGACGACCAGCTCGAACATACATACAGCAGCTATGTGAGGATACGGGATGTAGCCCTGAAGACCTGCAAGAGGCGATGAACGATAGGGTGAAGTGGCGAGAGAGTCAAGGATATCCGTGCTAGCGGCATGACACAATGATGACGATGATGATGTCTATTATATACTAACACTTCATACAGTAGAACGAAAGACACGATAAACTCATTTACATATACAAGAACATGAAGCCTTTTGTATACATAATATTCATATCGTACTACAAGAAAGAATACATAAATGTATCCCGTTGGAAAATTATACACATATTGTTCCATGAACAAGCAGTATGTAAAAGGGGTACAAAATGAAAAAAAAGGCTTGTTTGATGAGTTAAGGTAGCTGAAGCTTGTGGCTTCACCTCTCTACTATTGAAAGAATAAAGGCAGAAAGAGTTCGAGATAGGATTTCTGGAACTTTCTAATGACATCCTCCGAGACTCCAAACAGACATGTCATTTCTCCAAGGGAGATAATCATTTACTGTATCCCTATACAGGTAAACTGATTTTTTGCAGTTTTGAGAATATACATTTTGTCAATAGGGTAAAATTGTAGACTCTTACACAATTCCCAGTGGATCAATTTTCCCAGCTAGTCATGTATCTGTTCTTGAATTCCTTCTAAGCCAGTTTGCTGCATTCGCTTATTTTGTGATTAACCATTTCATCTCTGTCACCACATAACAAACACTTCCTATCCTTCTGCACATTATCGATTTGTTCTTGGACATAATTGGTTATTATGGTATTATTTTGTGCTGTTATTAGTAGACTTAGTTTTCATGTTTACTCTGCGCAACCATGACCTGATCATCTCATGCGCAATCTCCTTAGTTTGACTCTTAAAATATCCTTATAGTTGTTTTTCCTCACTTTTTTTTAAATTTTCATTATTTTTTTCTGTTTGTCCTAATTTTATTTCTATTCATATTTCTGTTACTGGCAGCTGTAATCACTCTGTCTTTGCTCTTTTTTTTTTTTTTTTTTGTAATCTCGAGTCTCTGAATCATTGTATCCACGCTATCCTCAGTGCTAAACCAGTTCTCTTCCTCTTCTTTTTCATGTCACATAGAGTCTATGTTATCCCTCGGTTGTAAGATCTGGTGCATCGTCATCAATTTCTTAGTTTTCTGGTCCATAATTTTAGATCTACTCTAAATATTATTTATTGACAAACTTTTAATATTAGAAAAAATAAAGAAAAGACTTATCAGTACTCAACTATAAGAGATTTAACGACTATGCAGGGAAGGAAAAGAGAATGCAAAAATTCAATAAGTACTAAGATAAAACTGTTTTGGCTTTTGAGTTGATATTCCTTTTTCTTTTTTAAATATTGCTTTCATGATCTTAAATGCAATCTTTTTAAATCAAAAAACAAAATCAAACGAAAATATTTATAATCTGTTTTAATCTTGTATTACCAAACAATAAAACAACAATCCAGTTTCTTTTATATATGTTAGCATATTTAGCCAAATTAACACTCAAAGAAGGTAATATATTAAACGACAGAAACAACAGAAAATATAAAAAATTAATAAAAAGTAAAATAAGAAAATTATAATTGTATCTAATCGTCACTGAATGTTTTTTAAAACACATTTATCTCCCTTATTTCCTTTCTCGTTTAATTATGAATTCATTCTGGTGACTCTGTTCCTATTACAAAACAAGTCAATCTTATTTCCACACTTTCTTCCTTTTTTCTTCAATCCGTCAGATTTTATTGATTACCTTATATATATATATATATATATATATATATATATATATATATATATATATATAAGACAAAAATGAAAATAAAACCGTCGATATGTAAACATGAAATACGAAAAAAAAAAATAATCAAATGATGTATTTTTTATTTGAAATTTGCCAACGTTTCAGATTTAACATCTTCAGGGCAATGTAATCGATATTTTGCTCTTTTTTTTATCTGAAATGATGAAATAATGAAATTTTTTCATTTGAAAATTATTTTTGAGATGAAACGTTAAAATAAATTACTCTGCTTTGAAGATGGTTTTAAAAGCCTAAACGTTAGCAAATCTCATATAAAAACTCCATCCTATGAATATCTTCTTTTTTTTTTCTTATTTTACACACACACACACACACATACACATACACACACATATGTGTGTTGGGGGGTCTTTCTATTAAACATATTTCGTTAAAAACTACAGAAAATGTTCTTTTTAACTTTTTTATTGATTTTTTCTTGTCTTAAAAAATTTCTTATATTCGGTTTGAACGCCATTAAACAAAGAAATCAAAGAAAATATATTTGGTTTAATTTCATATTAAATTGTCCGAAAACTTCTCCTCTAGCGGTTTCCACTATCATACCATTTTCAAGGAATAACTTTTTTTGTTTCTTAAATACAGTGAAACTTTTATTTTTAATATCTGAAATATTTTAGTTCAGAGTGTAAAGATATGTTTAATATTTTGTATTTTTTTTTCTGTTTTTACTCCATATTGAACTGTAAATATGGGTGGATTGAGTTCATATAATCCACAAGTGTTTGAATGTCTTCCTGATGAGGCCAGAGAATGAATGTATCTACGTATCTAATCCCCATTAATGGCTTTAGAGATGTAGATCCTAATGCCATTTCTTTGAAGAATCCCATGTATACGTTGGACAATACTGAGGATAACGGTATTGTGAAAGAATAAAACAACAAATTATCTTTCTTGTATGTATTAATAACTCGTACAGAGCAAGGATTCAGGTCATCCGTGTATCGAAAGCCTTCACCGGACAGTACTTCAACTTCAACTCCCATCATCCAACTTATATAAAGAAAAGAATTGTTTGTTGCCTACAACAGCGATATTTATCAAGAAGAAATGAATTGCTTAAAAGACAATCTCCATCGTAACAACCTCCAAGAAAGCATAACATCGGCTCCAAGAAATCTTGATCGAACGACTGAGAACAATACCTGAAAACTCACCAGAGTTTGTCTGTCCTATATCAAAGGCCTAGCCGAAAAGATTCAAAAGATATATAGTCCATATGACAAACAATACCCCAGAGTGGCTCAACTCTTCGAAAATACCTCTTTCGAGTTAAGCTAAACGGAATGCAACATGACCAAGAATTTCGTATATTCTATCCCATGCAGCTGTGGTAAAGTATACAAAAGCGAGATATTCCGCCTACTAAAAATAAGACTGGAGAAATACCGAAAAGCAGTTGTACGAGGTGAAATCGAAAAGTCTGATATGGCTGACCATATATGAAAAAAAAAGAAATCATCTGCCCTAATGGGATGAAGTCAAAATGATAGATTGAGAAGAACATTTGACGTCTTAAAGAAGCAGCATATGATGGGCTCCAGTGACTTGTTCAGTAAACCTAGAATAGAGAATACGATATGGTAACCAATAATCAAAAAGGCTACATAGAAAAAATTGCAATATGAGCTTAGGTATAAAAATCTACTTCTAAAAAAAAAATCAAGCCGAAAACGTGCGGCACTTGATTTAGCCAGAGTAGAAAAGGGAGAAGTAATTCCAGACAATATGGCACCAAAAAGCTACATCTACTTTTTGTCGAGAGCCACTACGAATTTGGGGACCAACTGTAACGACACAAAAACTTAAGCCAGCAGAAGGGTGTCGTCACTCGCTTCTTAAATAGCCGATAAATATTTCAAACTGTAAAGGCAAGAAGCTTCCCAAGAAATAAAAGTAAAATCAAACGAAAGTCGACTACTGAAATTCTACCAAGTTAAACAACTGAAAGAAAATTCAACTGAGAATTCTGCTGAAAAGAACTTTTAAGAAAACTCAAAATTAAATGAAAACTGAAATATTTTGACAAAACTAAAAAGAAAAGATAAATACTCAAATTCAAAGAGCTTTGTTTCCCAGACACTCTCTCAGATAAAATCCCGCAAATTGCACTAAAATTTGCAACACTTCATCTTTTCTATCCCTTTCTTTCTTAGTTGTCTAAATTTCTGAGACGAAGCTTGATGATTTTTATCATTAAGTGTTTTCGGACTATTGTCTTCATCTTTATTGTTATTTCTACTACGTTTCGGCTGATATGTCCACCGACCTTCTTATATATCAATGGAAACGGCTAGAAAATTTGAATCACGAATTGGCACGAATGACAAACCATCTTACATTCCTATACAGATGCCGAGATCTCAAGTTAGTTCCACCAGGCTTAACAATAAAAATCCCAGTTCATTCCAGGAGGGTATGGAAAGTAACAAGAAGAATAGAGCAGGAATTAGCTTGAGATAGAATTCATAACAACCGTTGAAAGAAAAACCAACTACGATTGGAAAAAAAGAAGAAGGCCGGAGGACATAAAAGCAAAATATAAAAGATATCTTCATCTCCTTTCTTTTACTATCTTCTTCTTTCATATAATTCCTTTACAGCCTTCATATCCAAGAAGTTAAACCAGCAAGATAACGTAGGGTAAGAATAGAATAACCCAGAATGGTTTCAAATAGCAAACAATATCATGAATTACCTTTGAAACCCCATAAATGCAACAAGATAGACTTTAAAATGATAACAATACACCAGGCGGATGACTACTCATTACTCCAAATAAAAGAAAAAACTCTATAGACAGAATTAAACCAAAATTAAATAGAGCCTAACAAGCACACATATACACATACACACACCCATACCCACAACACACAAATATACTCACGTACACAAACATATGCACACACTAACTAGTTTACACATCTATGTATAAGTAAAAAGCATTCTCACACACATTAAATACACCCAATTCGCTTGAAAATACATTTGTATGTATAAATAGGTGTACATACTGTTTTGGTCTTGAAGGGCCAGAAATGAATAACACAAAGAGACGTAAGGTTTACAGCAGTATATATTTACGGAAATACAGAGAGTAACGGTCACTGGTAACTAACTAGACTCGCTTGACTAGTTTATCGAGTCAGTCACTATTCATAGTGTAGGAGATGGTCAATGCAGTGACGTCATGGGGTATGTCACCTTGACACATACATACATACATATATATGTGTGTGTACGCACGCACACATCGAATACATACATACATACATGCATAAAAAAATTTACATAGACTAGAGATAAAAAGAAAGAGAAAGAACAACAAAAATCCACTGGACACTCTCGAAAATATATGAATGTATGTGTACGTGTACACATACACGCACACACACACACACACACACAGAGAAGACATACTTATATATACACAAAAACATTTATATAAATTAGATGTCTTTACGGACAATTGACTCCAGGGAGACGTTCACAGACACAAAACAAAATCAAAACAACCTGTCAAAACAACAGTACAAAAAGAAGCAGCCAAAACTTACTATCAGAACTTACTCCTCATATCACCGTCTAAAAAGGACGTGAAGTCCGAAACACAGGTAGGGTACAAGAATATGAATAATGTAAACCTAATTACCAAATTTGAAATTATTTGCAGATTTGCAAACTTATCATTTTAATATATATATATATATATATACTAGCAGAAGTACCTGGTCCATGACCTGACAAAAATATTTTAAGAACACGAGTGAGTGAGATAGAAAAGAGGAAGTGAAATGTAAGCTAAGATTTAAAAATGTGTCCTCATTTGTTGTCAAAAGATTTCGTCTATCAATTCAAACGAAAAGTATCCTTTCATTGTGTTTATTTATTTATTTATTTTACATTTGGAATAATATAAAAATATATGTAACACTATACTGGTTAAAAGGTTTAAAACATTTTTTTGTCTCCAGTGAATTTTTATTTTTTGCAATTAGTGCTCAGTTACAAAACAATTTTTACTCAATAATTTTCGAAAAAGAAGCAAAGTTTTAATTGCAAGTTTTATTTACTACCCAAAAATTTAGCGATAAAAAAATCTAAGAATTCACATTTTACAATATTCTTTTCTTTTATTTTATTATATTTTACTTTTTCACATCTAAAATATCATTCTAAAAATGTTACCCTAAATTTGTGAGCGGTTTGAAACATGATTTTATTTTTCAAAATATAGAAAAAATTTTAATTCAATTCTTAATTACCAGTTTAATTACGGTTATAAAAAAATGTATTCGTTTAATTCATTTTCTTTCTTCCTTTATAAAAATGTAACAATAAAAAGAAGCTAAGAGATAAAAATGTGTCCTGATTTTTTGATGGAAAAGTTCGCGTATTAATTCAAATGAAAAGTATTTGTTTATTCTATGAATAATTCTTTTTTTTTTTAAGTTATTAAATTACACAGATTAAAAATACTTATATTGTTCAAAGAAATATGAAAAGTATTCGGTTAAAAAAATCAGTTTTTGAATCATTTATAAGCAACGCTTTCGTGTAATTTTTTTCTTTTCTTTTTACGTTTTACTCTCTAAAAATGAAAGAAGCTAAAAACTAAAAATGTTAAATTTTTCGTATTACAATTACTTTTTTTTACATTTGAAATAGGATTTTTTTAAGTACCCGTTGGTTTGAAACATTTCCACAATTTTTTTAGTTTTCAAAAAAAATTAATAATTTTTTTACAATTTATAGAAAATTACAAAACAATGATTATCATTGAATTATATCATTAAAGTTACCGGGCCACTGGCCTAATGAGTAGAGTGTTTGCCAATGGTTCGAGAGATCGGGGTTCAATCCCAGGTCGAGTCATACCAAAGACTCAAAAAATGGTACTTGATGCCGCCTTGCTTAACACTCAGCATTATCATTAAGGATCAAGGGTAAAGTGAGGCAATCCAAGGAATGGAGTAGCGCCCTCCCTTACACCTCGGTGTAGTAGCTATTGAAAAAGGAGCCTTCGGGTCACCCTCGACTAAGGTTGCCAACGTTACTTTTATTATTTAATCAGTAAAAATCAAAAACTAAATTTTGTACTTTTCCTTATAAAAATATTCAAGTGAATGCAGGATTTAAATCTCCGATAATATCTCTTCTCTGAGTTATAAGTCGACACGTATATACCAAAACATATCGACTCCTTCATATATATATATATATATATATATATATATATATATATATATATATATATATATATATATATATAAGGCCGGTCTTAGGAGGTGCGGGGTCCAATTGGAAACATATATATTGCAATGTATTGTGATTACTTAACGAGCCGAGAATAGATTACACTCTAGTTTATGAACAATTGGGCTAATTGACTTAAGGTCGGCCCTGCATACATATCTATGTGCGCGCCTGTATAGATACGCGTACAATTTAATCGATAGAATTACACAAGTAGGAAAGTTTTTCTTTTTATTCGATTGTTTGAAAGGACAATTTCATTTTAAGCTGAATTAAAATTGTTTTTGAGAACAATTTCTATATTATCATAAAAGTAAAACCGGAAAAAAGGAAAGGAAAGAAAAAAAACTACACAAAAAATAATTTAGTCTGCTCTAAATGAAGCCAGCCTCATTTTGGTGTAATTTGTGAACTACTTTATAAAATAGGTTAGGAAAATTAGGTTGTACTGTGTATGCAAATCGAGAAATAACAATCCATTAATTATTTTAAAATAACTGTTGTCTGATCAAAATCTGTCTCTCTCTCTCTCTCTCTCTCTCTCTCTCTCTCTCTCTCTCTCTCTCTCTCTCTCTCTCTGATGAATACCAATAATCTTTTTAAGTGTGTAAAAGTGTGTAGTAAGCTGATATTTAATTCAAATCATATATGAATCATGTCTTCTTGTTCCTGTGAGTAATGGATAATTTTTACCGTTTCCAATTTTTCTTCATGAAATGTATTTTAATTTTATTAGGTACAAATTGACCAACTGATTTGAAAACAAGTCTCATACATACATACATACATACATATATATATATATATATATATATATATATATATATATATATATATATATATGTATTGAATATATATATATATGTGTGTGTGTGTGTGTGTGCCGATTCAATGCGTATATATATGTATACATATACATATATATTTACATATATGTATCATATATACATATATATATGTATATATTCATATATATATATATATACGCATAAATTAATACCTATATTTATATATATGTACGTATATATGCATATATATGCATGCATTTACACACACACACACACACACACACACACACACACACACACACATATATATATATATATATATATATATATATATAACAGTTTTAAACCGAAAGAAACGAAGTAGTAGAGCATCTTTTTTCGAGACAATTGAATCAACGAGAAGAAAAATATACCAACTATAAAAGTGTCTTCTGATAAACCCAGACGACAGTGGAAGAGTCCAATGTGAAAAAGATAATCAGGGATTCCAGATTATATTACGTAATCAACAAGCACGAAACAAACAAAACCGATCCCATGGGAGGAGCATCTAAAATATACATGGACTCTTCCATGAGAAGAAAATTGAGGGAAAGAGTGTGAGTAATATCACCGGGGAAGAAGTAAGAGTAGGTGAAAACACGAGCAGAGTATATGGGAGGAGTAGAGCGCGTTATTGTGCACTTTTCTCACTTGTAATGTACTAGTCTGACAGATATAAAAGATTAAAAGTACATTGTCTGGTGTTGTATCGACCTATAAGTACAGGCATAACCTTTTAATAGTTCTCTTGCTCTGACTTTAAAGTACACCTCTTTCCGCTTATAGTACAAGTGACTCCTCTAATCTTCTGCTCTGTAGTCGTTTGACTTACGCGCCTACCCTAAACCTAGAAATGGTTGCGACTGATAAATAAATAAATAAATTTTTCTTCTCTTCATCATCATTTAACCAAACAACAGTAGTTGCCATAAGAATCAGCTGACTCTCCGTGAAGATAAAGCTGTGCGTATATGTCGCCATGGAAACCAACTATACGACGTCTCTCATCTTTATACTGTCTGTAATATGTCTGAGGTTAATAATATTAGACAGTTTTATCTTTTACGTTGATTAAAAAGAATAAACAGAATCTATATACTCCTGAAATCGAAACAAATAGTGAGGATAAACGAGGGTTATTCAATAAATAAGGGGAATTTTTTGACTGAGCATGAACTTATTACAAGGGGAATTATTTTAGGAAAAAGAAAAGGAAAATTTAGTTTTTATTTTTATTGTTGTTGTGTTGTTTTCGTTTTTTGTTCGTTTTTTCTTCTTTTTTTTTTTTTACTTTTTTCGGGAAGTGGGGTCTTTTTCTTTTATCGGGATTTTCTTCCATAAACGCAAACTCTGAATTGTTTGTAATTTGTTTATACAAAATTATTTTAATATTGTAAAAATATTTTTAGGTTATTCAAAATGGCAGCAAACCAGACAGACTTGAACAGAAGTCTGTTATCAATTTTTTGCCGGCTGAGAACTGCAAACCATGTGAAATTTACAGAAGAATGCCTAATGTGTACAGAAAAAACATGTTTTAGTCAAAGAAAGGTTTACAAATAAGTTAAACATGAGTTTGCCACAACGAGCCGAAGTCGAAAAGGCAATCCATGAAGTGAAAATACACTGACTCTTCTGAAAAGAAAAACTTCCTGGAGCAGCGCTCAGTAAAGAAGGACCTGTGGACAGTCTTGTGGGATATAAAAGGATCCATGACTATTGATTTCCTTGAAAGGTTGCAACCGTAAACAGCACTTTTTATTGCCCATTCTTTTGCCAAAACGGACCTTATTTATTGAATGACCCTCGTGTATGCGAGCTCATGCGTTGAGAATGGGATGACAGATGGTTATTAAGTTTATAGGATTTACACGCCTATATTTTTTTTAATGGCCGTCGATGGCTGCATGGTGCAAAAAAATTCTAGAAAAATAAAATCCATGATTCACTTGTTCCCGAAACAAAAGGTAGTGGAAGTCGGTAAATCAAATAGTTTTGGGAACCTATTGGACAGAGAAATCACGTACCTTGTATTCCCAACAATGTCCGCGCATCTGATTTTACCCCGCACAAAATAAATCTTGTGTTTGGAACCGGTCACGAGACATGGTTACCTATATATACTCTACACTTTCGATAGCTCGCTCTCTCATTCTTCACTAGGGACACATAGCCCAAGACTCGTGACATGGGTGCATATATAGTCTTGGAGGGCTCGCTCTCTTTTCCTTTCTCGTTCTTCCTTCCAGCTGGACGTGTTCCAGTCTCATGCAGCCGCACGGCCACAGACATTTCGTCCCATCCCGATAGAGACAATTGATCAAGGTGAGAGAAAACACGACCCCCAAAAATACATTGCCATTCTTATACTTAGTACTTCGCGTGGAATACTGAGTCAATCAACACATATAGTCTTACAGGACACTTTTTAATACTTTATTTTTTCGTATACACCTACATAATGGCACATAAATGTTAGTAAGGATTCTGATATTCTTACACTTTGCTTCAAGCAAAAATACTCGTGCACCATAACATTCGTGTTTGTCGCGCACACACACACACACACACACACACATACGAATATTTAACAAACTATATTCGGACATTCATACAGTTTTTGTCACGTTTCCTTTTCTTTTTTTTTTTTTTTGCTTGTTAATATATAAATTTATTTTGTTTGTATTACCATGTTATGAATATTCTTTTGCCAACGTCATTTATATTGTTTGCATTTTAACAACATAACCCACAAGTTTTAAATTGATATGACACAAGACCATATTTTTATCGATAAGTATCAACTCTCTGTTCATAGCTTGTTAACCGCAGCACAAAGACAACGCTATCCCGTTAAAGGGGGATTTTTTAAATTTCAAAAGCTACAAGTTTAATGGTTTCTACTGACTCATTTTGCTAGCACTTGTTTTATTATTAAATCTACTCCTTTCATGTTTTTCACGACAGATTTTACTGGTGGTTTTTCTATGGAGTCTGAGTAACAACAAGTTTCCTTATATCTCCAGGA
Source organism: Sepioteuthis lessoniana (assembly GCA_963585895.1). Classification (NCBI taxonomy): domain Eukaryota; kingdom Metazoa; phylum Mollusca; class Cephalopoda; order Myopsida; family Loliginidae; genus Sepioteuthis; species Sepioteuthis lessoniana. Next base: position 82,548,609 of record OY757906.1, on the reverse strand, counting down.
CTCTTCAAAGTATCCGAGCTGATTTTAATAGTGCTGCGGTCTAGATGGCTTCAATTCTTCCTCTAATCTCCAGTTCCCTCAGTCTTTTCTTCCAGTCCTAGGAAACGGATCCAATGGTTCCAATTACGATTGGTATCACCATCATCGTCATGTTCCACAGAAGCAGAAACCTTATCAAACGCAGAAAAGTGTGTTGACATTATTTTACACCTGGTGAGATTTTCACACAAGCTGTAACTAATGGTTTATTTCACTGGAGTCTGTGTGACAGCAAATCTACTCGGGTCTCCAGGACTCTTCTAAGTATCCTGGCTTATTTTAGTTGTGCTGTGGTCTAGATTGTTTCGATTCTTCCTCAAATCTTCAATTCATTGAGCCTCTTTTCCAGGTCCTTGGGGTTTGTTTCAAAGGCCTCAACAATGATTGTTATTACAGATGCTTTCATGTTACACAGCTTTTTTAGCTCTTGGACAAGGCCAAAGTATTCGACTAGGTTTTCACGTTCTTTAATTATTATTAACATTTCACCATTTGTGGTTTTTTTCACATCGTTTTAACTAGTGGTCTTTCACCGGAGTGACAAGTCTCCTCAGGTCTCTAGGGTTCTTTTGAGTATTCTAGTCGTTATTTGTCTCTGCCTCTCACCAGACAGAACTTGACACAAGTTCAATGACCCAAAGGTCGATTATAGTTGGGGTTTAGGGGAGGGGAAGGTCGGGCACAGGCCAAGGCTCGAGCCCTGATGGACTATGCTGGTCATCGCCCCACTTAGTGCAATGTGGTCCTGATGAGCCTAGCTGGACATGGACCCAAATCTGGGTCCAGGCACGTATGCCTGATTAGAGCTTAAACTGGACAGTAAGGTCCAGTGCTAAAGGTGTCAGTAATGCAGCTCGCCCACTCGAAGGTGGCCCATCCGAAGCCCGAGGCCTTTCGGCCTCAAGTCTGCCATTGAACATTGACCGTCCAGCACGATCTTAATAGTGTTGTAGTCTGGAAGGTGTCGATTCTTACTCTGATTTTCAATTCCTCCAGTCTCTTTGGGGAGCTTCCAAGTGCGCGAATCACAATTGGTATTTCCAACATTTCATGTTCTACAGCTTTTTTAGCTCTTTGTTTTGTTTTTTTTTTTGTTTTTTTGTTTTTTGTTTTGTTGTTTTGTTTGTTTATTTTTTGTTCTGTTTGTCCTTATGTTGTCAGTGATGTTATGTATAGCCGGCGAGTACTCTTCCTCCTTCTTTTCTTGACACATATAGTCTATGTCAGTTCTCGGATCTAAGACCTTATACATTGTCATCAACTCTCTTGTCGTCAGGTCCATTCATCTGAGTTCTACCCTCGTCAGTTTTAAGAATTGTCTCGAATATTTTACCAGGAGGACTGCCAAGGTATTTATTCCTTTGATAACATTTCTGCTGCAGAGCTTAGTTTCGAGAAGGTTTCGCGATCGTCTACGGTATTCTTTTGTATTTTTTTTCTTTCTTTTCCACTTGTTTGATGGTGTCTATTTCCAATATTCCCAAGTATTTGTAATCTTCCTTTTCTCCAAGCATTCTGATTCTTTCTTGATTTGATAGTTCCATCCCTTCCATTATTTGTCTTTTCCCACTTTTCGTTTTAAGCATGGCACATTCTTCTATGCTAAATTCCATACCAATATCCTGGTTGTATGTCTTTCTTGTTTGTATCAGATTCTTCCATTCTTTTTCAGTTTTTGCAAAAAGCTTGATGATTAATTTTTTCTGGCGATTTTGTAAATTTGTAGTCCCCCTCCTCCAGTATTCTTCCTAAGTATGCAATTGAGTGGCATCATTACGATTAGAACTAATGATGGCAACAGTGCGTCTCCTTAGAATAATGCCTCTCTGGATTTTCACCTCAGCAAAAAATTTTCCTCCTGCTATCAATTCCGCTTTCCGCCTTTCGTAATGAATTTTATGACTTTGCTGAATATCTTGTACATTTTCAGACAATCTACTATCCAGCTTTGCGGGACTATATCATTGGTCTTTTTGTTGTCAATCCACGTTATGGCTACATTTTTCCGCCTTGCTTTGCTCTTCTTGAAGATCTGGTCAATATACAATAAATCACCAGTTCTTCTTGTTCCGCTGTGGCATCCTTTCTGTTCTGCGGGAAACAGACCGAGGCATAATATCGAGTAATAGGTCTCCTCCTTATTTTCGAAATTATTATTATTATTATTTTACTTCTTTGACAGTTTTTCACACCAGCATTAGCTGATGGTTTTTCATTGGAGTTTGGACAACAAGTCTCTTGGACTCTTTTCAGTATTCTGGCCAATTTTTTGGACGGTCTTTACTTATCATCCGATTTCTTAGTCTTCTAGTCCTTTTACCAAACCTTTGGGGATTGTTACGAATGCACCTATTATAATTGATATCACTGCCACCTTTATGCTCCATAGTCTTTAAAATTATTATTATTATCATTATTATTATTCGTTGTAAGTTTTTCACACCAGCTAGTTTTTTTAACTACTAGTTTTTTTAATTGAGTCTGAGTGACAGCAAGTTTTCTCAGATCTTCAGGACTCTTCTAAGTATCCCAGCCTCTTTTAGTAGTGCTGCGACCTGTACGGTCTCAATTCTTCCAGTTCATTCGGCTTCTTTTCCGGCTTATTGGAGACTCGTCCAACGGTTCTATCTATCTCTGTTACCTTCATGTTCCACAGCTTTTTAGCTCTCTGACAAGGTTCAGACAATTGTCAAATCTTTCTCTTTCTTTTATTTTCACTCTATGGTCTGCCGGAATGGCAAAATCCACTTGATTTTTTTTTTTTTTTTTTTGTTAATCAAAACTAGATTTAGTTTTCTGGCCGGGGTTGTGTGATCCGTTAAAATACCGAAATCCCAGAGAATTTATTCATTTCCTTTTCTATGGGAGATTCTGGTTTGTACATGTACCATTTTTTAGTTTAGTAAAATTTCAGCCTTTTGCACAATTCCCAGAAGATCACCTCCCCATCCAGTCATAACTTGTATTCTTTTTTATTGACTCCAATATTACTGTAAGTAAAATTAGCCACCGTAATCAAGGGTGACCCGAAGGCATCTCTTTTCGATAGCTACTACACCAGGTGTAGGGGAGGATACTGCTTCATTCCCTGGATTGCTCCACTTTACCCTTGATCCTTACCTTATAATGCTGAGTGTTAAGCAAGGAGGCATCAAGTACCATTTTTGAGTCTTTGGTATGATTCGACCTGGGATTGAACCCAGGTCTCCCGGGCCTTTGGCGAACACTCTAACCATTATGCCAATCATAATTTCACGTATTTTTCGGACATTGAATCCTCCGATGCTTTTGAAAAAAAATTTCCGAGCCGTTCCAGTGCTACAATGATAATGGGTACTATTAGTTCATCTCATTTTCATAGCAATTATTTCGGTCAAGGTCTTCGTACGCCCGCTGTCTGGTACTTTTGAACACCTACTAATAAACATTTTTATTTTCAGATCTATTTCGGCGATATCTGAATCTGAAAGCCCTAAAGTTTTTATATACAAGTTTTTGATTTTTCGAAAACAGATTCTTGTTGTCCATTATTTATTTCGTGCAATCGCCACAACTAACACTTTCTAGACCTGTTTCATAAGCTAATAATACATACAACATAAAAGGATAATACTCGTTGTAAAAATAGACATTTGTTTCGCTCATTAGTGCTAGACATAGAATTCTACTGTTATTGATAATATTGATTTCATAAAATAGCGTCATTTATTTATAGTTTTCTGCCTGAAAATTTATTGATCTTGACAGTTTATCATTATTATGTCTTTAATTTGTTTTATTCTTACGTTATTGTTATCTTCGTTGTTTTTATAAAAACTCTTTCATTTTTATTTTTATTTTTTCAATAAGGAAGTTCTTTTCATCTTCTAGACAGTCCATATATTTAATCTTCTATTTGTAAATCAGTAAATACCAAATCAGTTACAATTAGTCACAGTCTGAGCTCTCTCTCTCTCTCTCTCTCTCTCTCTCTCTCTCTCTCTCTCTCTCTCTCTCTCTCTCTCTCTCATACACTCAAAAACACACACATACGCACACACACGTACATAGAACTTTTCTCCGTTCTCAATATACGCTTTTTATGTACACGTCTCTTGATATATTTAGTCAGTGTAAAGTCGTTTACTAAGCTTAGTTTGCTAAAAGGATAGAAGAATAGAGAACCTAGGGAGAATCGATCTCACTAACAATGAGCTGCTAGTCTATTTCACTAACTCTTACACCACACAAGGAGCCCAGCAACCATATGTGTATGTATATGCAACTTCTAATGAAGGATTTTATCTCTCTAAATAGAAAAACTTTCATTCTCACTTGATTGTTGTGAAAACGCGAAACTGTCAGTTGCGATTAATATGTGTGAACTATGATATTTAATGTATAAATAGCTCTATCCTGGATAATGAGCACTATTCAAGTAAAAGCTGTAGGACAATCGTAAGATATCCTTAATATTATATTCTATTATACTATATTATATTATCTTTCGATGGCTGTTTTTATTCTCATCCATAGAAGCCACTCTTATAGATGAGCAGCAGTAGTTCCCCGATCGAGCTGACGATCTTGGGCATTAAGTCGCAAAACTCACGTCCCGGACCAGTTTAGGTATTGAGTTTGGCCGTCAATGGGTTTATTCGAATACCTTCACGTCCATCATGCTGCTTCCCATATGTACATAGAAAAATGGGGAGATAGACCCCCACATATGGCCGAGCAAAAGCGGGACGGCCAGCTCGAACATACATTCAGCAGCTATGTGAGGATACGGGATGTAGCTCTGAAGACCTGCCGGAGGCGATGAATGATAGGGAAAAGTGGCGAGAGATGGTCAGGGATATCCGTGCTAGCGGCATGACATGATGATGATGACGATATTTTATATTATATTATATTATATTTGTGTGTACACGCGTGTATGCACGTGTGTATGCACGTGTACGCATGCGTGTGTGAATATGAGCAGCATTTGTCGTATTTGAACAAATTGACAATTTACTTATAATCGATTGGTTTTGAGAGAAATGTTTTTTCAACAAGAAGTCAGGTAAATTTATTTAGTTGAACAACTCTTGCAAATGGCAATGTGAATTCTTCTTTTCACTCTCTTTGATTGGTTCTGAACAAAATTTTAGAAGATATAAAAAGTTTCTTCTCATTCTTTTACACATTTAATTTTCCTTTCTTTTTCTTTTCTTTTCTTTTTTCTTTTCTTTTTTTTTTTGCGTTTTTAATTTCCATTTATGTTAATCCCAACATGAATTGGTTCTTCTTCCTGTTCTTAACTCTAAAAACCACATACATACATATATATATATATATATATATATATATATATATATATATATATATATATATATATATATAAAGATTGTTGTTGATCCAACGAGAGAAAAGTAAATATTTTAAAATGAGTAAGTCCGCAAATGACTCTGAATTTGGTATTTAGGTTAATATCTCATATATCTAAATACCAAATTCAGAATCATTTGCAGACCTATTCATTATAATATATATATATATATATATATATATATATATATATACAGACCCATCTCCGAACCAACAAGTTATTTTCATATAACTGGTTTAGACTTTGTTACCAGGAGCCAGTAAGATTAAAAGCAGATGGAGATCAAAATGTCACTATGAAAAGTATACCACCTCTTTACTTATGGAATGCCTATCAGGCCACAGGGGTGGATTTATTAGGAAGCCAAAAGGGTAATTGCACCGCCCCTACCAGTTGGGGCTCTCAGACTTCTTTTATTAAAAAATACATAATAGTTTTAAAATTAGTTTCGTTTTTTTATCAAGAAAAAGTGTGTTATCTAAATTTTTGATTTAGCAAGTATATAACTAATTTCTAAGCCTACAACACCAAGTAAATAGATCATATAGTAAACCAAAATGAAAATAAAATATACGAAAATTTTTAATAAGATAACTTCGGATATGAACGAATATGAAAAAAGGATCTGTTTTTATTTTGCAATAAAAGGGAAAGAATTTTTTTAAATGTCTTTTCAGATTAAAAATAACTTCTATCTTTATATAAAAACGCTATTATTATTCTTGGTCTTTTTAGCGCCAAAATGCAATTTAAAAAACATTCTAAAAAAACAGTTCTGTCATTGTGAATTATGAGAATTCATCTTGTGAGGGTTCATCATGTTCGGATATTTTCCTGATTCATTTCGTTGAATGTTGGGTTATTTAACGCCAAATCCTGTTCATACACACACACACACACACACACACACACACACACACACACACATATATATATATATATATATATATATATATATATATATATATATATATATATATACATACATAAATATATGATTATTTATAAGCGAATAGTTTGTAGGTAACATTATTTTTAAACGAGCCAGATTTCATTTATTTGCACACAGATGGTTTCAAGTATAGTTATTTAACGCTAATAATTCTATTCAATATTAATAATAATCTCTAGAAAAAGATTGAACTGTTCTATTTGATTCAAAGGTGGGACCCAAATAAGTACTTTCATTCCGGTTCAGAGTGGACCTGAGAGTTATGGTAATAAAGGAGTACTTCTCGATCCCCAAATTCCAGGGCTGAAGACTCACCATAAGATGCGGTTTAATGTTATACTCAAGGCACTCGTCTAGTTAGAACTAAACCACCAAATTTTATATGCATACTTTTGGACTCAGGGAATTGTGTTAACATAAAAAATTGTTCTTTATAGAGAAAAAAGCATATAACGGAGCATAAGCAACAATCAACTGTAAAAAAAATTACATGAATTTATAAATTAGGACTAACAATCCAGACCAAAAAACAAAAATATTTGAATCAATGAATCACTCAAATATCACTCATTTATATCAAAATATTTTTTTATATTTAATCAAATATTATTCAATTATAGGTATTTTTTCAAACTGGAAATGTAAAAAAAATTACATGAGCTTATTAATTAGGAATAATCGGACAAAAAACAAAAATATCTAAATCAATAAATGTGCCATTCCCTTAAATCAAAATATATTTCTCTACTCAACTCCGTTAATTATTTTACAGAAAGATATATACATCATAAGATAAATGATATTAACAATATAAATAGTGAATCGCTTATTTTTTATGTATATGAATCTTTTATATCAACATTATTATACATTTTTAAATGACAGCAAACATAGAGGATATTTCACATTAAATTTATAGATAGTCAAACAGACTACTTATTGAAAGGTTTTCGCCTAAAAAGTGTTCCTCGTTTAGAAAATCTGGGTTCTCTGGATCTCTGGTAACAAAAATCAGCGAGATGTTGTGTTGCAAGACTTAACTAATCGCTCATGATTTAAATTTCCAAACTTCAAAAAGAAAAAAAAAAACAATTAAAGAATAATTTGTCATACAAAAATAATTATTCATATTTAATAAACTATTACCCAATAGGTTTATCGATAGTTCTTCAAACTATAACTGTAAAATAATTTCACGGCAACATTGTTTAGTAAGACCGAACAATTCGGACAAAAATTACTTAAATAAAACTTTATGTTTCTTGTTTTGCAGAACAATATCAGTTTAATATACTAATTTAAAAAGTACAATAGTTAAATCTCCTTTCTTTTATATATATATATATATATATATATATATATATATATATATATATATATATATATATATATATATATATATACACATCTTTTAACAATTAACAACAATTATCGGTCGGTGTCAATTTTTTATTCTCGGCAAGGTGTTTAAGACAAACATTGTTTTGAAAAATGAAATAAGAAAAGAGAGAATTTTCACATTTGCCTGTTAGTCTTGCCATGTCTGTGATCTAAGTATTGACCTCTTATCCGGCAGAGAGATTTAATTTATTCAAGGTTCTTCTCTTTAAATTAAACATGTTACGCTATGATTTTAACGTTCATTGACCATATGAGATGAAATCCTACTTCAAACGGAAGTATGGATTATCGAAAATGAAAACGCGTCACGGTTTTTTTTTATCTATGTGTGATGAAAACCCCCGAATGGGGCTGCTGAAGTATGGATGACAAAGTTTAATATTACCCATAATGACAAAAATATATTCTCAGCATAAAAACACTATCAAATGACGAAGAAACACTGTAGTAAATAATAATGCTTACAAAAACAATCATCATAAATTTTACAAATATAACAATTAATAACAATCATACGATAGCATAAGAGGATATAAAACGTTATGGTCCTTCATGGAATCCCAGTTTAAGAATTTAACATATGCAAAATTAATATCATATACAAAATATATCGAATTACCCCGAGTTCGTAACACGTGGGTACTAAAAGTAAGGTTGTGGAAGTTTACTGACCTTCGACTATAGTATTAAACTGAGATAGCAGTGAGTCGAGGCTTAGTGGGGGAGAGAAAATAAAACAGAAAAAGGTATAGAAACAAAGGACTGGAAGTAGATGCTCTACCATTAACCAGCAAAAAAAAAGACGACGGCTATATTTCAGAAACAAAACAACTTTTTTCCCATTATAACGAATTTATTCCCAACGAAATAAATTTTACAAATAATTCTATGATCAAATTAAATATATTTCGCTATGCAGGTAGAGTTATACACTCAACTCTTTAACACAAATAAAAAAATAAGCATAAAATTAGAATAATACAACAGAATAAAATAGCATAGATAAAATAGATAAAGGGTAGAATTGAGACAAGCAAAAGACTTACTCGCCGTTGGACCGTAACGCTGTAAGAGGTAATATGAAACTGTTTATCAACGAAATACCAACGCTTGTTATTCGAATTCCAAATTCTTTTCTTTTTCTTTTCTGGTTTGTATCAAACTACATTTGGTCTGGCTACATCCGGGAAAACACTCTGTATCTGGAGTTGAATATTAATTTTTCTATGTGGCTTGTCTTGACAATTCTGTGGGCTGGTCCTCATAGGATTTCAAATTTCGCGTTGAATTTCTTCCATTGTCCTTCTTAAAAATGTCGTCCGAAACATACTCTCTCAGAGTAAGCTGTGGTGTGCAAACTTTTTTTTTTTTTTTTTTTTTTTTTTGCAGAGAGAGAATACCCACTCTCGGTTTTTCTAGAACTTTTACTCCGTTTCTTTGGGACGGAGTAGTTAACGGAAAACATCTCTAGATTTTTGATCCCGTTCAACGCTGCCTGGTAAACTGGTCACTAGACGCATTCTCGACTGCTTCCGGACTAACCCAAACTGACTGAAAGGAAGATTTGAAAAGAGAGGCTGACTGGCCCGGCCAATCACTTTTATATCCACAAAGGGCTAGTAACGGTCAAACTTTGAAATGAGCCTATGACATTCGAGCAATCATTAACTGCCAAATTTACAAATTCTCAAACCAGATCATATTTTTAGGATATTAGATTATGAAAATTCCAAATCTTAGAGTCTTCTCAGTATTCTGGCCGTCTTTAATAATGCTGTTGTTTGGATGGTCTCCACTCGTCCGCCAACTTCCAAATCCTCCAGGCCCTTCAATAATCCTTTAGTTACCGCGCCAAAAGCACCAATCACAATTGGTACAATCGTCACTTTCGTGTTCAGTAGTTTTAAAATTCTCTTGCAATGTCGGGGTACTTGTCCTTCTTTTCACTTTCTTTCAGTTTTATTCTGTGGTCAGCCGGTACAGCAAAATCTACAATTATGCAAGTTCTTTTTTTTTTTTTTTTTTTTGATTACTATAAGGGATGGACTTTTGGCCAAGATTAGGTGATCCCCTTGTATGTCAAAGTTCCATAGGAGTTTGAGTGTGTCATTCTTCAAGACAGCTGCTGGATTGTGCATATACCATTTGTTCGTATGGTCAAATTTAGATTTCTTGCACATCTTTCAGTGAATCACCTTTCCCACCCAGTCGTGTCTAGTCTTATACTGTTTCTGTGCTAGTTTGCTGCATTCGCATATTATAGGATTGATGGGTCTCTATCACCATATAAACTACATTTGCTGTTTTGTCGCATCTCGTCAATTCTTGCTTTGGTGTGGTTGGTCCTTATGGGCGTTGTTTTGTGCTGCTTTTTAGAGAGATTCGGTTTCTCTCTTAAGGTTTCCCTTTCTTAACCACGTCCATGTTTTCTCGTGTGAGATGTCGCTTGTTAGCCACTTAAAGCCTCCATAGAGTTGTTTTTCTTCCCATTTTTGTTTTCTGGTTATTTCCGTTCTGCTGATCCTCCTGTTGTCAGTATTGTTTCTGGTGACTGAGATCAGTCTTCCTCCGCGCTTTTCTATGTCGTCTTCTAATCGTTGTATTGATGCATCTAAGCTGTCTTCAATGCTGGCAAAATTATCATGATTATTATTGTTTTATTCAGTGTCTCCTCTGGTCTCCAAGACTCTTCCGAGTATTCAGCCTGATCTCACTGATTCTTCCTCCGATTTTGAACTGTCCCAATCCACTTTTCAATTCTTTGGGAACCGTTCCAAGCAAATCAACTACAATTGGTATCACCGTCACTCTCATGTTCAACAACATTTTTAGTTCTCAGCCAAGGTCCAAGTTGATGTCTATCTTTTTGCTTTCTTTTATTTTCACTCTATGGTCCACTGGAATGGCAAAATCCACTTGACAACAAGTTCTTTTTTTTCTTATGAATTAAAACTTGGTCTAGTGTTTTGGTTGGAATTAGGGGCTCCATTTATATCCCAAAATCCCTGAGAATTTTATGCGTCTCGTTCTCTTTAATGGATTCTGGTCTATACATTTGTTAGTTTAGGTTAATTTCTTGCACATTTCTCGGTCGATCACCTTTCCTATCCAGTCGTGCCAAGTCTTGTACTCCTTTTGTGCTAGTTTGATGCATTCGCAATTAATCGTTTCATCTCTTTCTCTACATAATCTACACTTGCTATTTTGTTACGTATTATCAATTTTCGCTATGATATAATTGGTCTTTATGGCGTTGTTTTGTGCTACTATTAAAAGAAATTCAGTATCTCTCTTAAGGTTTTTCTTCCGTGGCCATGTCCAGGTCTTCTCGGGTGCAATCTCACCAGCTTATTGCTGGCAATATTGATACAGTTGTTTTTCTTACCATATCTATTTCCTAGTTTTTGTTGTTTTTCTGTTTGTTCTAATGTTATCGATGCTGTGAATGGTTACTGCAGTTCGTCTTCCATTTCTCTTTGTAAAATTGTCTGCGACTCCTTGAATTGATATGTTGTTTACCTTCCCGGCATAACGATGAATGAAGAAACCATTGTGACGGCAAATTGTCTAAAATCCCTAAACGGGACTTTATTTTCGCACGTGTGAAGACGGGGCAGGTTGGCACTTGATCCCCTACAGAAATAAGTCCTGTTCAGAGTTCTTTTCTCAGGCAGATAAGAACTGGCATATTACGTGAGGGAATAATTTAGAGCCAGACTGGCCACCGCTGGCAAAGGGGTCCAAAATTTCACACTATCACACCAGGCCGCTAAACTTCTTCCCCTTCGATAATTGAAGAATACGGGCCTATAGGTCTTAGTTGTAATAATATTAATATTGCTACAGTCGGCAACTCAATTTCCCGTGTGATACTTTAGGAATTAACAGGACAGTTTTAAGCAAGATAATGTAAGGCGAATAGAAGCTGAAAGGAAAGCATGGAATAATAACATAGACCACATGGTAAAATGAAAATACATAAGTTCTTTACTACGGTTATATACATATATATGTTCAAAGTGTCAAAAATATATAATAGGATAGTCCATGAATATAAATGTCTTTTCCTGGCTTTTATCCTTTTTCAAACTGAGAGAGAGAGGTAAACAAAATTTGGGTGTAAAGGGAAAATGTCCCAAAGTTACTTATCTTATTTTTTTGACGGGGTTCCACTGGAGAATTTCTCTTCTTTCACGGGCTAATAGACTTGGTACTGTTTTTAATGCTGGCTTGAGAGACTCAGGTCTCTCATGTCTCAGTCTTTTGTCTTTAGCCCGGAGTGAAATGGCTATCGTCCGTCTGCCACGAGACTTGTCCAAAAACTCACTTTTTTTGTATTTACTTCCGTTGAGGGGAAGGGAACCCCACTTCCGTTTGGGGTCCCCCGCCAATCATTTGGCTTCATTTTCTCCTTCCCCTTCCGATGTCCGGCGACCCAAGGTCACTTAAGTGCAAACATCTGTGTGACCCACAATCATTTCTAACGGTCACTTTTTGACTGCTAGATAATTTTAGTTCAACGGGGAGAGAGTATCATTCCCACCTCCTCGTCTCCGTGAGCCATCACGTGACACCATAATGAAAGTATGAACATAACGAAAAGGCATAAAACTTTTCTTTACAAAAATGTATAACTCACATTCTTATTTCTCGTAAAGGTCGAAACTTCTGTAGACTTGTGTGAGAGACAGCGACAGGGAGATGGAAGCGGACCAAGGAATCAGAAACTTCATAACTTCTCTTGACTATAAAACGCTGTGTTATCTCCAGGGCATTATATCTTTTCCACTTCTGCTTCCTGGCCAGAGGCCACTGCGGGCCGTTGCCTCACCGGGCGCCTGGCAGCCAGTCTCCGTGACTGACCGTATCGAGACCCAAGACTCCTGGTCGAAGACTGGCCCCTGCAAGACTCCTTGTATTTGCTGTGGGTCGGGTATGTATAATTTCACAACCCCTTTCTTATTCCGGTTGTCACTCATGTGACGTACTTCCGTTTATTTACACAGGTGCGTCTTTCAATCACATTGTTTACACAGCTGGAACATCCAGATCTATCAAAGGTCATAATGCAACGGATACCGCGATACAATCCTCAATGTGAGTCATCTTCCTCTTTCTTTCTTTGACACATATATTCAGTCGATGACATTTCTTGGGTTTAAGGCCTTGTGCATAGTTATTAGTTGCCTTGTCCTTTGATTCATTTGTCTGGGTTCTTTCCTTGTCCATTTTAAGGATCTTACAAGGAGGACTGCCCAGGTGTTTATTCCTTTGGTTAGATTTCTGTTGCAGAGCTTCATTTCGAGAAGTTTTCTGATTCTTCTGAGTTACTCATTTCAATTTTTTCTTTCGTCTCGACTTGTTTGATACCTGGATTTAATTATTCCTAGTTGAACATTATCCAATCAAAACGTGTTGGTTTCTTTGTTTAATGGCATATTGTGGGTTATTTAATGCCAAAGCCACCTTTGTAGAAGAACAGCAGTGATTCTATTTAACCCATTGCTGGAGGTGGATGAGCAGGTTCTATACATTTCTCAATGGTATTAGTTCGAAAGTGAACGTAATGACGCGACTTAAGTTCGAACTCGCTTACTTCGAGGGCCGCAGTCCAGCATTTTAGCCATTACGCAGCGGGAATTTCCCTCCCTCCAACCCAATAAATCATTACTACTAGAACGAATTCAATACGCTCTCGGCAGACCACACATAACTTTGTGCCAAATATCAGTAATCTTTTTTATTCAACGAAAGTTAAGCTTTTTTTCATTATTTAGAAGCAGAGTATAGTATCTGTCTAAGCCCTGAGTCCTTCTGTGCTGAAATTTGACTTTCTGACCGAGAAAACTACATAACAGTATTAAACTGGAATTGATCGAAAGAAATCAAATACAGCGAAGAGAGAGTGAGAGAATGTGGAGGAAGAAAGGTAGGGAGTAAGAAATGTTGAAAAAAGAAAAACGAAAACCAGATGAAAGGAAAAAATCAATAAAACAAAATCCTTATAACTTGAAGATCGTGAAAATGTGAAACTATCAGTTGTGATTTATATGTTTTTATCTTAAAATTGTAATAGACAGATAGATGAATAGAAGTCATAAAACAAGAAGGAATATTTCTGCTGTTTCATTCATTTTTTTATATTGTTTTCAACTAGTTTAGGTTTTAGGTCATCGTCAGTAGAAAGTTATAGTAATTTTTTTTTTAATTTAGAAAATTTGTAAAATAGTTTTTAAGTGTTGGTTTGTTTCTTTGTTTAATAGCATATCAACCTTCGTTACTTACTTAATACTAAAGCCTTGTAAAGGACAGTTGTGGTAATATTTAACCCATAGTTGATGAGTAAGGGAGTTCATACCTTTGCCAGAAGTATTAATATTAATACGAAAGTGAACGTAATACTGCGACTTGAGTTCGAATTCGCTTACAACGATCTTACTGTCCAACATGTTAGCCACTATGTCACGAGATCTTCCGCTTTTAAAAATGCTAATATGCTATTAAAGTAGCCACGAAAAATGAACTGGTGAAATAGCATATCCATTAGTGGAATGAATATATATATATATATATATATATATATATATGATGAGTTCTGATTGAACAAAACAGATCTGTCTGTGGATGACTATATATATATATATATATATATAAACAGAGACAGACGACAGACAAGTTTGCTCGATGTACATAAAGAGACCGAAAGATGGGAAAAGATAGAAAGATTTGCATACATTAAACTTCTTTGTGGAGAGTGAGGACAAAAGAAAAAAATAAAAGAATTCAGAGGTAAACATTTCCTTTATTTTTTCATTTTATCTTATCTTACTTTATTTCATTTTATTCCATATGAAACTAAATGACAGGCCTCTAAAATTAGTAGACAAGCTCGTCTACCTCCGCAGCAATATCTCATCAATTGAAAATTGTATTAATATACGCCTAACGAAGGCGTAGGCAGCTATCGATAAGTTATCGATCATATGGAAGTCTCATCTATCTGAATGAATAAAATAGGATTTCTTCCAAGCTGTGGCTGAATTAATATATGGGGTTTCAAATGTGATTTACGTTGTTGTTTGGTATGTGACTCCACTCTGGGTATTTCTATTCTTACCCCACGTTATCTTGCTGGTTTAACTTCTAGGATATGAAGGCTGTAAGGTAATTATATGAAAAAAGAAGATAATAAAAGAAAGGAGACGAAGATATCTTTTATATTTTGCCTTTATTTCTAGGTTCAACAACCATTCAGTGGGTGAGAAATTCTTCCTGAATACAAATGAAATGGTTAAATCGCCCACTGTAGGTGTTAAAATGTGTTAGTCATTCTTGGGTATATATGTCCAAATTTGATATTTAAAGCGTTAACAACGTGTTAGACGCTTTTGGGAGATATGTCTTAATCCGGTGTTTTCAGTTGTAGTCATAAAGTCCGTTGTATGGTGTCTTAATTGTGATTCTGACGAGTTCGTTATTCGGTGTTTTTAGTCGTGGGCCGTTAGTAAAAGAGGCGATTGCTACTAGTGGAAATGTTAGCCAACGCGTCGTCTAGAGACGAACGCATGGCTCCTTCCACCACTAGCAAGAAATATTTAGGTGTTGTCACTCCGCTGGTCACTGCTGAAAGAGGACGAGATTCTTTCTTTTGTCGGGAAGGTTCCTTTTCTTTGCGCATGCGTCGCCCCTCTTCCGGGCAGGAGCTTGGGGGAGTTTCTGCATATACTTAATAACTATTTTTAATTTAATTTAATTTTTTTTTATTTTTCTATTCCCTACAAATAACACAGTATGGATACACCACATGGACGCAAACAAAACGCACAGAGAAAAAGCTTGTTGGAAACTACACAAGAATGCTTTGAGCTATTTTGATCAAACCCTGGAAGCAACACCGCAGAAGACAACAGCTGTACGGCCACTTATCTCCTATCTTAAAAAACATCCAAGTAAAACGATCAAGACACGCAGGACACTGCTGGAGAAGCAAGGACGAATTCGTAAGCGATGTTCTTTAATGGATCCCTATACAGAGACGTGCCAGTGTTAGCCGATCAGCAAGAACTTATCTACAATATTTCTGCGTGGACACAGGATGTAGTTTGGAAGACCTGCAGGGAGCGATGAATGATAGGGACGGATGGAAAGAAAGGGAAAGAGAGAGAGAGAGAGTCGGGGAAATCCGTGCTGTCAGCGGCGTGACTTTATAAGGATGATGATTGCATTCAATCAGAAACTTTGATGGGCAACCTTGATTGGAAAGATTGCGGAAAAAATTGAGAAGATACAAGCAAAGTGTTTGAGAAAAACAAAGATAATGACTAATTTTAGTTTTAAATACACATTGAATTTCCCAAACTAATATAATTATGTTTGAAATATCTTTTGGGTTGTTATTGTGGGCATCCATGTCCACTTTTTAGAAAATTACTTACACGCAAGTGCGACGTAATGGTTAGCAACGTAGGTTAATAAACGATTAGCTGATGAGTTTAATTTTCACCGATTGCTCCAATTTTCTGGTCTTGTGCAAAATTAAACTAAGCTTAAAAATAAATACACTGTGTTGCTATAGTTTTTAATTAATGTGAATTTTGTATATACCAAATCTAACAATGGCAGAAATAGAAAACTAGGGGGAAATGGTACGTTTAATTCAAACAATGGTAATCTTAAAAATATATTTGAATAAAATAAGTAAATAGATAAAATATAAATGCAACAAATAACTTTTATTCAAAATCTGATCAGATAATAACTTCTAATAATAAATCTAGAGAAAAACCCAGTAAAAATAAACCATAGCATATATTAGTTAATCTATTTTGGGGGGAGGGGCGCTCGTAGTGTAGTGGTTGACGGTGACCCAAATCCAAATCTTTGACGATGTTGTTTGCATTTCACTAAGTGCTAATACTCATAGGAAAGGAATGCATCTAACTATTCTCCTTCCAGCTTTGCATAAATAGTAGGGCAGTTTAGGTTCTTTAAACTTGGTATGGCAACCAGTCTAGGAGAATTAAAACTCTTAATTCAAACCAGTTAAATTGCGCTTAAAAAATTGACCTTAAATCACATCCAGTTGAGGGGTGGGTATATAAATATTCTAATTAATCCCCACAAAAATTCACAGGTATACTTGAATTTCAATTAGATTATTTTCAGTCTTATATAAATTCTTGCGTTTTTTGTTTTTGTTGTTTTTTGTTTGTTTTTGTTTGTTTGTTTGTTTGTTTGTTTTATTTATTTATTTTTATTTATTTTTTTTTTTTTTTTTCACACCAGTCTTTCACTGAATTCTGAGCGACTGAAGTCTCCTTAAGTCTCCAGGACTCTTCTGAGTATTCTAGCTGATTTTAAGTGCTGCGTTTTGGACCTTTGATCTCCAGTTTCCCTCAGCCTTTTTTCAAACCTTTGGGGAACGTTCTAAAGGTACCAACTTATTAATTTTTTAAACTCTGCGAGTTTTCATACCAAGGGTCTCCACTGAAGGTCAAGTGACAGCAAGTCTCCTCAGCTATCCAGAATTCTTCCCTGGGTTCTAACCGATCTCACAAATACTAGGCTCTGGGCAGTCTAAGTCTCCCAACAAGAGATCTCCACTTCACCCACTTTATTTTCCGGGTTATTTGGGAATGTTTCAAGACAATTATCATCATAATCATCATCATTATTATTTGTTTTTAGAAAAGAAAAATATACTCAACTGTTTTCATTGGAAGAGTCCATTAATATAAACAAACTTCTCTTTTAATAAAATTGGCCATTTTACCAGGAACTGTATCTGCCAACATATAACACAAAAAAATGAATAAATAAATAGACAAACTGCACTTTTCTTTGGGTAACGGAAAAAAAACATAACTTGTACGACTTTTTAGAGACGGGTGAATTGCGAAAGAAAATAGAAGATAAAGAGTCACTACTCTTGCTAATTCGTCATAGATGCTCTCACTTAATGTATCTTACCAGAAATATCATATATATATATATATATATATATATATATATATATATATATATATATATTTAAATCTACTTTTCACTCTCACTTTCAACTATCTACCTATTTCCCTTTCTTCCATTCTTTTCTTCATCTATACTCTCTCTCTCTCTCTCTCTCTCTCTCTTTCTTTCTCTTTCTCTCTAAAATCGAATGATGGTTGGAGGGGGAAAAGGAGGAGGGACACTACAGAAACAGAGTAAAAAAAAAAGGCTGTACCGTAACTACCAAACTCGGGCGAGTCCATCACGAAGAGGGAGGAGCTACTATTTGATTATATGAGAAATGCATCAATAAAACTAGGGAGGAGGCGGAGAAGCTTTTTTAAAAATGTGTACATGCGAACGTGATGGACTGTTCCATTTGCACTCAGAATAGGTGGTGGCTTTTCCCAACGATTAATTATTTATGTCGTTTAAAAGTGCATTTTCTGGGGTTCTCATCGAAGCTTAAAAGTACAAGTTGACTCTAAAAGTGCAAGTTGTCAATTTTAAAAGTACATTCAACATAAAAAGACGTATCGTTGAAGTAGCCTGCTCTTTACGTCAACGTTAAGATATTTGTGATGTTTTTTTCTTTTCTTTTTCTTTTTTCTTTTCTTCTCTTTTTTTTTTTTTTTTTTTCTTCTTTCTTTTTCGTTCATCCTTTTCACACAACAGGCGAGTGATAGAAAAATGTATTGAAGTTATTTACACATACACAAACACCAGTAGTTTAAAGCTCTTATACTCATATACACACATATGTACGTTAGCACGCTATACACACGCCTGTACTTACACATCCATTTATACGCACGTATTGATTTTTGTGTTCATTATACATTCGTTCTCACACACCTATTCCTGCCCCATTCTCTCTCTCTCTCTCTCTCTCTCTCTCTCTCTCTCTCTCTCTCTCTCTCTCTAAAAAAGCTAAATACACAATGTAAGTTGTTTACAGTGAATATTTTGTTTATGCGTATGTGAAACATAAACACGTGTATGTGCTCACGCATATTTTTGATATGGTTTGGTTTCCTTGTTTAATGGCACATTCGTGGGTTAATTTCAAAGCCATCCTTATAGCGGTACTATTTAACCAACAGCTTGGGAAGGGGAGAATGAGGGGATTCATACCTTTCCCAAGAGTATTAGTTCGGAAGTGAACGTAATAGAGCGACTGGAGTTCGAACTTGTTTCCCACGATATCGCAGTCCTGCACTTAAGCTACAACGCTACGAAGACTCCCGTATATTTTAGTAATTACGTTCTGATTGTTTTTGCTTTATAAAACTTTAAAAACTAAACGTACACATCCACACATACAGATACACATTTACCCAAGTGAAAGTAGGATTCTCCAACACATACGTACATATGCATTCCTTTCGTTCAGTGCTTTACGCACTCAGGCTTCAGCCACTCAGAGAGGGTCAGACTCATTAATAGTTATTTACTACGTAAGGTTGTTTATGATCGTTACATCACAACGAGATAACCAATATTCGATTATTTATCCAAGCGACTTTCTGCCTAACAAAAGGTCATCTTAATGAACTAATATTTCTAACGTCATCAGTTTATTCGTCCAGACAATTTGCCACTTGATCGTGCCAATGGTCTTGTCTAGCCTGTTCACTCTTCAAAAATACATTATCCATTAACTACTTAAAATCAACTAATCCCCACACAGAAAATATCTTGAACGAAAGAATACTACTTCTGTCCTGTAATAGTTGTTCCATTTGCCTATGATAAATTTGATGTATTAAGTCCAACAAATATGGTGGCAATTTTTATTCACAAATATAAGACACTATATATATATATATATATATATATATGTATATATATATAATGGACTCTCCTCTGGAGCTCAACATTTAAGGGCAATACAGTCAAAGATGTGAAATGTTGGACAATATTTTCTCTTTCTCCTAAATCGGTTGCTTTACCCAAAGCAAAAGGAAGAATGGTCTGTATCTTTCTCAAGGACATTAGCGCTATATGAAACACAAACAGGACATGAACTCGGCTCGTTGGGTTCAATTCCTTGAGACGAGAATCGTTACGCTACGCGTGATTTCTTTCTCTCTCTCTCTCTCTCTCTCTCTCTCTCTCTCTCTCTCTCTCTCTCTCTTGATAGATAGATAGATAGATCCAAAGATGAGTTAAGAATGATCCTATTTGATGAGATAAATGATGATTCTTACAAATCTCTAATGTATGATATTATATAGATTTATAAATTTCATACTTAGCAAATTCATATACATAAAAAAAAAAATTTTAAGTCATTTTCTTATTATGAATTTATTTCAGCTAGCCACTACCAAAAAGAACAACCCTCTTCAGATAGCCATCACACAATTGAAAGAAAAGATTTTTTTTTAATTATAAAAGAATTTTTTCAAGAGATTCTTACTCGTTTAAAAAAATTGAGGTTGGAGGGAGAAAAAGATATGGGTCAGAAGTTGGTGTCAAAATCGGATGTAATGTCATCGTGTGGTGTCATGAAGCCTTATGTATCTAAAAAAAAAAATAATACAAGTGACAAAACCTTCACCGACAAAAATCTTATCAATGAATTAACAAATTGTATTTTAAGAAAAATTCTTTATTTATTAATTTATTTAATAAAGAAATTGTGACGAATATCAATCTTATCTTGTTCAGTAAAAAAAATATTAGTTTTATTCGATTTCCATTTAAGATTAAAATTCAGGCTTCATTACCATTGTTATTGCTATCAATTTTTCTATTATTAACTTTTTTTCGTATGAGTTTAAATCTATTTTATGGCGGCATTTAAATCTCAATATCAATATTTAATGGAAATCATAAATGGAAATCAAATAAAACCAATAAATTTTTTCTAACTAATCAAAATAAGTTCGATATTAGTAGTAGAGTTTATGACCACATTTCCTTAATGAATAAATAAATAAATGAATAGATAGATTTTTTCTTGAAATAAAATAGGTTAGTTTATTGACAAGATTTTAGTTACTAAAGGTTTTGTGAGTTGTGTTAAAATCTTTTAGATACATAAGGATACATGACAGCAAACGATGACATTAGATCCGATTTTGACACCAACTTCTAACCCATATTTTTTGTCCCTACCACTCCTGTTTTTAATGAGTAATAATCCATTGAAAAATATTTTAGTCATTTTTAATAAATATTTTTGTCTCACTAGTGTGATGGCAATCCGAAGATATAGATTTTTCTTATGGAGTGGACAGATGAAATAGATTTATTGTAGCCAAATGATAGTTTATTAACTTTTTCAATTATATATATATATATATATATAAATGAATATGTCCGCAATTCAATTTTAAAATATTTACTTTCCTCTCACTGGACCAACAAAAATTATATATATATAAGTAAATAATGGCGTGTAATCCGACAATATATAGAGAAAAATTGATAACAAGTTAATCCAAGTAGAATAAATCTCTCCTACTTGGATTACCTTGTTATCAATTTTGCTCTCTCTCTCTCTCTCTCTCTCTCTATATATATATATATATATATATATATATATATATATATACTACAGAAAAACAAGTTGTAATCACACTGCATTTCTTTAGAGAAAAAAAACACCCTAAACACTTTTAGGTGAAAGATAAAATTAGAGTGTTTTTTAAAGCAATACAAAGTGGCCCCAAACTTTTTGCCTGTAGTATATATATATATATATATATATATGATACTAAGAAAAATATAAGCAATCATTTACAAAACTATGTTACCTCTAATTCCGTGCCGAAAGCAATATGTATTTATATATACATGTGTGTGTCTCTGTGTGTGCGTGTGTCTCTGTGTGTGTGTGTGTGTGTGTGTGTGTGTGTTGAAAAAGTATCGAGACTGTAACTCTACAGAAATGAACAAAAAGTGAAATGCTATTTTTTTAATACTCCTCTTAGCATTCAGCACATTATTCCAGCGAGTTTTTAATTAGTCGAAGCACCTGTGAAACTCCTCTGATCATATACTATAAAGTTGAGCCGGCATATTTTAATATCTTCTGCGCCATCAATTTTCAGCCGAAAGATTCATTTTCAATTTAAGAAGGACGAAAACGTTACACGTAGCAAGGTCTAGTGAATCTGGGTGTGCTGCTCTTACACAATTCAGTGTTTCACAAAAAACTGCTGATCAAAAAGTACCGAGAGTTCGTACTGATTTATCTAGACTTTATCTAGACGTCTAGATATCATCACATTATTACATAAGTTGCTCATCTAAGCACACACCGTTAAAACTAGCAAAAATTAAAGATTTTGCTTCGATACTTTTTTATCACCAAAAAGGTGTAGGGGAAGGCGCTACTCCCTCCCCTGGCTTGCTCCACTACCCTTGATCTGTACCTTATAATGCTGAGTGTTAAGCAAGGAGGTATCAAGTACCATTTTTTGAGTCTTGGGTATGACTCGACCTGGGATTGAACCCTGGTCTCCCAGGCCATTGGCGAACAATCAAACCAACTTATGTAGATAGATAGAGAGATATAAAGGAGGTTTGTCTAAAAGGTTCTAAGCCCCTCTCAGATTTTAGATTTTTTGCATATCTATTATCTTCGTATGGGTCTCAATTGCACAGAAATTAAAGTACAAAATTCGTATTTCCAGTTTTATTTGAAGTGGTGGGATGTTGCCAGAACAAAACTGTTCATCAACAGCTCTTTCTGGGTGAGGCTTAGAACTTTTTGATCGACCCTTATATATATGTGTGTGTGTGTGTGAGAGAGAGAGAGAGAGAGAGAGATGGTTGCTGAAAAATTCTCGGCCCGATTAAGACATATTCATCTCGCACTACAAAACACTTGGCCCATCGTTTCTCAAATGTTTAACCAATCCAAAAAAAATTCAATCATTTTAATAAGATTATTTCCTTCTTCATGGAACCGAAAACTTTCAACTTGTCCTCATAGAAGTGTCCATTACTTTGAAAATGGACGAATTGCTTATCTTTTTCGAGTGGACTGTTATACTGATTCCGAAATATAGAAACAAAAAAAGAAAGAACGTTGACAATTTGATTATCCCTATGTTCTGGACTCTTAGATGACGTAGTGGAAATAGAATTTTCTCTTTTTAAACTTATTCTGTATGGCTTCGAAATATTAGAAATTCCCCTCATTTTTTGACAGCATGGGTAAACTAGACTAATCAATGCTTAAATTTTTAAAAAAAGATATTCGTAAAAACAATAAAATGTTCTCCTTTGTAATCTCTGAAACTTAGGGAGTGACCATTATGAGAACATTCAGCCAGGAGAGGCCTAGAATACGTCGATTGCATCCCCTGCTGAAAGTTAAGATCCCCACACAGAAAAAAAGAGGTGTCCCAAGTATGATACTTAACTTTATCCGGTGGTGAGGCTTCACTTCTGGAGCACTGGGAAATATGGAGTACCCCTTCAATTCCATTACTCTCAAGTTCACCCTGAACTGTTATGGTAGTACTTGTGAGGATCCCATGTACGTGTCAGATAGATCTGTTTGAAAATTATTAGTATTAAATTAGAATGCTTGAAACTACATAACTGCGCTAGCAATTATCATTAAATAGCAATAATTAATTGAAATCATTTCATTGTATATAATTCATTAGTATTAAAAATAGTTACTTTAAGCTATAATTGTTTACAAATGATTATATTAATTAGTTGATACAATGACTTTGAATAAACGAAGAAGGGTTGACATGGTGTAAAACCAGCCAATCATTTTGTGAGTAAAAAGACCGATCTGCAAGAGGCAATGTAGCAAGTACGAAGATCATTAAATAAGTTTCCAGACTTTGTTCTTATGGGCACTTTTATTAATAGTACGCACATGAAACTCTAGTCCCCTTCGAAGTAATCCCCTCCGGTTGCAATGCACTTGTTGTACCGTTCCAACAACTTCTCGAAGGTCCCATGGAAGTCCTCTTGTGTGAGCGTGTCAATGATCTTCGTCACAGCCTCTTTCATCTCTTCAATTGTCTCATAACGACAGCCTCTGAGCTTAAGGAATAACCAAAAATCACAGGGAGCAAGGTCTGCACTATAGAGAGGCTGAGGAACTGTCTTGATGCCCATCTTGGTCAAGTAGTCTGAAACAAGGATGGAGTTGTGGACTGGTGCATTGTCCAGACCCGATTTGAAGAGTGGTAGCCTCTTCCAACGGAATCTCTTCCTGAGCTCCCTTAAAACTTCAACATAGTAACCCTAACCCTAACCCTTTGGCCAATCAACTCTGGTGTACTGACTTCCTTGCTCCTCCACACCTCTCACCATCCCTCACAGACTCCCTGCCTTGCTTGAATCTCTTATGCCACTCAAAAACTGATGCTCGATTCATGCAAGATGGTCGAAAAGCATTCCATACGTTTCTGTGGCATTTTTTCCAAGTTTAAAACAGAATTTTATTGCATATCTTTCTTCTAAAGTGTCCTCACGTCCAGATTGCATTTTTAAAATTCACCAGCTGTGACAATCAGGCTTTAGTTGGGTGTATTCCATTTCCTGCTGTAGCTGTTCATTTGAAGCTGAAATCATAAAGATTGGTCAGTCATCTCATAAGATGTATAGCAATAACATATTGAATTGTCAATAGTCTACGACAATTTTAAATGCCTGTACCAAAAACAATCTGGAAACTTATTGAATGTACCAAGTACGTACAGTGTAATAAAATGACAATCACGTTAAAATAATGAACACTAAAATTAACCTTTGTACTTTATTAAGTAAAAATTAGTCACAGCAGAAATAGATAACACTCAACGCTTGGCCCATAAACATAAAAACTACGTTTATATCTCCTACTTTTTTGTATTAAGTACATACAACTATTTATGCCTTATGTGGTATAATGGTTTGCAAGGTCGGCTAGAATGATATTGTTAGTGAGCTTGTTTTCCACTGGGTGACCCATACTTCTGGCCTTGTGCAAAACTATTTGTGCACAGAAACAAATGTATAAAAAATGAAAATTGTAAAAAAATAAAATATGCATACATTGTCATGCCTGAAACCCCTGAAAAGAAAAATATGTAATCGATAGAGATCAATATTTTTTTATTAGTCTTTCGTTTGGTAGAAAAGTAGAACTGCTGGTGCTTACTGCTGGCAGAAGTACTTTGCCGGTAAACACCCGTCTCCGTGCTATTTCAAAACAGGCCTTGTCCGGAAAGTATCCAACCATTTTATATTAACAAAAAAAAAAAAGGCTCCTCAGGGAAATGGCATCTAAGTCCCCTTGAAAGTACTCTGCTTAAGAATTAAACACTTATCTCAGCACTCATTCCATTTTTCAGAAAGTTTTGGGATCGTCGTCAGCTATTTCAGCATCCTTTTGGAGATCGAATTGGTCATTTAGTTCTACGAGGTTTTGCTAGAAACAAAATTTCAAGAGTCGTTCCACAATTTACAACATAAAGAAATGAACACAGACGAATGAAAATTCACAATATAACTTAAGACAGACAATTTTAGATACTAACAACTAAGCAAAAACAATACAAAATTAGAAAAACGTTCATTGTCACGGGACGTGACTACTCTGTCCAATCAGGTTCCCGAAACTATTTAATTTACCGACACCCCACTACTTTTGTTTCGGGAACTGATGAACCTTGGATCCTATTTTTCTGAAATTTCTTTTGCTCCACGTGCTCATCGACAGCCATTTAAAGAATATAGGGGTGTAAATCCTATACCCTTAATCTCGTCTACAAACTGAAATCTTGTCTTTTTCAGTGACGATTTTAACTTTTGGAAAAGTCGGAAATCACAATAAGTTAGATCTATGGAACTGTTGGGTGAATGATATGATGTTTTGACCAAGAGATACAATCTTTTGTCTTAAAAGTATTTATTAATCTAATCTTTCTGCCACGATTAGGAGGTGGTATAAGGTTAAGTTTTAAGTGAAGTTAAATGTTTTCCTTCACCAAGACTAGTTGCCTAACCAAAGCTAAAAAAAACTCAGTCAAACCAACTATTTATCCATAACAAGAAAGAAAAGAGATGTTTCTTGTCTTAGACTCGATCGAAACGGACTGATATATTACAGTCAAAGGATGCGCATTGTTAAAAAAAAAAAAAAAAAAAAAAAAAAAAACTAAACCAAATCGATTTTTCTGAACATTTTTTCCTTAAAATTGCTAATTTCTTTTTGTTGTACAATAACCACTTGTATTCAGGTTCAGGCGCCATAAGCAAGCTGAACTTTGGGACCTTTTCAAGTAAAGTATTATCTTATTTATTTTTTTTACAACGATAAAAATAAATAATTGAAGAAATCCTAAATGGCAACATAAAGACTAGGAACTGGGCAGAGACAGAGACAGAGAGAGAAAGAAACATAGAAATTACTATGCGATGCCGCCTTACTATATATAACTTTCCTTCCAGGTCCCCGGTATTGTGAGCATTCTGACTTCATATCTCAGAATCTTCTTACGTTTACTGTTTTTATTGTTTAATTTTCCACATTTTCCTATTTGTATTTGAAAAGTTGTCCCAAGTACATAACAGCATCCTCTTCCACTTAGCACCCTAAGTGACTGTCATGTTACGGGTACCTTGGGCTGTCTCCGTCGATAATAATCATGTAAAAGTTAATTAGTTTATAAGCAAACGGCTGTTTCAAATTAGTTAAATTAAATTGATTTCATTCTGGGTCCCGATTTATGGAAAAGGAACGTTGACATTCGGAGTATGGACTTGTAGGAATTACATCATTAGGATTACGTCTCTTGCCTTCTAACCAAGTCGGCAGCCCCCCGCCCCCAACAACGAGTGTCTAGGATATGACATAAAACCATCTGATAGCAAGGCTCCAAACAGTAGAGCTCTGGGGAATGTGGAGTACCTTTTCATTGCCATTGCTCCCAGGTTCACTCGGCCTTGGAGTGGTAACACCTGATAGGGTCCTATCTATGGGTCAAATAGAACTGTTTAACATGTAAACTGTGTACAAACAAATGAATTATGCTAAATTGAAGTGTTAGAAATAGAACTGTTTGATCATTAAATTGTGTGTAAACAAATGACTGATGTCTAATTGAATTGTTAATGATACATAATACTTGGAACAACATAACTGTGTGCAAGCAAGTGAGTAATGTTGAATAGAATTATAAGTGTTAGATAGAAAGAATTGTGACCATTTAACTGTGTGCAAAAAATAGCTCAGACTCATTTAAAAATATTATAAAGAAAATATTTAGAAATCATATATTTGATTTATATGTATAAAGAGGATTTGGCATTAAATAACAATGGTTGGCATGCTATAAAAGCAAATGAAACTAAACCCTTGCCTTCCAAATAGTACTTCTAATGGTCGCTAGGTGCCGTGACTAAAGTAGTAAATGAAATGGTGCAACAGAAACTCTCTCTCTCTCTCTCTCTCTCTCTCTCTCTCTCTCTCTCTCTCTCTCTCCGGCCCTGCCTCGACAACCAGAGGTTTACACGAACGTGTGAACTTTCCAATAGGAAGTTCTTGCCCCATGAAAGGTCATGTCGTATAACGGATGGTACCATGCTTTGACGTCAGTCTTCAAACTGCAACTTCCATTCTATTAAGGATTCTTGACTTATATCAAAAGACTCTTCAACTACATGATAAAACTTTTCTCTTTAAAGGTTTTTTAGTCTTATTTTTGTATTCATTCAAATAAATCAACTCGGGAAATAAATATGTTGTTAATTCGTCGTGAATTGTTTTACATTGTTTAGCACGAGGAAATACTAATCAAAGTACATTTCCTCTGCAACAAGATCCCAAATTGTGTTACTCAGACATAAATAACTGTGGCAATGAATATTGGTACTCGGATACGACAAATATACGAAGACAAACCTTCAAGATGTCAATACCAAAGCCCACTCAATGCATGGATAGAACCATTGAAGGGTTAGAAATGGAGTTTTTGTGCACAAGTAATCTCATGAGGTCGGAAACATTGGCTGATGACTGATTGATTTATTTTAACAGCATGTCAACCCATCAAGAGTTATTTTATGCATAGAGATTAGGTAACAACGTTGGATGTCCATATTAACAC
The DNA here is from genome assembly GCA_963585895.1 of Sepioteuthis lessoniana. Classification (NCBI taxonomy): domain Eukaryota; kingdom Metazoa; phylum Mollusca; class Cephalopoda; order Myopsida; family Loliginidae; genus Sepioteuthis; species Sepioteuthis lessoniana. Next base: position 82,520,801 of record OY757906.1, on the reverse strand, counting down.
GTTTGTTTAATTGTTTTAGAGAGATTTTTTGTTTTTTACACGAATATGAATAATTTTTTAAATAGATCTATTTAACTCATAGATAGAACCCTAACAAGTGCTACCAGTCACAGTCAGAGACGACCTGGGAGTAATGGAGATCCCCTGATCTCTAAAACTGGTGCCTCACCATCAGATGCTATTTAGTATCATATCTAGGACATTGTTTTTTTGGGGGGAGGGGACTTACCAATCCGCAGAAGATACAATCAGCATATTCTAGGCGCCGTCAACAGGGCGGAAAAATTGGCTTAGTGATTCGCTCGTGACGCCGTGATAAAGAGGTTTGTTTGGCTTGATCGTCAGGCCAGAAGAAAGATTTCGTGCGGCTAAGTCAAATGTTCGCCATATGTGTTATATTATGATATTGCAAGAATGGAATATCATGTTTATGTGAATAAGTCGAAGGCTTAGCTATGTATTGTTACTTGCATGAGTCCTGCAGAGTGATAGAAAATTTCGGCGTATTTGTTTTTGGTCGCACTGGTTGTCGTACTATCCAACTGGCCAAAAAGGATCACATGACCTGTCCCCTATTTCACCTGCGCAGTAAGCATCAGTTAGTGTCCTTGTGCGACCTACTGACCGTTGTGTTTGTAACAATAATAATGCTTATTTGACAAGCTGAATGCTTGAAACCAGCTCATTGGCATGATGGTTAGAGTGTTTGCCAATGATCCAAGAGACCTGGGTTCAATCCCAGGTCGAGTCATACCGAAACTTTAAATATTGTACTTGATACCTCCTTGCTTAACACTCAGCAATATAAGATACGTATCGAGGGTAGAGTGAAGCAATCCAGGGAAAGGAGTAGCGCCTTCCCCTACACCTCGTTGTAGTAGCTATTGAAATGGGAGCCTTCTGGTCGCCCTCGACTACAGTCGCCAACTTTACTTTTATTTCAGGATAGTCTGCATCATACGGGAATGATTATTTGGCCATTTCGAAGCCATGATGTATTAAAACCCTTCCCCTTCTTGTGGTGTGATTTTAGTTAACGTTCCGGCTTCTCGTCCGCATCCAGCAACTCCTTCGGCCATTATATAAAACGTCAGGATACTATGTAATTCTATGCGTTTCGTTAAAGCAACAGCAGCTGTACAGCTACTTACCTCCCATCTCACAAACTTTCCAAGTAAAACGAACATGCAAGGCACAGTTAGTGAAGTTAGGATGAACTCATAAGTGACGTTCTCTTACGTGCCAGTGTAGGCCGGCCAGCAAGGACTCCAGCTCTCTCGATGGACGATGGGAACGGGTGGCGAGAGAGTTTCAGGGAACTCTGAACTATCAACACGATTTAATAATGATGATGATGATGATCCCATATTACTGAATATGATTAGTGGATTTTTTCTGGGTTTATTTTATGTTCCTTGTTCATTATAAAAGTATAGCAACCAGAATTATCTGCCAACAGAAAATAATAAAACATTACGTTACCACAATATTTCACAGCCCAGCCAATCAAAATATTTGGAATCAAACTACGGCTTATGCGCGTTCCACGTTTCAAAACATTTTAAAACAAAAGATTTTTCCGTTTGCTATCGAAAGGTAAAGATACATTTTCTCTTTCCTATTTTGGCTTAATTTCACAGCATTACTCAAATATTCCTAATTTATTTTTGACTTTAAAATACATACAAACATCTTTCTCTCGATTGGTTGGGACTTTTCTTTTGTGAGAAGACTTTTTTGTGGTTGGCGTACATGATAAACTTTTCATTCATTCTTGTGTATATTTGTTACAATACAAAAAACATTGTTTTACTTAAATATCGGGATCTTTACTGCATTCATTTTTATTTATTCTGTAACCCTATCTATCATGCATATTTCATTTACAAACAAACAAAAATTAGATAAACGAAAAAAGGAATCCATTTAGAGAGCTTTATCTAGTCATGTTTTGTAGTTATGAATACTAAATTTCTGAAAAATATTTCTTTTTAATACGATTAAGCATTGCTTACAGCTTAATCATTACGAGAGATTTCACTTGTCCCGCTTTATACCGTAAGAACAAAAATGCGTTAAAAATTGCAATCAGTATCAAATTTGGTAGCTCGAGATCAAACCTTTTCTAAATTGCTTGTGAGTCCAATCCACACTGTTTATCATGGTGGCTCTCTTTACAAAATTGCTTTATTCAATAAAATTTTTAAAAAGTAAGTGTAATGAAGTGGCTGTCACTCCCAAACTATTTAAACTGATGCTCGCCGGTAAAGTGGCCGCTTCTTAAGACGAGTGAACCTGTTGACTGGCTGTGTTACCGACAACAACAAAGGCTCATCCACGAGAACTCTCGTAGTGTGTGCGAGAAACGGTCATACAAGAGTTGAAAAATTTTGAAAAGGGACTGTCAGTAACCAGCAAAGGATAAGGAACGACTTAAATTTCAGGACTAGTGAAATCGATTCCACCATCATGGCGGGTAGGCTACGATTCAGCAATTTTTTCAACTCAAAAGGAAACACTTACCGTCTTTCTAATATGTGACCTGTCTCTAGTGGGAGGTTGAAACACATTAATAATGACATATTTTCCATTACCACGTGTCTGACTTTTTCCTTTTCTCCTGATGTGAACGCGTCATCATGTCTTCATCTCCTCTTTGTCTCCGCCAACTTTCACCAAGATCCAGCAACACAACATAAGATTATTTATTTTTCAAAAAAAAAAAACTTCATTCAATATTTTAGTATATAATATCACCCATAAATAAGTACATTTCTAACATTTTCTTAATAAAATGTTCGTTTACTTCTAAAACAAAAATAATTAGGTTTTTTTTTCCACTGCAACATCATACAATCAAAATGGATATCATTAGATATTATTCATTACCAGACTCTACAGCTTAAAAAATCTTGAACAAAAAATATGAATATGTAGCAGTCTAAGCACATGTGGAATGTACTTAAACGGAAAATAGGAAGAAAAGAACATTCACTCGAGAAAATATAATTGAAAAACTGCTTACTGCCTGAGTACAATGTTGTGGAGTTTGGTAAAAAATAGTATCAAATAGTATCGGTTTTGATTGTATAAAAAAATAATAAAATCCAGCTATGTTTGACTTAAAAGAAAATTAACATCTTATTTTTAAAAGAATTATTTGTCTGAATTTTCTAGATGAGGCTTAATGTGTGTTATTTTGGGTGTGATTTTTCATCTTTATTGTGGTAAATTGAAACAACGTTTCGGCAGCTGTATCCTCTGGCCTTCCTCAGGTGTCCCTTGTTTATCTGGGAAAAGAAATGATTCAACCTGAGAAATCATTTTTAAAGTTTGTTGATCAAACAAAGCTTTATTTCCAAGTATATATATTTTTTAAAATGTACAATTTTAGGGAGCATGAAGCCCCTGTGGTGTTTGTGGAGAGGGGAAGAGGAGCTATCATTCTTGAAGATGGTTCCCAAGGAGTCCTAGCTAGCCACATACGGCGACCTATTCACACAATACAAACAAGGCGTTCTAAAACTATGAAGATCTTATACAAATAATGACGTAATTTTTTCATGTCAATCAAGCCGAAAAGCATCACGAGAAGTTTCACAAGAAGCGTCAGGAATTCGAAACGTAAAATCTAATGGCATCAGTTATTTTTGATATTTTTTAAAGTAGTTTACTTTAAAAACCATTTTATTTAGCCTTTTCAATTATTGGTTTCCATATTGTGTTCATTTCTATACTTGGTCGACTTAAGAGGTCAACATAGCCCAACATATACGCTGCTTCTTTTTGACCTCTTATTTTCCAAAGTTCTTCCCTATCGATTATTTTAACTTTATCCTACAAGAGTAGATGGTTTCCCTTTTCTATCCATATATGGTCAGCCATGCCTGACTTTTCTATTTCCCCTCGTATCACTGCTTTTCGATGTTCCTGTAGTCTTAATTTCAGAGGACAACATGTCTCGCCTTTGTATACTTTGCTACAGCTGCATTGGATGGAATATATGCAATTCTTAGTCACGCTGTATTCTGTTGGGAGTTTGACTCAGAGGAGATATTTACGAAGACTTGGGCCACCCCTGAATGTTGTCCTAATATCATGTGGATGACATATTTTTTTGAATTTTTTCAGCCAAGCCTTTAATATAGGGTAGACAGACTGTGGTAAGTTTTTGAGTTTTGTCCTCTGTCTTGTGATCTAGATTTCTTGGAGCTGATATTATCCTCTTTGGGTAATTGTTTCGATGGAAGGTAACTCTTAATTTGTCCATTTCTTCTTGATATACACCGTCACTACTGATGGCTTTTGCCTGGTGTTGTAGGCAACGGATGACTCTTTTCTTTTCATTGTATGGATGGTGGGAGAGTGAAGTTGAGGGACTGTCTGGTGAAGGTTGGTTTTCTATACACGGATTAACAGAATTCTTGATCTGTGCGAGTTATTAACACATTGAGAAAGGACAATTCATTGTCAGGTTCTTTCTCCATTGTGAATTATATAGATGGATGGATTGAGTTCACATAGTCCATTAGTGCTTGAACGTCTTCCTGATGGGACCAGAAAAGGAATGGGGGTGTCCTCGTGGTGTAATGATTAAAGCGATGGACTGCGGAATCGTAGTACGCGAGTTCGTACTCCAGTCGCGCTATTACGTTCACTTTCGGGCAAATACCCTTGGGAAAGGTATGAACCCTCTTATCCTCCCAGCTATGGGTTAAATAGTACGACTACTGTTCTTCTATGAGAATGGCTTTGGCATTAAATAACCTACATAGGTTGATATGCCATTAAACAAAAGAAACCAAAAAAAAAATGATTGTGTCATCCACATATCTAAGCCACATTGATGGTTTTAATGATGTAGATCTTAATGCCATTTCTTCGAAGTATTCTATATATACATTGGCTAATACTGTGGACAATGGAGATCCCATAGATAGGCCTTCTTCTTATTGGTATATGTCAGACTCCATCCCGAAGTAGGTTGTTTTCACACAGAAAGTCAACATCTCCATCAAATTATCTAATGGGATACAAGTGTGTTCTTCCAGCGAGGGATATGTAGCTAACTTATCCTAACTGTTAGAGTCTCATCAATTGGGTACAATCGATACAATATAGATTTTATATTATTTCCTGGATCAAATGAATAAAAATAAAAACATTATAAAGAGTTGCTCATAAGGTAATTAATAAAGTTAACTTAGTCTTGAACATGGCTTCCAGATTTGGCCACTTTGTGAGAATTGTAATGTATACTAGTCTGCGCGACTAGTTTGCCAGCCAGCACTGTTCGGCAGGTGACAGGTATGTATAGTATTTATCCATCAATCTCTGGAACCAGTTTTGATGCAAGGTCAAATTGAAAATGAAGATCCACACACGTACATGTTGATAGAGACAAAAATTATTTAATTCCCACAGATTGATTTTTTAAGCTGACCAACACAATTATTATGTGCCTGACCACGAGTAACTGTGTTGGGGTTCTGATGTAAATAACCAAGACGCCATATATATATATATATATATATACTAATTTTAGTTTAATTAACGTAAGGCCAAAGAAGTATGAGACTAAATGGGAAGAGAACTCACACAAACGAATTTATTTGTAAAGACCAATTCCTAACAACCGCACAAGGCGGGAATTATAGATAACACACACACACACACACACACACACACACACACACACACACACACACACATAGATAGACAGGAATAAAATGAGCGGCCCTAGTTCAAATCCTGGATGAGGTTGTTAACGTTTCACTTCGAGCTAATCCTCTTAGAAAAGTTATGAGTCCATCTTTTCTCCTTCAAGATATAAGGAAATAGTAGGGGAGACGGGGTTCTTTGGTCTTAGTTAAGCAACCAATATAGAAGAAGGAAAACTCTGAATTCAAACTATCTTTACTCCGCTTAAGAATTGACCTTTTTTCAAGTCCTGACAGTGGCGGAGGGATTTGGTAAATGAATATATATACATATATATATATAGAGAGAGAGAGCAAAAGGGAGACACAGACAGAGACATTTATAGAAAATGGGTAAGAGAAAAAGGTAATTTCATCTTTGATAGAAAATGGTATTATTGATTTTTTTTCCAAAACAAGCTATGAAAAAACTCCCCTAAAATCAGCTAATTAACAGACTTCAATAATTCTTTTGGTATTTAAAGCAATATATATTTATTAAAAATTCATACATTCGTAAGTGAGCACAAGACCCTGGTATTTAAAGCAATAAAAGAATTGGTTTCTTTCAAAATACATTTTCCTCAAAATGCTAAAGTTGACATGTTTTTTTTTCTTTTCTTTTCTTTTTTTTTTTTTTTTTTTTTTTTGTCGTCATGCGCCAACCCTCTACCTCAATCATTTTGTTAAGTTGAGTCCATTAAAGAAAGTGAAGTTTAAATGATTTTTACGTGTTTGAAAGATAATTCTATGGAGAATTAGATTTTGTCTCCATTTTTTCTAGCGGTTTGCTTATTTTGATCTTACGAATGCCTTATTTTCTAAGTTAAAAAAAGGTAAAATAAGGTAAAATATCACCCTATAGGTATTTTATTTTTATTTTATTAGTTTTTGTAGCCTCATCTTCTAAGGATGTGCTTAATGAAAAAGAAAAAAATCAGGTTAAACGCTTGTTGTTGTTGTTGTTGTTGTTGCTTGTCTGTTTGTTTAGATTGTTTTTGTTTTTGTTTTTTAGCATATTAAAATTAACATTCGTAGATTAATCTCTTTCACTCACCGCAGATGACTCGGATAATAAATAAATTGGACTGATTTGGTAAACAAAAGTATTTTATCTAAATTAAATATTTTTGGTCTTTGTCTCTTTTTTTCTTTCTTTATTTTTTTTTAATGGTTCTTCATTGGAAAATATTCTTTTCTACGGAGACCTACAAGAAAAACAATATAAAAAGGGTCACATAAGAGATAAACCTTAACTGAGAATTTGTTAACATAAAAAACACGGATTTTTACGCTTATTAGCCTAGTGAGTAGAGTGTTCGCCAATGGTCCAGGAGAGCGGGGTTCAATCCTAGGTCAAGTCATACCAAAGATCTCAAAAAATGGTACTTGATGCCGCCTTGCTTAACACTCAGTATTATAAGGTAAGTATTAAGGGTAAAGAGGAGAAATTCAGGGAATAGAGTTGCGCCCGCCCTACACCTCGGTGTGGTAGCTATTGAAAAGAGAGCATTCGGGTCACCCTCGACTAAGGTCGCCAACTTTACTTACATTAGAAGATGCGCTTGTCAGTAAAAAATAATCATTATATTGCTGATAAAAAGTGCGTGTTTTTGTTTTGTTTTTGTACATACCTCATATATATATATATATATAATGTCTGATTTTTATGTTATATTATATGAACTCCAATCAACACACCTTAATTCTATATAAGTATTATAAATGTCATAATAATTGACCCTTGACCTTTTTATGAAAGGAAGGTTTGCGATAAGCTGAACACTTTTTTCCTTATCTGTTAAAAAATCGAATCACACACAATACCAATGTAAGAAAGACTTCCCTTCTGAAGAAAAATGTCACGTTTCTTAACATCCCACCCTTTCCGTTGAGGTAGTAGAATCCAACAACACGAACGAAACTATTTTGTCTCACGTTGTCTCCGGTTCTAGGTCCGGCCTGTTCATTGTGTAATTAGATTTCAGACGATTCTACTTTATCAAACACCCCCATCAAAAAGGACAGTGTGACATCTAAAAGGGCACTGACCTCTTTCTGATCAATCTTTCACTGGAAAAGTGCAGACTGACATCAACAGAAAGAAAAGCGCCCTCTTCTTTTGTTGTTATTATTATTACATGCTGTTTACTGTTCACCTGATCTGACTCTAAGCTTGGCTAGACAGAGATTGTTATTAGGAATTGTATAATTTGGTTTCTACGAACAAATGCCAGTGGCACTATTGAAATACTCAGCTTCAGCGCCAGTAATTAAAATTTTCTTCTTCTTCTTCTTCTTCTTCTTCTTCTTCTTCTTCTTCTTCTTCTTCTTCTTCTTCCTGCTTAGTTTACATTCTCACGTTCTCATCCTTCACAACTCTTCTTCATTCTATCACTTTTTCTTTTTTCTTCTTTTCTATCTTTTTTTTTCTTTTTTAATCATTTGTCTTCTTCTCTCCTTCATATTTGCTTGGTTTTATTTTCTCTTTTCCTTTCTTCCCTTTTATCATTTATTCAATTCAATTCCGTTTCGTAGGCTTTCTTACATCCTCATCCTTTTAGGAGAGCAGTCTCGGTGGCGTAGTGGTTAACATGCTGGACTGTTCTTCTACAAGAATGGTTTTGGCATTTAATAACCCACGAAGAGTGATATGCCATTAAACAAGGAAACCAAACCTTTTGTTTTCACTCTTCTCTTCTCTTCTCAACTCATCTGCTTTCATCTTTTTTATCCTTTGTCTTTTCTCTTTTTTATTCCCGCGGTTTTATTTTCTTTCTTTTTCTTCTTCTCTTCCTACATTATTTTTTTAAATTTCTTTTGTATTCATTTTTTTTTCTATTTCTTTTTCATTTTTGTCGTATCGATCTATCTACGCTTCTCTGATTTTCTGTTATTCTAACTCTTATTTTTGTATTTCATTTCTTTCTTTATTTTTTTATCCTTCTTGTTTATTTGATTGTTTTTGCATTTTTGGGGGATGGGTGGGGGAGAGGGTCCTTGTCTTTTTTTTTTCTTTTGGTTTTCGTTGATGCTTCCCCTCACTTTTTTCATGTCACATTTTTGCCCACCTTTCATCTAATTTTTTCTTTTTGTATCATTTTTAGAAATTATCCTTCTCCTTGCTTCTATTAATCGCACTGCTCTCTCTCTCTCTCTCTCTCTCTCAATTTTTCTCCCAATTTTCTTCTTTGTTTTATCAATGATATCACATGATATTTTGAGATCACACAAATCTCCAAATTTAATAATGTGCTTTCGTCTTTACCAGCAACGTTTTTGTCCTTGTTTATATATATATGTATATATATAAGAATTGTTAGAGGTTAAGAAATTGTAAAAAAATAGATTGTCAGCTACATTTCTTATGCTGCTATAATATTCTTCCGACGATTACCACTACAACACGAGCGCCTATAATTTGTATATATATATATATATATAGATAGATAAACACACACACATATATATATAGTAAAAGTAAAGTTGGTGACCTTAGTCGAGGGTGACCAGAAGGCTCCATTTTCAATAGCTACTACACCAAGGTGTAGGGGAGGCTCCCACTCCATTCCCCGGATTGTTCCACTTTACCCTTGATCCTTACCTTATAATGCTGAGTATTTAGCATGGCGGCATCAAGTACCATTCTTTGAGTCTTTGGTATGACTCGACCTGGGATTGAACCCTGGTCTCTCGGACGATTGGCGTTATTGTATCAAAAATCACATCTACATTTAAAAATGTTTTTAAGCATCAACGATTCGAAAGTTTAGGTTGTTAAGATAAATTTCAACTCTCGTTCACACGTTAACTCCAATCTTTTGGCATTCATAAGCCTATCCGTCTTAAAATGCCACATACTATACATAAAATGTAACTATTATGAGACACTGATAGTGTCATTTTAAAGAGGATTGCTTGTACCAAATGCTAATCAAAATCATCTGTTTTATTTAACAAATAATAAATAAATATCCTTTGATGATGACCAAAGGTCGGAACCGTTGGGGATTAATAAACTCAGTAAAAGAATTTAACCAACCTTTGTGCCTTGTCCTTCGTCCACGGTAGATATATATAAATCGAACAGATAAACTAAAAAAACTGAAACTGTGTGGAAGTTATTTATATTATATCATATTATATTATATTATATTAGATACGAATACTTGAAATTAAATAGGTGTGTACAAATTAATTAGTTTTAAATTTTAAAAGTACTTGAAACTATATTATGGCGAACAAGAAATTTGATCGATCATTATTTGTTTTTGTAGTTTCGTAGGTTGTAGATATTTGGTTTAGATATCTGACTTTATTGGTTTCTTTCTTCTTTCCCCCATTTAACTCATTGGCGTCTTCTTTGTCCGTAAAGGCTGCAAAGAATTACTGAAAAAAGGAAGAAAGGAGACGAAGATAGGAGATATTTTCTGGGTTCAATACGGCCATTCTGTACAAGGAAATGTCTTCCTGGAACAGTTGAAAACAGTCGCGTTTCTCAAACAAGACGTTGATATGTATTTGTCGTTTTCGGTGGTTGATAAGTTCAAAGTCGGTGGTCATGTCCAGTGGGTGTTTTTATCATGTTTGTTTCGGCGGTGTCAGCTCGCTAGCAGCAGACATAACTAGTTATCAGGCTACAAGACCTAATCAGCACATGTGTTCGCTGCTAGAAGCCGCGTGAAAGAGTTCAGTCTTCCCATGGAGGCTGATGTGAGAATGGGTTTCTTTCTAGCGCCGGTAAGAGTCTTTCAGGCATGCACAGTTCGTACTTTCTGCCAGGGGCTTCTGGAGACCCTAACTTTTCAAATTTATTTTATTTTATTTTTATTTTCATTAATCTCCACAATATAATTGTGTGAAAGTTATATATAATAAGAATACTTAATTGAAATTGAACTGTTTGTAATGGTCTACTATTATTTGTTACTTGAAACCTTATAATACCCTGAAATACACGAAACCATAAAACTGTATCCAAATTATTACTATTAATTCGAAATACTTAAAACTGTTAAAGATAGGAACACTTAAAACCGTAAGCTGTGTGAAAATTATTTGTTTTTAAATAGGAATATTTGAAACAATGTAACTCCATGAAAATTATCTTAATTAAGAATGGTTACTTTTATCTATACTTCATTATTATCGTATAATTGCTTGCAAAAAAAAGATACTTCGTCATTGAATAAACCCTGAATATTGGGAGGTGCCCGTGGTGTAATGGTTATCGTCGTAGGAAATGGACACGGCGACACGAGTTCAAATCCTGGACGAGACTTGTTGCATTTCACATTGCACTAATACCCTTGGGAAAGGTATGAATCCAATTATTCTCCCTAGTAGGGCAGACTGGGTTCTTCAGCCTTGAAGCAACAAGTCTTGGAGAAGGAAAACTCTGAATTCAAAGCTGTTAAACTCCGCTTAAAAATTGACCCTGTCCGAGCGGAGGGGTTGGGTAAATATGATAACTAAAGAATTATCAAAAGGACTGGAGGACTTGGAAGTTGGCGAACAGGTAGAGACTATCCAAACGACAGCATTGCTGAGAACGGCCAGAATCCTGAGACGAGTCCTGGAGACTTGAGGAGACTTGATGTCATTCAAACTCCAGTGAAAAACCATGAAAAAGGGATGTGAAAAAACTCTAATAATAATAATAATAATAATTTAATCATACGAATAAATGGTATATGCAAAACCCAGAATCTGCCCAAGAAAATTAGACACAATAATTTTCTATAGTTTTTCAGATACAAACGGATCACCTGATCTCGGCCAGAATCACCAGACCAATCATTGAAAAAGGAGAATATGCTGAATTGTGGACTTAGCTGAATTGTGGACTTAGCCTTGGCGAGGCAACAAGTCTTGGAGAAGGAAAACTCTGAATTCAAACCTGTTAAACTCCGCTTAAAAATTGACCTTGTGTCATATCCTGTCCGAGCGGAGGGGTTGGTAAATATGATATGATAAACCCTGAATATTTGAGATGCCGTAAAACAAACCAACCAGTCAACCAACCAAACTTGAAACCAACTTGAAAAAACTTAACTACAAAAAAGAATATTTTACTCATTTCATAATAAAAGATATTTTTCCTACTTTCTTTCCTGATCTGATTTTCTTCATCTTTAAGATTAAAGACAGATTGATATGATGTTAAAGAAAATCTTGAGGACTTGTTGATAAGTGTTGATATTCATTGACTATCACTGTATTCCACCATTCTTAAGTGCTGTCGATCATCTTTAACTGAAATAAGATGATATCTAATCGTTTGATAAATACATGCTACTTTCTAAGAATTATTAGAAGTTATGAAATTATAAAAAATAATAAATTGTTAGCAACATTTCTTATCCTGCTATAATATTCCAGCGAAACCTAGAGAGAACAAGTAAGAGAGGTTGGCTAGACAAGGGTTACCGTAAAGCTGCTTTTAAGACACAGTTTTCATTCTCATAGATTGGTTGCTTAACCAAAGCTAAAGAACTCGACTGCCTTTCTATTTATTCATAGTTCGGGGAGAACAAACGGATTCATGCCTTTCCCAAGGACATTTACACGAAGTGAAACGCAAACAGCCTTGTCCAGGTTTTGAACTTCGATTGCAGATTCCACTTCCTACGACGATAACCGTTACACTAATCGAACGCAAACCTAGTATTTCTATAGGCGACTTACCCACCACAATCTATACAGTGGAAAGACCCTCACGGCCATATCCTCTCACGCCATGTACAGCGCAAGAAACCTGACGTCGTCATCAACTACACCAGGGCCGTTTATCGACCTCTCGTCTGTTGTCCGCAAATAGATGCAGCGAAGGTACCGTCACAGCCATATCCTCTCTTCCCACGTGCAACACAAAAGACCTTACGTCGCCATTCATCACAATAATACTGCACATCGACCTCTCGACTATTAGTCCATACCAACTCCTATCTACAGCAGGCACAAGAAAAAATACAAGTCTGCGCCATTCATGCAGCTCGAAGGAAATCAGTCATATCTTCAACTACTGTCTGTTCATCTGCAACTGCTTCCAGTCTAGGCTAGGCATGTTAAACTGAAGCCGAGAGCACCAAACCTATCCTTTCTTCAACTACTGTCCGTCCAAACAAAAGGTACAACAATAACAAAAAAAACCTTAGTAGAACGGACCTTCTATCAATATTCGCTATTTAGTATTACATTTATTTATATATCTTCTTTTTGTTTTTAACCCAGTTAGTTGTCATTCATTTCTTTACTTTATATTTATATTGTTTCCGTTTTACATTGCTGTGTACCTATTATAACACCGTGAAAAAGTAGGAGCTATTCGCCCTAAGAACTGAAAACTCTCGGGATTATTCACCGTTTTTTTTTTCTTGTTTGTTTGTTTGTTTGTTTGTTTGGTTTTTGCTTTGCTTTTCTTTTGCTTCTTTGTTTTTGATTAGGTTCTTTTGTATTTTTAGGAGTGGGGGATATTTTACTCCCGTGTTGATAGACGATATATATTGGGGAAAATTTGTAAGTTCGTTCACTTTTCGGCAATGACCATTCTTAAAAAAAGAACTCCGGTGCTTATTCTCCATATATATATATATATATATACTCACATTATCGTTGACTTTTATAGGTTGATTTTTTTTTTTACTTATTCGAGGAAATAAATCAGTTGAAATTATTTCAAAAGTTGAAAATATTTTAAAACAATAACCAAGGTTTTCATTATCGAAAAAAAAAATGTCAATAAAAAAAAATTTGATTTTCATAAACGTGAACGCTAACTTTAACGTTCGTAAGCTACCAACTTAAAACGTAAACATTTTGTATTTGCGGGGTTCTGGAGAACTGGGAAGAGTGGATAACCTCTTCATTGCCATTACTCTCAGGTTCACTCTGAACCGGAGTGGTAGTTCCCGCTAGGTTTCCCTCGTTGGGCCAAACAGATCTGTCTGAAAATTATTTGTATTACATAGGAATACATGATAACATATAACAATGAGCAAATTATTTGTATTAAGAATAGTCACTTGAAGCTATGATCATTTTCTAAAAATTATTATTATTACTATTATAAGAGTTTTTCACATCAGAGTTAGCTGATTGTCTTTCACAGGAGTTTGAGTGATTGCAAGTCACCTCAAGTCTCCAGGACTCTTCTCAATATTCTAGCCGTTCTCAATAATGTTGTAGTTTGGATGGTCTCCACTCGTCCCATTATTTCTAAGTCCTTCAGTCCTTTTAATAATCCTTTAGTGACTGTACCAAAAGCACCAATCACAATTGGTATAATTGTCACTTTTATGTTCCACAGTTTTTTCAATTCCCTAGCAAGGTCGAGTTACTTATCCTTCTTTTCATTTTCTTTCAATTTTATTCTGTGGTCAGCCGGGTACTTGAAACCATACAATTGTGTGCAAATTAGTTGTATTTGATAGGAATACTTGATATCATCTAACTGTGTGCAAAAATCTCTTACAAAACAACTACACAATGTAAATATAAATGTGCAATGAACACGATTCTCTTACCTGGATGAATAAAATAACCCTATACAGGTTGACATACGGTTAAACTCAATCAATCAATCACTGTCTTTGTGTACACTTAAAAATCTCTCTATTACACTTTCCTATTCTTAAATATCTATTTCCCCCGCAGGAAAATAAATAAAAAATACTCTACTTTAAAGAACACTGATGTCCACCATGTTAAGAACTATAGGACTTACCCTGATTGTATATTGTTTCTTAAAGAATTATCTTTAAAATTATGAACATTTTTTGTTGTAAGTGGTGTAATCAAAACCTTGAACTATCCTGAAATTTAACGGTATATTTTCTAAAGATTTCTTTGCTTTTCGACAGAATTTTTTTTTTTTTTATCCTGCACCTCCCTATTTACTGATATTTAAAACGACTGTGCTCACAAAATATCGAACGAAGGGATAATTCATTGTTAAAATCAGGGAAGAACAGCATTTACGGTTTAGAACTTAATGTATATATTAAATGCATAACATAATAGCCACGCCCTACGCAGATGTATTTATACATTGAACCAATGGAAAAAGAAAAAGTGCCTATGGCAAATGGACTGTAACCTGTCTGTCCCTCTGAAAATGAGCTCTTCTGCTAAGAAGTCACAAACAAAACGCTTTAAAATCATTTCCTGTCTGAACTCGCCCAAGCAAACACTGCTCTCTCTCTCTCTCTCTCTCTCTCTCTCTCTCTCTCTCTCTCTCTCTCTCTCTCGCTGTGTGCCTGTATATGTGTCTGTGCGTCGTGTTCCGTTATCGAGTACTTCTCTGCAGACTCTGGCAATACTGTTATTTTTCTTCTTTTCCTATCCTTCTTCATCATTCCTCTTCCTTCTGCTCCCCCTCCTCCTCCTGTCTTGTTTTCCCTAATTCAATTCGTTTCATTTCACCTTTCTTCAATTTAACTATTTCATATGATTTTTTTTTTATCTCTATCAATCTATCTATCTAAATTTGTCCATTACTTGTCAATGGCTTTCTCTTTTTTCTTGGTGCTTCAAATTTGAAGAATCATTTCTCTCTTGAGCGCCTCACGTGGTATAATGATAAGCCAACTAGACTAGCAGATTTTTTACTTGTGAATTTGATTCTCACTAGGTGTCCCTCATTTCTGACATTGTTCTACAATTACAAGATAACTTTAGAACTTTGCGTGGTATAATGGTAAGACGAGTAGAGAATTCTGAGTTTGATTCTTATAGGGTGCCTAATACTTCTAGCCTTTTACCAAACTAGGCTCGAGTTAGTAAATGACAGGTCTCTGTCTCTGTCTCTGTCTATCTGTCTGTCTGTCTCTCTCTCTCTCCATATGTGTGTGTGTGTGTGTGTGTGTGTGTGTGTGTGTGTGTGTGTGTGTGTGTGTGTGTGTGTGAAATCAAATGGAAAATCAGAAAACCAAAATGATTTTTAGAAATAAGAGAATTGATATAAAAAGAGAAATCATAGAAATGAAACGAAACGACCTTCATGAAAATCAAACAGTTAACACAAGGATTATAAAAAATCAATACGAAATCAGAAAATCTTCCATGACCATTATACGTCATCTCAGTGATAACTGCTTGACCAACTTACCTACTTTGATAGACCTAGACAGCTCGATATTTCAATTATCGATTATCGTTCGTTGTTCTAATTTTCATATATTTGCATCCCCGGGCAAGCAACGGTCGCCTAGATTGATAATCACCTGAAAGGAAGACCTTAACATCCAGGAATTAATTTCGATATATCAATCTATTTTTTTTTTAATTCTTAGTCTCCACCAAATGCTAAAGATTATACTTCTAAAGTACAAAAGCCGAAAAACAAATGTCAAGTTGAATTTTTTTTTTCCCAACGAAAAAAAATCAGGATTTTTTTTCGTTAGTCTACACAATGAAAACAAAACACCTAATTCTTGTTTGGGTTGAGAATGACGATTTAAACTTATCATATCAATTTCTGTTGGTTTTGAAAGGCTTTGCCCGATATTGTAAACTTTTCTTTCTCGTTTAAAGCTTTCAAAACCGTTAGTCTGTTCTTCGAGCAAAATGGCAAAAGCTTGACTGATCTGGCCACTCTGTCGGTAGGGATTAGAATACGCTGTATCCCCTGCAGAGGAGGAAGACAAAAAGGGGTGGGGGAGTATGACACTAAACTGCATCATTTGATGAGGCTCTAATTCTGAAAATGTGGAGTGTGTGGAATACCCCTACATTGCCAAGGGTGTCCTCGTGGTGTAATGGTTAAAGCGATGGACTGCGGAATCGTAGTACGCGAGTTCGTACTCCAGTTGTGCTATTACGTTCACTTTCGGGCAAATACCCTTGGGAAAAGTACGAACCCCCTTATCCTCCCAGCTATGGGTTAAATAGTACCACTACTGTTCTTCTAGGAGAATGGCTTTGGCATTAAATAACCTAAAAAGAGTTGATATGCCATTAAACAAAGAAACCAAACCTACATTGCCATTGCTTCCAGGTCCCCACCTTCTGATCCGGAGTAGTAGTATCTGTTAAGGTCCCATCTATGAATCAAATAAAATTATTAGTATTCGATAGAAATGCTCGATATAATTTATCTGTAAATTATTTGTCTTAAGTATATTTGCTTGAAGCTGTATCTGTTTACTTAGGCTTATTATTAGTTAATTGAAATCATATAGTAAAGTTAGCGACCTTAGTCGAGGGTGACCCGACGGCTCCCTTTTCGATAGCTACAACACCAAGGTGTAGGGGAGGGCGCCACTCCTTTCCCTGGGTTGCTTCATGGAGCAAGGAGGCATCAAGTACCATTTTCGAGTTTTTGGTATGACTCGACCTGGGATTGAACCCAGGTCTCGCACGCCATTAGGCGAACACTTTAACCACCATGCCAGTGTTGCAAACAAATGACTATTATTAAAAAGAAATAATTACTCGAAACTAATTATTTTTATTCGATTGGCATTTTTGAAACTATACCACTATGTGCAAATTATTTGTATTAAATAGGAATACCCCATATCGCATAACCGTGTGCATAAAAACTCTTAAGAAACAATTGCACAAAAAATGTTAATATAAACGTACAATGAATGCAATTCCTTAACCTCTACGCATAGAATAACCATAGAAATGTTGACATGTCGTTAAAATCAGTCAACCAATCGATCAGTTGACTGGTCTGGAACCTCAACTAAAGATTTTGATAACTCTGAACATCTAGAAGTGTTGAAATGTTTTGATTCTCCGAGATCAAATTACTGTTAAAATTTAATTTCGAATAAAAACGAATTTGATTTCTTTGATTTTGATTAGCGGCATATCAACCTTCGTGGGTTATTTAATGCCAAATCCATTCTTTTAGAAAAACAGTTGTGGTACTATTTAACCCATCGCTGGGGAAATAAATGAGTTCATACTTTTGCCAAGAGTATTAGTCCGAATGTGAATGTAATTGCACGAATGGAATTCAAATTCGCTTATCACGATGTTGCAGACCAGTACGTTAACCACTACACTAAGAGGACTCCTCCCACCTCTATCTCTAATTGAATTCCTCTTTGACAAGAAACAGAAAATGCAACTTAATATTTTTTTGGAGAGTGAGGGGGTGGAGGGACCGTGATTTAACCCTTCGGCTGTGGATATATTTACTCAAAAATTTATTATCGTCAATTGTGGAAAGTGGCTTTGAAAAAAATGTTCTCCATATGCTATGAGAAATCGGATTCACCCTCGCCAACCCAGTATATTTTATTTTTTGGTCGATAATTAACACCTTTACGGGAATGACCATAAAATTTAATGAGTGAAAGGGTTAAAATTGAGAACGTTAGCTTTTGGAATGTACTTTTAAAAAATCCCCCAACACTCTGCAGAACAAAACGTGCAGAACGGAAAGGAGAATAAGGGGAGCCAATTCAATATGACCACATTTCATTTTACACATTAATAGAAACCCACTTTCAAGTTTGAATACTCCAAAAGGGGATCACAGTTCTTTTAATTTTAAAGCAAAAGTTCAGTTTTAAAAAAATATCACCGAATCAACATGATCACAGATCATCTTTTTGAACTTCCTAAAGGTAAATCTAGGCAGATGAAAAAAGAGAGAGAGAAAAACTCTGCAGGCTTTTTTGACTTTTTTTTTTAGATAAGAGAACAAAGTTCCTGTTTCAACTCTCTTCTCCAGGTGACATGCTGTCGTATACAACGGTGTCTACTTCAGACTTACTGTCACTCAACATAAAATTTACACCAACACAAAACTCTACACATTGTATCTTACATCGAAACATTCTACTTACTGTATAACCAAAATGAAAGGAACTTTACGTATTCAATTAAAAGACAAAAAAAAGATGATCATTCTATTATTTGAATACCTAATACTGAATTAAAATATTTTATTCTCATCCACTTAATTATTTCACGACCTTGTCGATAAGGCTGAGAATACATTGACAATATCACCTGAAGAGAGATAAGGCCTGCCCAAATGGGTATCTTTGATATGACACTAAACTGCATGTGATGGTAAGGCTCGAGTTCTGCGTGTGCTGGAGTGTGGAGTACAATTTCACTGCTATTACTACACTGGTCCTCTCTGATCCGGAGGGGTAATACCTGTCTGGGGCCTATTTTGGCGATCGAATAGAAATGTTTGAAAATTATTAGCATTAGATAACATACTTGATATCAAATAATCATGTGCAAAGGAAAAAACTCCGAAGAAAGAACTACACACAAAATGTAAATATGAACGTATAATGAACGCGATTCCTTACCCTCTAGACATAGAATAACACCAGATGGGTTGTCATGGCGTTAAAGTCTATTAATCAATCATATAATTACTCCAAACATATGGCTCCACTCTTCTGAAACATAGACCTTACTTTTGTATTTATTCTATATAAATCTGTTGCTTCATAGAATATAAAACTGATTGTCTATTTCCTTTCAAGTCTCCAAACAAAAAGTCATCTTAGATGATCTCTCTTCCTGTACAGTTTATACGTTTCTTTAGATTCTTTATAATCTCTAAATTAACAAGGCTTGCTGCTTCTATTAATGTCTATTTTACCCAAGTTTAACCGCTTACGCAGGTGTCAAATATACCCTCGTAAGTGTGCATGGAAGCTGAAAAACATATTCTGCATTCTTTGCTGCCCTCAACATTAAAAACGATATGATATTTTAGATTATAATACAATGATAGTTTTATTGAATACAGGTTCAGCAGAACTCTAACCCACACATTTTTCTGACTTTTCTTTCTTTCTTTTTAATTTACCAACGCTTGAAAGTGGATTTTCTTGGAAGATAAAATATTCATTTTGGATTATTGTACATACTGGAGGCGCTCATAGTATAAAGGTTATGGTTGTAGGAAATGAACACGACGACTCGAGTTCAAACCCTGGACGAGGCTGTTTTCATGCCACGTATGCATCCAACTAATCCCTCTCCAGTAAGGATAAATAGAAGGGCAGACTAAGACCTTTAATCTTGGTAAGGCTACTAGTTGGGGAGAAGGAAAATGCCGAATTCAAACCAAAGCAAATCTCTTCTCTTTGAGAGTTCCTCTTCCTCTTCCTCCTCCTCCTCCCATTGCTATTTAATGGAATCATGTGGCAGTTAACTACTTGGACAGATTGCCCAGTTGGCTGTGGTTGTAGAATACACCGATTGTATTTCTGCAGAGGGGTAAGACCCCCACCAACGAGTGTCCAGGATATGACACTAAACAATCTGATGGTGAGGCTCCAGTAATGCTGGAGATTTGGAGAATGCAGAGTACCCCTCTATTGCCATCGCTCCCAGTCCACTCTGGCGTGGCCTGGCCTGGCCTGGCCTGGCCTGGCCCGCACTGGTAGTAACTGATAGGGTCCTATCTATGGGTCAAATAGAACTAAACTGTGTACTTATGCTCAACTGAATTGCTTGAAATAGAAACGTTTGACATATAAACTACGAATTTATGCTAAACTTAATTGTTTGAAATAGAAGATTTTTGACATTTAACTGTGTAAACAAAAACTATATTTGTACTAAACTGAATTGCTTGAATTAAAACTGTTTGACTAAACTGAATAACTTGAAATAGAAATGTTTTTGACAATTAAACTGTGTATTCATGCTAAACTGAATTGTTTGAAATAGAACTATTTATTTGTATAATAATGGATTTGGCATTAAATAACCTACAAAGGTTGATATGCCATAAAACCCAAATAAACAAACAAACCAGGTCAGATACAACAAGAAAAGAAAAGAAAAAGAAACAGAAACCGATTCATTTGTTGTTATTAATTGTGAAATTGAAGGAAGGTTACTTGGAGTTTCAGTCTGCAATATAATTAGATGTGTATTATTGCCTAAGGTTTTTTTATGATAGTCAAGTGAGTTTTCCCTTTCTTTCCTTTTGTCGTTATTGCTCTCGTAGTTTTTGTTGTTGTAATGAAATAGTGATTTTGCAAGTTGAGTAGGAGGAGCCAACGTTGTGGTCGTGGCTAACAGATGTTCTTGGCCGAGTCCAAAATTTGAATACTGAAAGGGTGCAAGTGCGCGCACAAAAATATTGGAGAATAAGAACTGGACGAGTCCAAAGTGCAATAGGAAATTTTGGATGAGTTCACTTAATGAACCAAAAATGTAGAAGGTGTGTATGAAGAACTTTAAAAGTACATTGTCTGGTGTCGTGTTGACCTGAATGCGCCGGCCTCAACCTATAAGCGTCTCAGAAAAGTGCACCATGGAACAACTGGCCGATATATAAAAAGCCGGGGTGTTATGTCGGTGCGAATTTGTGATAGCTGCTGATATATAATTATAAGAACCACGTTCCAGTCTCAGAGACGAATTGAAATAAGAGTTGTGTAGAGATAGATTTGGCCGGGGTATTCCAAAATTTGACACGAACAAAGATTTCGCTTTAAAAAAATCCCACCTGACTCATAATCTGAAATCCCCACCCACTATTGTCTCGACTACACACGAACAAGTTCACCCACTAACCAAACAAATGTCTGTCTGCATGCATGCGTAGCACAGACATCCATAAGTGTAACACAGACATTAGTGCGAAAGACGAACTTTACTTTGTATAGTAGAGATAAAATTGTTTCCTCTTGTTCGTGTGTTGAGGTGGTGCTGATAGAAGTGGTAATCAAAATAAGGTGTTTCGAATAGCGAAGAATGTGGTAAAGTATTTTAATAGCTTATCTAAAATGAAATTATTAGCATCTGTCGTCATCTCAAACTTAATTTCCTTTACAGGTATACGTCTGTAAAATTCCAAGTTTAAATCTACGAACTATATTACATGGATACCTCTTCCCTCTCTCTCTCTCTCTCCCTCTCTCTCTTTCACGCACACACGGACACAAACACGTACGCGCTCAAATATACAAGGCGGCGATATTTTTTTTCAGAAGGTAAATTAAATAACATACATCTATTTACATATTAGCATTATTTGATATATATTTACTATTTCTGTTTTTCTACCTATAAATCCCCAGTAGAAGATTTATTTTAATTTCTGGCCACATAAAAAGTGTTAAGCGCACACAAGATTTTCAAATATTTTCTTATTAATAAATAAGACTTTGGTCGTGAATATAATCTATAAAGATGGATTATATATATATATATATATATATATATATATATATATAATGTCCGGGAGACCATGGCTCAATCCCAGGTCGAGTCATACCAAAGATCTCAAAAATGGTACTTGATGCCGCCTTGCTTAGCACTATAAGGTGAGGATCAAGGGTAAAGTGGAACAATGCTGGGAATGGAGTAGCGCCCCCACCTTACACCTCGGTGAGGTAGCTATTGAAAAAGGGAGTCTTCGGGTCACCTTCGACTATTGTCGCCAACTTAGTATATATATATATATATATATATTATCACTTTCGGAATATTGTCTTCATCGTTATACTCACAACGTTTCGACCGATGTGCCCTTTGGCCTTCTTCAGTTGTTACATTTCGAACTGGGAACCCCATACAGAACATCGAACCGAACTCTTTATGTAACTCACTGGGGTAGATTGTTCTAATTTCATTAGCCATGACCAGATAGAAGTGTTATGCTATTCTAAGTATTCCTTGTTATTTACCAATAGTCGGGATTGAACCTGCAACTAACCGGATGATTACACTATGAAGCACTTTTCATCCAAATGCCTATATGCATTGTACCATGTGTCCTGCTGGACACACACACACACACATACACATACACACACACACACACATATATATATATATATACCAGGAAAATTTAAATGTTCACTGTTGAATGTTTTTTTGTCATGATGGAATTACTCCCAACTCCGGTTTAACTGGACTGAATAATACTATATATATATATATATATATATATATATATATATATATATATATATATATATATATATATATAGTTTGTTTATTTGTTTGGGTTCTATAGCATATCAACCGACAATTATATTGCAGACTGAAACTATAAGTAACCTTCCTTCAATTTCACTATTAATATCAACAAATGAATCGGTTTCTAGTTCTTTTCTTTCTTTTCTTGTTGTATCTGACCTAGTTTGTTTATTTATTTGGGTTTTATGGCATATCAACCTTTGTAGGTTATTTAATGCCAAATCCGTTTTTATAAAAATAAACAGTTCTATTTCAAACAATTCAGTTTAGCATAAGGACAGTTTAATTGTCAAAAACATTTCTATTTCAAGTTATTCAGTTTATTCAAACAGTTCTAATTCAAACAATTCAGTTTAGCGTAAGTACAGTTTCAAAGTCAAAAACAATTAAGTTTAGAATGTATACACAATTTAGTTCTATTTGACCCATAGATAGGACCCTATCAGGAGCTATTAATCCAGGTCAGAGAGGACGTGGGAGCGATTGTAATGGGGGGGGGAATCCTCATTCCTCAAAACTCCAGCATTACAGGAACCTCACCATCAGATTGTTAAGTGTCATATCTAGGACACTCGTTGGAAGGGGTCTTCCTCCTCTGCAGAGAAGCAGTCGGTATATTCTACAGCCCCGGCTGACTGGGCAATATATATATATATATATATATATATATATATATATATATATATATATATGTATATATAATTCCATCCATCAGTCTTGCGAGACTATGGATCTGCGCTCAAATCCTGGCACAGGCCTGCGTAAAGTTGTATCGATGACCAGTAGTTGCCCATGCTGCAAGTTTCCTCTCGACATAACACCAGTGTGTTGGACAAGGTGCTATACAATTAAGTGTGTCACGAAAGTTGAACAAGATAAAATTCAGCGTCGAACTTGAAAGCAATATCACAGCAACATTTAATTCGTTAACACTGACTTATAGAAATCAAATTATATCCTTGCTACATTTTTGGATGGTCGAGAAACTGTGAAAGATGAACCTCGTTCTGGTCCATCGGTCACCTCACAAACTGAGAAAAATGCTATAAAAATGAGAATTCTTTCATCTGATTGATGTTTGATGATGAAAATGAGTTGCGATGAATTAAAATTAATCAGCTTATTTTCAGTCAGGGTTGCCAATCTGAAAAAATAGTCTCATTTGTTTGTAGACATAGAATGAGTTTTTTGACTAAAAAGAATATTCCTGTTCTAAGAAAGCAGCTCTTTTACTCTCCCGATCTGAGTCCTGGTAACTGTTTTTTATTTCCCAAAATCAAAACCCGTTTGCGTAAAAGAATGGGTTAGCTCCGTCGGCGTTCACGTTTATTATTGCCTCAGGCATCAGAGACTGACTTTGGCCCTACCACCTTTAAGTGCTGCTGGAGTAGTAGGAGGTTGGGCTTCTGAAGATAAACAGATAATTATACGTCGTCACAATAGTCTAAGAAACCAAGAAACACTTTATACTTACAGATTATACTTAAAATAGTCTCATTCCCTGTTGGTGGGGCTTCGATTAAGCTTACTATACCCACTACAGAGGGGTAAGGCATCCCTAAAATAGGGGTTGTTCTAGCTATGACACTAAATTGCATCTGATGATGAGGCTCCAGTTCTGGAAATGTTACGAAAGTGGAATAATCCTTTCATTACCTTTACTATCAGTTCTAAATAGGCTTAAAGTAGTAGAACCTGTTTGGGTTTATCTATGGGACAAATAGGACTGTTTAAAAATTAATCGTATTCTATTGAACAGTGGTCAAAAAATTTATTTGTAATCCATAGAACCGCATGCAAGAAAAATTATTCGTATTCTATAGCACTGTGTGCAAGGAAAAATATTCATATTCTATAGAATCGCGTAAAAAAAAACTTATTCGTATTCTATAGAAGCGTATGCAAAAAAAATTATTCATAGTCCATAGAACGGAGTGCAAGAAAAAAATATTCGTATTCTATTGGACCATGTGCAAAATATTATTCATATTCTATAGAACTGTGTGCAAAAAAGTTATTCGTATTCTATAGAACAAAGTGCAAGAAAAAAATATTCGTATTCTATTGAACCATGTGCAAAATATTATTCATATTCTATAGAACTGTGTGCAAAAAAGTTATTCGTATTCTATAGAACAAAGTGCAAGAAAAAAATATTCGTATTCTATTGAACCATGTGCAAAATATTATTCATATTCTATAGAACTGTGTGCAAAAAAGTTATTCGTATTCTATAGAACAAAGTGCAAGAAAAAAATATTCGTATTCTATTGAACCATGTGCAAAATATTATTCATATTCTATAGAACTGTGTGCAAAAAAGTTATTCGTATTCTATAGAACAAAGTGCAAGAAAAAAATATTCGTATTCTATTGATCCATGCGCAAAATATTATTCATATTCAATAGAACTGTGTGCAAAAAAGTTATTCGTATTCTATAGAACAAAGTGCAAGAAAAAAATATTCGTATTCTATTGAACCATGTGCAAAATATTATTCGTATTCTATAGAACCATGCGCAAAAAAAAATATTTGTATTATCTTGAACTGTGTGCAAAAATTTTCGTATTCTATAGAACCATATGCAAAAAAATTTAACAACAACACAAAAGATGTAAATATGAATATATAATGAACGAGAATCCCTAACCTCTCGGTATAAAATAATTCTAGTCGGTTTGACATGTCGTTAAAATCAATCAATTGAAATGGTCCTCTATTCAGCATTGCTTACACACATCAATGTCTTACCTTTTTAAACGAAAAATTGATGAGGCAGCGTTTTACAGATAAGTGCTGACTCAACCGCTATTTTCGCCTGCGTTCACATTACCTTTTGCTGCCATTTTATGCGATCAGTAGGTGACCGAATTAACAAATACAAAATGGCGGACCTTTTTTTTAAGCAACAGACAGGGTTGAATCGTGATATCAACCAAAAAACAAAAGAAAAATGCCCTTAACGTGTACAGTACGTGCTTTCCGGATTAAGTTCTGTTGCCCTAGCAAAGCCAAGGATTATAAGGGCCCTTATCTGTTTATTTATTTATTTAGTTGTTTATTCATTATAGAAACCTAGTGATACAATTTTTATCAAACCTGCCATTAACGCACTTGCACTTTGTTGTTGTTGTAACTGTTTAAGAACGAGATTAAGTTTTATGATAAATCAATTTTCCTTTTTACTTTTTTTTGGATTAAATTTCATCTACCGGGTGCGTGCAAATTGTTACATTAGCGACTTCAGTATGTCATTGCTCGAATAGTTTATGACTTGTGTTGTAACAGCTGTGTCCTTAAGGTCATACTGACGTTTAAATTGATATGTACGCACCCTTACAGTTCCTGTAGCAGCTTTATATTATTTTATTCTTTGTTTATTTTCCTCTAACAACATTTTGAATGGACTATCACGTACGAATATGTCAGTCATGTTGAAACTGTTATTGCCCATTCTTTTTCAGGAAAACTGGACTTACTCATAACGAGCAGGCTTAACTTTTTTTTATTTATGTTCTTTGTTATTGGTTTTTGTTGTCTTGCTTTTTCTTCTTTTCTTTTTTTTTTCTTTTTTTTTTTTTTTGCATATTTTTGTTTTGTCTATTCAGAAAAGGAGTGAATATTGAAATTAGCACTTACATGGATGCATCTATATGGATGTAAGCATATACGAATATGCGTTTCAGTTTCTAGGACAGATTCTCTTTCGTGCATTTATCACTTGTCACTATAGTAAAATTTCAGACCCTCGCATAATTCTGAGCCAGTCGGCTGGGGCTGCAGAAGACACAGACTGCTTCTCTACAGAGGAGTAAGAGTCCCCCAAAGAGTGTCCTGGATATGACACTAAACCATCTGATAGTGAGGCTCCAGTAATCCTGGAGCTTTAGGGAATGCGGAGTACCCCTTTACTGCCATTGTTCCTAGGTCCACTCTGGCCCGGACTGGTAGCACCTGATAGGGTCCTATCTATGGGTCAAATAGAACTAAACTGCGTACTTATGCTAAGCTGTATTGTTTGAAATGGAACAGTTTTGACATTTA
Organism: Sepioteuthis lessoniana; assembly: GCA_963585895.1. Taxonomy (NCBI): domain Eukaryota; kingdom Metazoa; phylum Mollusca; class Cephalopoda; order Myopsida; family Loliginidae; genus Sepioteuthis; species Sepioteuthis lessoniana. The sequence goes on along the minus strand of OY757906.1, from coordinate 82,494,127 downwards.
AACTGCGTACTTACGGTAAACTGAATTGTTTTAAATAGAACTGTTTATATGTATTAAAAAGGATTTGGCATTGAATAACCTACAAAGGTTGATATGCCATAAAACCAAACCAAACCAAACTTGAATAGTTCACAGTGGATCATATCATCATTATTATCATATTACTTCTTGGTGATATTAACAATACTATGATCTGTATAGTCTCAATTCTTACTCTGATTTTAAGTTCCTCCAGTATCCTTTCCAATCATATGGGGAGCGTTCCCGGCGTGCCAATTAGATCTTCCAAACTTTTTTCAGCTCTCCTGTCTGACCTTCTCCGTGGGATTCGTGTTAGAATGCTTAATTTTCTCTGCTCGGAGTACTATAACTCTTTCTCTTCAAATTCAATTTCCATGAAAAGATTCTTACGCTTTTTCTCCACGAACCCTCCTCAATGTAGCCCCAAAACTTTGGTTTCTCCAAAAATCAGGATGCAAGCAAAAGGGAGTGTAACTGTTTCTAAGTCAGGGTGTTTCATCACTTCTAAAATAGAATTACCCTGTCCTAGGAAAAGACTCAAGGGTGTAATCATTTCAAAAACTAACTTTTCCTTATTTTAATGCCAAAATCTAGTAGGTCTGAATACCAGCTGCTCCTCTGTAAGACGGTAGACGTCCAGTAATCAAAGATAACAGATCTGATATATTTTCTGCTACTCCAATCGCTGAACCAAAATATTAGACCCGAATTTCACTACGATGACTAAGTTTTCCACTTAAAGATATTCAGACGTGATACTCAAGTAAGCAATTAAAAAAATACTATAAAAAATTACATACACTGTGCACATACAAAAATTAATACTCATATCAAATCACATTTGTAAATTATTGCTGATCATTAAAAAAAATTATACATAAACTGACGTGGCTGTGATGTAATGGATATAGTCGTAAGTAATGGACTCTGTCACATGAGTTCAAATCCAAGACGAGGCTGATTGCATTTCACATAGGATTAATATTCTTAGGAAAGGTATGAATCTAAATATTCCCCCTCCAGCTATAGGTAAATAGTAGGGCAGACTGAGTTTTTTAGCCTTCGTTAGACAACCAGATTAGAAGAAAGAAAATCCTGAATTCAAACCTGTTAAACTCAGCTTAAAAATTGACCTTGTGTCACATCCTGCCCGTGCAGAGGGGTTAGTAAATACATACATAAAAAGACGACGTTTTTTTTCGACTGAAACTCCAGTTAATCGTTTTTGGTTTATATATTTTATTCATAATTCATTTCAGCATTAAACTTTTATCAATATCCAGAAGACTCTTCCGATACAATATTAAGCTACACTTTGTAACAAATTCGTTATGCTAATTTGTTAAATTCACTCTACCTTCGTAAAAAAAAGTTTAGTCGTAAGTAGAAGATCAACTATTTACAACCGTTCACAGCGGACTTGGATTCAGTTTTAATAAAATAAAAATATCTATGTGTAATCTATTGGCAATCATCATCTTCATATAATCATGTTGATCGCACAGACTCTCTTGGCTCTTTCTTGCCATCTGTCCCAGTTAGCCATCTCTCTTAGTAGGTCTTCTAGACTGCATCCAGTGTCTGCACAGAACTGATATTGTACCATATTCACAATTAACGGTATTTGCGAAATGGACATATAATGTTCATTACTATAGAATATATAAAGAACATAGGAATCTCGGAATTCGAAAACACGTAACGACTTCTTGTTCAGATACGAAACCTTTTTATTAACTTTGAGTTAAAGGTTTCGACGTAAGGAGGAGAGACACAATCTTCTATGCTGTCTTATTCATTTGGCCCCCAACTCGAGCGGCCCCCATAGGGCGCACGTTCGCCTCGCGCCTGCGAGCTTCAAAAGTCGATCCTCCTCGTTTGGCGTCTAGTACCCCACTCTTTCTCTCTTCAAATTCTCACACAAACCTCCGCGCGCTTCCGGTGCGTGACGTCACCCGCACCCTGTCACCCAGTATCGTCTCGGACTATTATGACATCTGAGGGACACCTCCATCCACCCGTGCGCACCCGCGTTAACACCTGCTTCAATGTTGTACCTAACTAACCCATGTGCAGAGCCGAAAGGTCCTCAGCCTAACTAAACTCAAAGGCATAAACCGAAATCCCTTGGCTATTTTATAACAATATATGTATTTGCTAATCGGTCAACACTAGTGTATCTATGTGTAGGAGTATACAGGATAGCATTGCTTATGGGTTCGTCCTTACTTTACCGGCCGTCTTGATCGTGTTATTTACATGGTTTATGAGATGGGAAGCGAGTGGCCGTACAACTACTGTTTTGTAGGCTGCTGCTTTTTCCCCTGAGCACTTCGTTAAAGTCTAGCTGGGACAAGTATACAGTAACAGTCATACGGGCACAACTTGGTAACAATTTTTATATAGTTCTAATACTTATATAGTTCTAATACTTATATAGTTCTAATGCTTATATAGTTCTAATGCTTATATAGTTCTAATGCTTAGCATTATTTCAAAATTAGATTTTATCGTACGTCCCAATAAATAAATGAATGAATAACAATCATAAATAAATAAACCATTAAGAAAAGAAAAAGACAGAAATCACTTTGACTTACTTTGCCTGAAGGCATTGAATAAAATGTGGTTTGATTTAGTTTCTTTGTTTAATGAAATATCAACCTTCGTGTTTTATTTAATACCAAAGTCATCCTTGTAAAAGACTAGCTGTCATGTTATCTAAGCCATAACTAGGGGTGGGGTAAAGGACTCATATTTTTCCCAAGTCCGAAAGTGAACGTAATAGCACGACTGGAGAGCGAACTCGTTTACTTCGAGACCGCAGTCCAGCCATTGCACCTCATTTTCTTTATAAATATGTAATGATATGGTGAATTAATATACAAATAAATTTCGAAATAAAAAGTAAAGCAAATAATGAAATACAAAAATAAAAGATAAAACCAATAATAACATGCGAAAATAAAACAAATAATAAAATATGAAATAAAACATGCCACAATTCCACTTGTGTCAAAACTTTAACTTTTGAATTCAAAAAGGAGAACAGTCTCCTTTGATGCCTTGTCCAACCCATTGAATAATACGTGCGTTTGCAGCCTCCTGAAACGAGCAGTCTATCCTCCATAACCTTTATAATATTAATTCATGGACTAAAAAAAGACATTCCTCAAGAGAATATAAATTGTTGTTAGAGTGTTAAAGATATTTATTATCAATTACGAAAATGTATTAAATATTACTTATTGTCTTACGATAAGTTAAACGTAATATTTATCGGAATTTATTTCATAAAAATGAAATTACTTTTTTTGTAGTACTATGAACCAAATATGACTTCTCTTGGATATATTTTATTAAGATTTAAAAATATAACTTATACGATTATAAGCTAATTATGACTTTTGTCATCAATATTTTATCAAAACATGACTTATTTTATTATTATAAATTAATTGTGTCTTTTGTCGTTGATATTATTTAATTAGAATTTTAAAATATTACTTATTTTATTGCTATGAATTGATTGTGATTTTTGTCGTTGATATTTACTTTATTAAAATTCACAATATTATTCATTTTATTACTATAAAATTCGATATGACTTTTAAAATCAATATTTATTTTATTCGATTGAAATATCATATTATAACTATCAATCAAATGTGACCTTTGTCGTCAATATTTTCTTCATTAAAATTTATAAATATTACTTATTTTATTGGTATGAATTGAATGTGACTTTTGTCGTTAATATTTACTTCATTAAAATATTGATCCATTGCTATAGATCAACTGTGACTTTATTCATAAGTATATTTTTTATTGGAATATTACTTATTTTATTACTATAGAATTAGATGTGACTTTTGTTGTCAATATTTACTTTATTGAAATATTTCTTATTTTATGATTATAAATTAAATGTGATTTTTCCTAAGACATTTTTTAACCTTTTTTTTTAAATTAATGTTTCTGTTATTTTCGCCGATAGCTATAAATATGTGCATTACGTTTACCAGCAGTTAAGCGGGAAGTTTGCATAATCAGCACAGACTTGCAGGAAGACAAGCAAGTAAGCACGGTTCGGGAAAAATCAACAGACATGCAAACATGTGAACGGTAGGCAGTACATTTAATTTACATGAACAGATGGAACTGTCAGAGAAAGTACTTATCGTGCCCAGTAATTTACAATTATGACAAGGAAGGGATCGTATTTCTAATCGCAGAACTGTTTCTGCTGAGAATAGGAAAACAGGAATAGGAATAGGAATAGGACTTATAAAAATCGCCATATTTAGACTTAAAAACCAGGACCAGACTTTCATCTGCAAAAGCCAAGCTATATGAAATTTGAAGCACTTCTCTAAAATGCTTTATATTAATGTTATATATATATATATATATATATATATATATATATATATATATATATATATTGTGACGCTGCATAAATAGTTATCCCAAGACGAGAGTTCATTTTATGCGCATGCGACGTCGAGGGCAGTCTGGCACTTGACCCTCCGCAAAATAAGTCCTAGTCAAGACTCCTATTTCGGACATATGATGAACCGGCAAATAATGTGGAGGGTTAATTTGGGGCTAGATTGATCTCCGACGATGGTAAGGGGGTATCCAATTCACTTTCACATACCCCACCAAGTCCTTCCTTTTCATACCCCCTCAGATATCGTTAAAACGGACTTCGAGGTTAGAAAATATTAACTGTAGACAAATTCCCAAAATCCCCTTGCAATGTTTTAAGGTGCAATAAGACGTTTAGCGAGAATTGATGACAGCGATACGAAGCTGAAACAAATATGTGCAACAGAAGTCGAATTGATAGAGGAAATAACAACCAAAAGATTTCAACACAAGGGTGCATTTAAAATATAACAAAATTTTAATAGGCGACGACCAAACAAATAATGATAATATTTAAGAAACAGTTCTTTTCCCTTTTCACTTTTCTTTTTAAAATACTGGCTATATTAAGCCAACAGGAAGTATCAGACATAAATGTCTCTCAACAGTCCTTTACTTCTTTCTCCTTTTTTTCTTTCTTTTTCTTTCACTTCAGAAAATGTCCAAGTCACTGGACTGAAGCATGTAACAAAGTTCATTCACTAATTTGCTAATGATGTTTCTCTCTTTCTTTTTTTTTTTTTTTTTTTTTTTTGAATACATATAATTTCCCAATATTTAGGAAGGGTAGAATGAAAACAGTTTAAGCTGTACTTATCTTTGACAAGGCTCAATGTTCAGGTTCCTTTCTGTCTTTTTTACGGGCGAAGGACCTTCCGGAGATTGACTGAATTTTAGCACGTTTTTCTAACGCTGACTTCTGTCCAGAACTGTTTCATTCTTTTTTACGGGAGATTTTCCCCGGGGTCGGCTGTAAATCAGCATATCTCTCTACGCCGACTTCTGTCCCCAAACTAAAGACTCTTTTTACGGGAGACTTTCCCCGGAGTTGGCTCTAAATCGGCGTCTTTCTCCGCCGACTTCTGCCCCTAAACTGAAGATTTTTTTTCAAATTTCTCTAACGAAAAAAATGGCATTTTGGCGCTAAGGGTCTATGAGCCAATCGTTTGACTTTTTCCTTCTTCCACTATTCCATCCGGTCACGATACCTGAGTGACCTGGATTCTTTTCTTTGTTCAACTGACTGCAGGTCATAGAGTGCCGGGAGTTAACCTGCATTCATATCGTTTTAACGTTCAGTGCCTGTTGATTCCAACACAGAAGGGAAGTGGAATTGACCTCCCCTTCCCTCTCTCAGTAGCATACCACGTCACACACACACACACACACACACACACACACATATATATATATATATATATATATATATGTGTGTGTGTGTGTGTGTGTGTGTGTGTGTGTGTGTGTCCTCACTTCACCAACAGTGCCCAACATGTCTTGTTGATCTTACTCGGATGGTTTTTGAGATGGGAGGTAAGTGAATATATATATATATATATATATAAATCATAAATAAAAATACATTTTTTAAAAAATGAGGCTCCTTACGGTGTGTGGTCCAAAGCCATAATTTATATAGCTTATAGGTAAACCATCACAGTTAAAAAATAAGTTATTCATACACGTCCTTATTGTAGATAGTATTTAGAATTTACAAAGTTTTACTTAGTTTGCCATACTGACCATTTGTGTACGGCGCCTGTTGTTATAGAATGGTTACTCATTTATGTACTGAGTAGGATCATCGCTTCTTAACTCCAGTTATCTTGCATCCAGGTCTTTAGACATTTTTTTGACAATACCCTCCCTGGCCTTGGGAAAAACCTAATCCTCCAGACCTCAAACTCAGATTTTAATAAATGAGATATTTATTTTCATAGATTCAAACCTTGCGTGTTTGTTTGTTTTTTGGGTTTTTTTTACAAATTCTTTTATTATTATTATTATTCGTTGCACAACCCAGTGTCTATGTCAGTCTAATGTCCGATTTTTGCATTCAGTCTTTTATTTTTATTTATCTATTTATTTATTTGCATTCAAGCTGAATATCCTGGATCCCAAAAGAAGTTGTTGAAGCTAAAAGTATCTATTTACCCAATCCCTCCACCGCGGGCAAAATGCAACACAAGGTCAATTTTTAAGTGAAGTACATCTGGATTAAATTCAAAGTTTTCTTTCTCCTCGACTACTTGTCTAATCAAGACCGAAGAAGCCAGTTTTCCCTACTATTTTACCTATTTTATTGCTGGCCATTGGTCTAATGAGTAGAGTGTTCGCCAATGGTCCGGGAGACGGGGTTCAATCCCAGGTCGAGTCATTCCAAAGACTCAAGAAATGTTACTTGATGCCGCCTTGCTTAACACTCAGCATTATAAGGTAAGGATCAAGAGTAAAGTGAAGCAATCCAGGGAATGGAGTAGCGCCTTCCCTCACACCTCGATGTAGTTGCTATTGAAAAGAGAGCCTTGTGGTCACCCTCGTCTAAGGTCGCCAACAACTTATAGCTGAAGAGAGAACAGAAAGAGCCTTGCTTTCCCAAGGGCATAAGCGCAAAGTGAAACATAAACAGCTTCGTCCAGAATCTGAACTTGGGTCACCATTTCCTACTATGATAACCGTAACGCTATGAGCGCCTGAAGTAAAATCTTTGGTGCTTTCGATTGTTATTGACGTGCCTTTTAAGATAGATGTCCTTCCAGGTACCTCATACCATCGTTGGTGCCATAGCCCTGGCTGATTTAAGGATCTTAGTGTTTGTAATAAAGTCACTCCAATACAATGTAGTGATTAGAAAAACAGAAATAAAATAAATAAAATAAAATAAGTTCCAGAAGTGCATAAATTCCCAGAACCCCCTGACAGGAAGTGGGAGCGACGTATTCCCGGAAAAGGAACAGTCCCTGCGAAAAATGAAATTCGACCTCACTTCAGCCTCTACTTTAGCACCGAACAGATGCTTTTCACATGGTCGTTAGCTGCAAACACATAGCTGATTGTATTTAGTTGCTGGACACCATGTCTGTTGCTAGCAAGCCGACAATGCCGAAACCAACAATATAAAAACATCGACTTTAGACGGATCAACCACCGAAAACGACTAGTGTATTTCAACGCCTTATTTCGGAGAAACAACTTTACTCAAATAGTCCAGGAAGACATTCCTCGCTACAGAGCTGCCGTGTGAAAGCCCAAAAATAAACTCAAAATGTATCTCCTATCTTTGTCTCCTTCCTTTTCTTCTTTTGCAGTCCTCACAGACTAAGAAGACAACGAATAAAATGGGGTAAAGAATAAACCAACGGAGTCAGATATCTAAACCCAAAACCTTAAAAACCAAATAACCAACGACAGATTTTCACAACCCCTACAAAAATGATACGGTGTCAACACTAATGACATGATTCCACGCTCGAGTTCTTGGGCTCAGGTATACTCACTTTAGGGTCTTATCGTGAGAGAACATACAAGTGAAGTAGGTATGAGCGTCTATGTGTCACAGAGAGTACTCTCTTAACACAAACGACACCACCACTTTGACCAAGAGAATGCCCATTTTTTAACCTTAAAATAAGTTACAAAAACATACATAAGAACATTATAGAAATTTTGGATCAAAACCGCATTAGCATTGAAATTACATCTTTATATTTTTCAACCAATCAGCTAAAAACATAGAATAATAACATTCTAGAAAAACAAGATCAGAAACTAATTAACGGAAAATACTTTGGCTCTAAAATGATTAAGTAAAAATACGAATCTGATTGGTCAATAAATGTCTACGCGCAGAAATTTTAGGACTGCAATAAAACTATTTTTGATCCACTACTAAAGTATAAAAAACGAATAATTAAATCAACCAGGTCAGTCAGTCAGTTGTCGGTCATTCAATTCATTTCTTCCACAGACAAAAAGCCATTCCGTCTACTACCCAAAAAGACTTTTCACTATAAGTTTTGACCGAGCCGCAGAGAGCCGCGACTAAGATTCAAAGAAAAAGGCTTGCGAACTTTCTTTCATCAATGCGACACGCTATCGCCAAAATCTTAAGAAAAAACACAGTGCGGACTTGATGAAAGCAAAGACGTTCCATCATTCTTATATACACACATATACCCACATAAGTAAGTAAAGACAATTATTTTTATCCAACTTACTTCGGCCAACCATGGAACCATTTATTTAATAGACTTTATTAACATTTAAACACACACATACACGTGTGAACAATCTTATTTTCATCTAACTGGCCATAACTTTTTTACAAAGGCCACTCGCACATTATGTTTCTCCTTTATTTTCATTCCTGTTTTGTTATGAATATTAAATTGTTTGTTTCTTAATGTTCGTTGTTGTCATATTCCATTTGTTTTACGTGATTGTAAAAATTTGTGTTGTATTTGTAGTGGAACTAAGCGTGAAGTAATACCCGTAAAACACGGACGAGAACCCACTCTCACTCGCAACGTGCACCCACTACAGACCTGCTGAAGGTTGAGCACCAGTGGAATAACAAGGCAGGTGAATATATCATCAGCGCAATGGATATAAAAATAAGGTGATTCTCTGGTTTTTATTTCTGGAACTTTCTTTCAGGCTGACTTAATAGAGTATTAAATTAGATTTTCTAAGAATAATTTTGATTGGGAAATCATAAATAAACCATCGCTTTCATAGAAGTAATTGTACTGTAGGGAGTGCCTTCCCTTGGATTAGAGACGTGGCTTCCCGGGCTATGTGTCTGTTATTCACGTTATAATCAAAACTCTTAATTTTTTCTATTTTGTTTTCTTTCTTCAAAAAGAGAAGACGTGGTCTTTTTACTCCACAAAATATAGACACGATTCTTATTTCTGTTCGTCAAACAAAATGGTAATATTTGTTTCCAACTCCGGCGAAGTTCTCTATTTTGCTTCACCGTGAAAACCAGAAGACAAATAAGATATTTACATGACCCTTCTTTGCATCTCTTATCTTGCATGCTTGTTACCGGAGCTGTATGCTTAATTTATTTATTTTGGGACACATGTTAATTGATGTAACATTTGTTATATTGTTATATGTACCTAGTAAAGATTTAATCATTTATGAATTTATATCGTCTTAACTGTCCATTTTTTTTTTCAGTGTTAGTGTATCAATGGATTTACTAATGCTATTATTGGAACTTGGTGAGTAGGAAATGATCAAATAACTTTCCTAGCACCAAATAGGGATTTATAATAACCAACCATAATCCCTCCAATAATACTTTTAGTATCCTATCATCAGATGTAAGCATCAATTCCTATTAATAAAACAAGACAAATCGGAAACATTCAACCACTGACTTTCATAGCTTACATGTAAAACAACACAGTACTCCAACATAAATTTCAAATTCCTTTCACTGACGATACTCACTGAGAAAAACACATTTATTTAACCTTCTTATCGATCTAGTTTACACAAGTCCTGTTTTGGCAATGCATATTCGTACGTATATACTGTAAGATTACCTCCTTTGTCTGCTAAAATAATTTCTAGTAATGACCGCCAGATGACGATAGTAGAGCCTAATATAAAAGAAAAAGGCACAAATGCCCTACAGACAGAAACCAGCATTATCTCATCCTTCTCTGTCTCCAGTGAACCTCATGGTTCAATCAATACAACACTATAAAATAGTACACTACTAAATGCAGTAAGTTTACTTTCATATTTACAAGCATGTATATAATTACACACAACCAATAACTAAAGGAACTCTTCTCAAATATGTAAGCCCTTCTCAAACTTTCATACCTCTTAAAATCTTCACACACTCTAATGTGCCTTTAAAGACCTTTCTACAAGCAGAACTTGATTCATTCTTTTTTTTATCTTGTTTCTTTATGTATGTCTGTAGGTTTCCAGTGTATGTATAGAGACAATAAATAATGTGACAATAAATAGTGTCCTGCATTCTCTTAGAGAATATGTATGTATGTTGCGTGCATCGTGACATACTCGCTCTATTTTGCCTCTGTTCTACGAACAAGAGAGACGTGCCTTGAACCCTGCCAGGAAACGCTAAAACCACGAAGCTATTTTACTTTCCCTCACTAGGTATGTTTTTTTTTTGTTTTTTTTTTTGTTTTTTTTTTTGTTTTTTTTCGTTTTTGTATCACTTCTAAATACTGCTTGTTCATGGAACAATATGTGTATATTTTTAGCTGTTTGGACACGTTTGTTTATATTTTCTTCTTAATGCCATTGGTATATATAAAGTAGGTAAAAGTAAAGTTGTCGACCTTAGTCGAAAGTGACCACAAGGCTGCCTCACCGAGGTGTAGGGGAGGGCACAACTCCATTCCCTGGATTACTCCACTTGACCCTTGATTACCCTTACCTTATAGTGCTGAGTGCTAAGTAAGGCGGCATCAAGTATCATTTTTGAGTCGACCTGATATTGAGTATGACTTGACCTGGTATTGAAACCTGGTCTCCCGGACCATTGGCGAACACTCTACTCATTAGACCAATGGACCGGTTATTATTGGTATATATACTAAGCATAAAGAATTGCAATATGAGCTAAGGTAAAAATTGTACATGGTTGTCATAAGTGGTATCTCATAAGTTGATAAAGACATTACGTTTATAAGTCTAAAAAATTCACTATGTATTGTCCAGCAGGACACATGATACAACGAATACAGGCGTTTGGTTAAAATTGCTTTTAAGTAAAATCATCTGGAAGTTGCAGGTTCAATCCTAATAACAAGGAATACTTACTATAGCTTAGCACTTGTACCCGTTCATGGTGAACGGTATTAAAACAATCTACCCCATGGATTAAATAAAGAGTTCGGTTCAAAGTTCAGTATGGGCTCCAGAGTTCGACATGAAACACCTGAAGAAGGAGGCATCGGCTGTAACGTTGTGAATATAACAATGAAGATAGTGGTCCGAATTCTCTAAGTGATAAAATATATCATTGGTCAAATGTTTTTGTGTGTACAACTGCTTTTATCTTATCTTTCTTTCCGTTTATTTATTCACTGTTATTTCTTTCTTTCTTTTATAATGATTTTAACGGCATGTCAACCAATCAATTGATTTTTATGCCTAGAGGTTAGGGAATTGCATTTACTGTACGTTCATATTTACATTTAGTGTAGTTGGTCTTTAAGGGGATTTTTGCACGCTGTTATACGGATAATTTTTTTAGTATTCTATTTGACTCCGAGATGGGATCCTAACAAGTACGACAACTCGGGGTCAGAGTGGATCTTTTTTTGTCGGAGGGTATCTTATTTCTCTGCAGAGGAAACAATCAGCGTATTCTAAGACCCACCAACAGAACGGATATTCAGTGTTTGTATATTACGGATATACTAATGCTAATATTGATCCTTCAATTGATTAAATATCTTTCTCAGCACCAAGCATACCAATAATTATAAAGATGATATTATCTAAATCCTTAGAACGTTTTAAAAAGTAAGAAAAATTGCTCGTTTCGAAACAACTTTAACCTCACTATTTGGTTTCAAATTTTCCACCCTGAGACTAAGTAATTTTTTTATTTTCATGAAGAGTCAATAAAGCAATTAAAAAACAACCTTAAAATCTTCGAAAGTTTCAACTGCAGAAATCTTTTCGTGCGCTTTCACGAAATAAAACATCATTCATCATCATCAAGTCGCGCTGTTAGCACGGATTTCTCTCTCTCTCTCTCTCTCTCTCTCTCTCTCTCTCTCTCTCTCTCTCTCTCTCTCTCCCAATCATCCATCGCTCCTGGCAGGTCTTCCAAACTGCATCGTGAGTCTCCGTAGAGCTGTTGTCGGTGAGTTCTTGCTGGTCAACCAGCACTTGCACGTCCATGTGTAGGGGCCCATAGGAGAACGTCACTTGTGTGTTCGTTCTTGCTTCTTCAGCAGTGTCCTGCATGTTTTGTTCGTCATACGTGAATAGTTTTAGAAATGTGAGGCAAGTGGCCATTCAGCTGTTGTTTCGTGAGTTGTTGCTTCCAGACTTTGTTCAATATAACTCGTGCATTTCCTGTCTAGCTTTTTCTCTATTCGTTTTGTCAGAGTAATAATGATACAATCACAGCTTGGAAGAAATCCTGTATTATTTTATCGGATAGAGAACATTATTATTACTATAAAATTATCAGTGTAGAGAGAGAGAGAGAGAGAGAGAGAGAGAGAGAGAGAGAGAGAGAGAGAGAAGGAATTACTTTGTGGCTTAGGTAGTTGCTTATTTTTATCGTCTCCAGAAACCAGTGTTCAAGTTTTTATTAAAAAGACATTTTTATAACTATAACGATCGCTCCCATCTCAATCGTTATAGTCTATCAAGGGAAGTAACCATTAAATAGTAATCATAGAAGGCTACTCTTTATTCATTTTATTATTTGCAAATAAACAGAATCTAACAAATATCTATGTAAGGCAGGTGAACAAACGTACACTTATTCCTTACCATATGTGATACAATGACATACTAAACTAAATGTATTAAATATCTATCGTAGAGAAGAGGAGTGCGAAGAACAGATGTTGCCTGTCCAAACAAAAACTTTTCTTTACATTCGCACATTATTTCTATGTTGGGACATTATTTCTGTTTGAAATTTCATCTGATAAAACTGGGCTTTACCAGAATATAAAACAAATGAGTTCAAAGTGCCTCTTGAACGTAAAAATACATCTCTAACCATGATTGTCATTTGAGTGGGAAGAAAGTGTCATAAAGACAGAGTGAGGAGGATAGCTATTGTGATTGTAATCAATAGCACTAAAGAAAGAGAAGAAATATTTCATTCAACATTCAAATATGGCATTACCTCATTGTGAAAGTATCGTCACTTCAGTTAGTTCAATTTTTGACACTTTTCTTTTTCCTTTCTTTTTTGGGGAGGTGGATGGGTGTGGTGGTAGTGTCATACCCTTCTCAGGGGTATAAGGGCTATGCGAAATACAAACAGCTTCGTTCTGGGTTTGACTTCGGTTAGCCCAGTCTACTTCCTACGACGATAACCGTTGCGCCACGAGCTCCTCTCTTGCGCTACAAGTGCTTCTCAACTTCTTACTGGTTCTTTAGCACTATCCATCAATCCTTATCTTTTCGTTTCTTCTTTCTCTCTATTCTTCCTTCCACTACCACCCTCTCTTCGTCTTTTCTTTTCTTCTCCAACCCCTCCACACCTTCTCTTCTTCATATCTTCATACCATTATTTTCCAATCTCTTCCTTATCTTGTCATTCCTTCCGCCTTTTATCTCCTCATGTTTTCGTTCGTTCGTTCGTTTGTTCGTTCGTTCGTTTCCTACCTCCTCCTTCGACCTCTATCGTATAATCTCGTTCGTTTATTTTCCGCTCCCTTCTTGTTTTCTACTCCAGTTTTCACATTATTTCCTGACATACTAATTAGCGAATAGGTCAATAGAAGTTATCTCCTGATAAGCTTATTTCCTGTTTCTCTTTTGTTCCGGAAAACAAAATCACAAATTCAATACTTACCAAAAATAGTTACCTTATGATGAGTTAACCAAAACACAGTACACCCTTTTCTTTGTATGAATGTGTTTCCATACGCAATGTGTCCTAAAATGTCTATACAATTAGTCAGATATTTTGACCTCTTGAGACAACTCACAAAACTTGTAAAATCTCATCTTTTGTGGCATTTATCATAAGTATTCGCGTTGCATTAAAAGACCTTATCGCTACATCATAGTTTATTCTAATCTCAAGTTGGTATGTTTAGGGGAATTGTGGTTGAATACGGATATTTCCTCTTACAAAATAAATGCAAGTACAACTATGTCGGATTAACAACATATTTTATAGTCAGAGCAAACTTAATAGAAAGAGTACGTGAGATACAAAAAGGTACGGAGAGAGAAAGAGAGTGAAAGAAAGAGAGAGAATTTGTATGCGCTCGCGCGCACGTGTGTGTGTGTGTGTGTGTTAAGAAATCTCCCTAGCGTACGTACGTGTAAGAGAAATGAAAGTTTTCGGGTAAAGACATATTTAATAAATGTATTGTTCTATTACACAGTGTCCAGTGCGTTGTTTCTAGCCACTGTATTTAGTCTTTCTTTGTTCCTTTTTATGTAGTCTTCGAATCGTCGTATCGATATATCGGCGTTATTTTCAATGTTGGCGGGTCTTCTTCCTCCTTCTTTTCTTGACACATATAGTTTATGTTATCTCTGGGATGTAAAGCCTAATGCATTGTCATTAATTTTATTATTATTTTATTCCTTTGAAATCTTTTCACACCAACGTTAGCTGATGGACTCTCACTGGATATTGAGTGACAGCAATTCTCCTCAAGTCTCCGCGACTCTTTTCAGTATGACTGATCTTAATAATGCTGTAGTTTGGATGGCCTCCACACGTCCTTTTATTTCCAAGTCTGCCAGTCCCTTTGACTATCCTTTAGTGACTGTACCGAGCACACAAATTACAATTGGTATCACAGTCACTTTTATGTTCCATAGTTTTTTCCGTTCTCTAGCAAGGTCACAGTACTTATCTCTCTTTTCGCTTTCTTTCAGATTTACCCTGTGGTCAGCGGGAACGGCAAAGTCCACTATTCAGCAGGTTCCCAATCCTTTTTTTTTTTCGGTGACTTTCATTAGATCTGGTCATCTGGCCGAGATTAGGTGATCCGTTTGTATCTTAAAATCCCAGAGAAGTTCGTGCGTCGCATTTTCCCGGCACTCCTGTTCTTCTGGTCCTCGTGCAGCATCACTTCTGTTCCTCGGGGAACAGTCTGCGGCTTATTAACGAGTAGTAAATCTTCCCCTTTATTTATGCAGTCAGTATTTCCTACATCATAAATAGTCACGTTATAGATCTGTAATTGTTTGTTGCGTTTCTTTTTTTAGGGTCTTTCTGGATAAGGGTGGTCTTTTCTTTTGATCATCCATTCAGGTAAGTCTGCTCCTTCAAAGCATCTGTTCATTTCAACAGCCAGTCTGTCATGGATGGAGATGAATTTTTCAAACCAGATTCCATGTATGGCCAGGAGTTTTCCAATTTGGTATGTTTTGAGAGTTGCTCTGAGTGAATCGAGGTGTATTTTCGCCTTGTGCCCTTCTTCCAGTCCTTTCCATGCTGTTTATCCATTCGACTTTTCTGTTATGATCTCTACGTTCCCATATTTTGCACAAAAATTGTTTTGCTTCCCTCGCATTCGGTTATAGGTATGTCTTCACACATTCTCCACCTACTTGCTGGTAGAACTTTCTTACGTTGTTTTCGAATGTCCTGTTTTGTCTATATTGTCTGATCCTATATCGGTATCTCTTTAGTCTTCCTTCTTTCGTCAGTACTTGTTGATTTATCTCTCGAGTTGTTCTAATTGTGTTGCTTTGCTCTTTTCGTCCAACATATTCTCGAGTTTTTCTTCCATTTTAGCATTTTTGCTTGTTGTCAAAGCTTTTTAATTTGTGTTTCCAGTCTGATTTCCAATCCAGGTTTTGAGTTTTTGTTCATGTTCTTTCGAGGAACTCCGATTCTTCCAGAGACTAATTTCGCCCCGACATAGATTACTTCCTTTAATTCTGTGATGTTTTTTGTTGAGATATGTGTTAATAATTCGTTTATTTTTTCTTTTTCTACATTGACTGTTTACCAGCTTCAAATCTTGAGAGATGGTAATGGGGTTTTCTTTTCAGACATCATTCTCTTTATAGTTTCTACATTAATTTTTTCTTCTTGTGTTAGTGTTTGGATGTGTTTGGATGTGTGGTGTTTCGATTACTATTACTTTGCGTTTCAATTTGGTTAGTGTTCTTGTTTTTTGGTATTTACATCTCTATTCTTTTATTCGGGTCTTGTTGATATGTTTCTCTATTTATTTGTTGGTATTTTTCTAATATTTCAAGGTCAGAAAACCAACGTTTCTTTATTATCATCCAAGTTTGGTCAGCGAGTCTTTGATTTGTTGTCTTAAATCTAAAGAATTCTTTTCAGATTTCAATTGTTCTTATTAGATACCCTCTTTGTGTAGTGTTGTTCCTAAAATAACTGTGAATTGCAAATTTGTTGTCTTCCCTCGCTCATTTTCTATGTTGTGGTCTCTGATTAGTGGGTTTGCTTAGGTCATCGTTCGTACACCTGAAAATAGAACTGGCAGAATCCTGCGAATGCTGACCAGATCCCCCATGTTGGCTATCAAGGGAGCACCTGCCGATCATGACACCCAGAATTGTGGTCTGGGTTCCGCATTGAATTTTGTTTTGATTAGTCATATTTTTCATGGGTAGTATATTGTGGCTATACCAGACCCAGGGGTTGCTTATGATCTGCGCTTCTGACACAGATGTGACCAAGTTCTCTCATACTGAAAGCGGGTCACAAAAAAAATCCAATTTTCAAATTTGTTATGGTTTAGCTTAAAATCCACTGCGGGACTACTTTTTACTGTATAACTGATGTTACTGAATCCTGCGTTATTTACAGGTATTCCTGTATCGAGATTATGCCTCATTGGAATCTTGTTGCTGATAAAGTTAACCCCTTTAGTCAGGTGATACTTCTAGTTTTTCTTTATGTTATGCTAAAAATTTTGAATACATGACCGTAATTTCTGCTAATTTTAGCAGAAATTACGGTCATGTATTCAAAATTTTTAGCATAAACGGGACGAAAGACAAGTTACCCTGATTTTAGCAGTCTATTTCTGGATTTTATCACACGATAATGCACCATTCTGTTGTTAGGGGATTTTTTTTTAGTTCTTTTTACTTATTATTCTTCTCTTCTTACGTCGTCGGCCGATTTCTGCAATTAATATATTCAAATGTTGACTTAAATTCTTTACAAATCAGGTTAAAAAAAACGTTTTTAAAAATTATTCCATATTTTGGTTCCGTACCCTGTATTCCCCTCTTCTTACTTCGTATTATCATTATTATTATTATTATTATTTTACTCCTTTTAGCGTTTTTCACACCTGCGTTACCTGATGGTTTCTTACTGGAGTTTGAATGACAAGTCTCCGGGACTCTTTGTATTCTAGCCAATCTTAATCATGTTGTAGTTTGGATGGTCTCCACTCGTCCTCTTATTTCCAAGTCTTCTAGTCCCGGTACTAATACTTTGGTGAATGTACCAAGAGCACCAATTACAATTGGTATAACCGTCATTTTCATGTTCAACTGAGACAGCAAAGTCCACATTTCGGCAAATTCTCTTTTTCTTGTTGATTGTTACAAGGTCCGGTCGTCTGGCCGAGATAAGGTGATCTGTTTGTATCTCACAATCCCAGAGGAGATTGTGCTTCCCATTCTCCAGGACAGATTCTGGGTTGTGGATATACCATTTTTTCGTATGGTCAAATTTCAATTTCTTACACAATTCCCTGTGGATCACTTTGCCCACATAGTGGTGTCTAGTCTTATACTCTTTCTGTGTTAGTTTACTGCATTCGCTTTTTACGTGATAGATCGCTTCGGCATTATCACCGCATAATCTACAGCAGTTATATTGTTGCGTCTTATCTTGCTTTGATATGATTAGTCCTCATGGTGTTGTTTTGTGGTGCTATTAGAAAAGATTCAGTTTCTTAAGGTTTCCCTTTTTCCTCTTCCCCCCCCCCTATTTTTTCGGAGAGTTTTCACACCAGTTTTGACTGGTTGTTTTTCATTGAAGTCTGAAAAATAGTAAGTTTCTGCATGTCTCCAATACTTTTCAAGGAATACTTATTATCTTTACACTGTCTTTTCCAGGCTTTTAGGAAACGTTCCAAGAGCAACAACTACAATTCTTATTACCATCACCTTTATGTTTCCCTGTTTTTTCCACTCTCTGGCAAGATCTAGAATTAGTCTATTTTTCCTTTTCGTTATTTTCTGTGGTCTTGTACCGCTGAGAGGATGGTGTAAATGAGGGAGCTATCCCCCTTATTTGGCACGGGCACCTTCGAGTTGGGTACACATTACCATTGTACACCGACCAGTCACACACGTGACACGGTTAGAAGGGTCGATCTTTTTATTACCATTTCTCCGAGCAGAACACACGTGTTGCCAGACAGCTGCGATTTTAGACTTTGCGAAGGGGGCATTCTTTGAGGTGAACAGAGATAAAAATTACACACTGTATCTGTATTTGCCTGCGTTATTGATCTGTGTGAAAGGGATTACAGAAGTTGTTTTCTATTTTGCTTTAGTTTCACGGTCAAAGAAGGGTCAAAGAAGGGTTTAAAGAAGGAACGAAGACCCATTGCGAATTTACAACTTCTTTACCAGTTGAGCCTTTTTACCTCATTTTTTTTTGCCTCATGGTGCTACCGTTACAGGATGGTATTAATACTTTCAGCGAGCAATGACTTGCAAGATACAGTTTTAAACTATTTGTCCCGTCTTTAAATAAGTACATACCGATAATCAAATTCTTTTAAAATTTATAATGACTCAAAATAGATTCATTGAATAAGATCTTAATCTTGACTGTTTTCTTAAAACTGAAACAAAAAGAAAACGGAATCTAATTCTATTGATAAAGTTTACCTTTATCTTTTCCATCTGTTCATATATTGGTTGTCTATTTTGATATTTCTAAATTCTAACAACATTACATTTTTTTGACAAGTAAATGTTTTACTAGAAGTTTTCAGATAGCATATTTTCCTTGACTTATCCGATAAACCCGATATGATAACCTATGAATTCATGTATCTTTGTATCTCGACGTTTTTATGTTCCACGGATGAGAGATATTTATTGGTTCCCCCGATTCGAGAGTTTCCTGTAAGAACTTGTTTTTTCTATTTCGAACGATCAGCATCCACTCTTTGCGAATGTTCCATCCCAACAACTTCTTTCTAAGAACATTTGAACTGCAAATCAAACTTTTTCAGGAATAATTTTCTACCAGCTACAACCTTGCTCTTTTTTGAGCCCAAAATGAATATGTATGTAGAGAAAAATTAGTTGGAGAAATGGCGTTTCCTCTCAAGAATAGATAATAATATTGGTTTGGTTCTATGGCATATCAACCATTGTAGGTTATTTTATTTCAAGTCCCGTTTATACACATATATATTAAATATATGATTTGTAAACACATTTTTGTAGATAACATTTTTAAAAGGGGCAGAGCTCACTTTTTGCACACAATTAAACTGTTTCAAATATTGTTATTAGCTAGGTGACGATGCACTAAAGTGTATCATGGGCTCCAGTTTAATACACCTGACCACCGAACCCCAAACGAAATACTTCAGGCTTTTGATCAGTACACGGTTGAGGAAACCAACATACATGAGCGCTACATTTTCTATACCAGAAAACAGGGTTAGTCAGAAAGTATTGAGGCATTTATAATCGCTCTTTATAAACAACTGTACGGCCACTTACCTCCCATCTCAAAAAAGTCATCCAAGTAAGATGAACAAAACATGTGGGACACAGCTGGAGAAGTAAGGACGAACTCATAGCGACATTCTTCAATGGCCCCCTACACATAGACGTACCAGCGTTGGCCGACTAGCAAGAACTTATTTACATCATCTCTGTGAGCACACAGGATGTAATTTGGAAGACCTGCCACAAGCGATGGATGGTAGGGACGAATGAAGAGGGAGAGTCAGGGAAATCCGTGTTATCAGCGCGACTTAATGGTGATGATAATAATCGCCTTTCAGTCGTTAATTAAATCATGCAATTTTTGTAGAAAGTGTATGTCCTCTATTTTCCAGGATCAAATTATATTTGAAATACGGAACCCCGGACACAAGATGAGCTGTTAAAGTGAGACAGTTGGATGTACAAAAAGGTATTTATATTTACAAGCTCTCGGAAAATATTGTACTGGAGGCTCGAACATTAAGACTCGTGACCGTGAAGAAAATTAATGTCAAGAGCAGGAAGAATCAGACAAAAGAATACAATCGATGCTCATCACAACATGGGCCAAACCGAGAGGCTTGTCTGGCTTATAGGAAAACGTTCTTCAAATGTCAGAAAAAGAACCACTTCGCGAAAAATGTATGGGTTCAAAGAAAAAAAAATGCTATTCAGGCACAAAAATATGGCGGTGAAAATGTGGTTAACTCGGATTAAGAACTGGTGAAAAGCTGAAATGGTGATAGGAAGAAAACCCGTTGCATTTCACTTTGAAAGTGGTGTATCAATATATTTACTGATTGCAGGACATATTAAGGAGAAAGCGTTGCCATATTCAGAAAAGATCCTTGTAATGTGGAATAGAGTAGATTTGAAACCACTGGGTGAATGTCGGGTCAAGTTGCGAAACACAAAAATGACAAGTAGTATGCCGTAAAATTTTTCATCGTGAAAGAGGACCTCCATCCCTTGTTTGGGGCGACAGCTATTCTACAAATCGGCTTTATAACGATGCATAAAAAGGAATTCAGGATGGCAACAAAAATAACAGAGGGGAGATGACCAAGACGACATTCTGAAGGATTTCGAAAACATCTTTAAAAATAAACTGGATCAGCTACCAGGGGAAGTACATCTATAGATCGATCCCAGTATTAATTCGTAATGTCTACCCAGTTATGAGCCGTGAAAAAGATCACAAATATATTTGAATTTCTAAAATGCCACGTATAGTAATAAGACCAGGCTGCGTGCCTTACATATATATATATATATATATATGTGTGTGTGTGTGTGTGTGTGTGTGTGTGTGTGTGTGTGTGTGTGTGTGTGTGTGTGTGTGTGTGACACAGTACTCTTTATATAAATAGATATACAGGGTGAGCACAAAAAACACTCCTCGATTTCAAGCAGTCATAACATCAAAACTGATTCGAATATTTTTATAAATATTAGGACATACATTAGTTCAAAATATTTCTCTTCTTACTTGCAAAATGTTTAAAAACGTTTCGCATATACAAAGAGTGCTCAAATGCTAGCCAGCAGAGCAGGATAAAAAGAGGTGTTTTTGTGCTTATCCTATATTCTCCACGTTCATTATTTTGTTATGTGTGTGCATGTGTAAGAAGTCAAGCCACAGCAACGCATTCCTTGGCTCTGCTTCTGTTTATCGCAACCCAAGCCTATTATTACCTCTTGTTTTACTTGTTATAGCAATGAGTAAAGCCCAACAGAAACAAGAGACAGAATAAAGGGAACGTGAATAAGAGGATTTAAGGAAAGAAAAATGATGCCAAAAGAAACATTTTTAAACAAAAATATCTAAAAAAAAATAAAAGAAAATCGGGGAAAACTTGATTTGGTCAAATAATAGACGCTAAAATGAATCTTCAAACAGAGCAATGGACGAGTCCATTATTTCGCATAAGAGGTTTCCTCTTAAGAACTGAAAATAAAGTTTGGCAGAAGATGGCAAGGCAAAGAGAAATTGGGAGGAAAACAGGGGAAGGAAGAAAGCGGGTGTTATTAAATAGATGCTGAAACAAGGAGGGAGTGGTAGAAGGAAAGTAGAGATGAAGACAGATTACTTCAGACAAGTAGAAAGAGAAGAAAAGAAAAGTATCAGGGAGGGTGAGCGAAGACTTGAAGGTAAAAAGGAGCCCAGCCTTATAGTAAATTGGACGAATCCAAACTGAGCTGGTGGAGATGGAGGAATGCTACTGGCGTATGGTGACGATCTAACAGACCTGTAAGAGTCCATGGTGTCAGGTCATTCTGACCGGTAAAGTGCGCCCATCCTGTAATAGTGCAGCCCACTCATTTCTTAAAGTGCTGTCTATGTCCTCTTACAGTACAAAACAGACGGACACCAGGTCGTTTACTCTACACCTCCCACCCTTGAGCACTGTTTCGAAAAATCAGACGCACTCACATACATACCTATACATTTGCAGCATGCGGTAAAGTTACACACACACAAGTTATATAAGTCGTCTCTGTTATTGTGATGTGTCTACTATTACGTCTACACCGACTGTTGCGTACTGATTTCTATGTAAAAACACAATGATAATTAATGAGACAGTAATAGCCGAATTTGTTCTTCATAGAATACGAGTATTGTTGGCTTTTCTTTTTTCAGACTAAGCTTATTTATACAGTAGTAATTACTAAATATACATACAGTAAAAAAAAAAAAATACTAAGCACTCGTGGTGTAACTGTGACTGTCGTTGAAAATAGCTCCAGCGACTCGAGTTCAAATTCTGGATAAGGCTGTTTGCATTTTACATAACGCTTATAACTTGGAAAAAGTATAAATTCATCTATTCTCCTTCTAAGTCTGGGTTAAAATGTAGAGCAGAATGGTTTTTTTTTTTTTAAACTTGGTATTACAACCGGTCGAGTAAAAAATCTCTGAATCCAAATCTGTTAAACTCTGCTTAAAAATTGACCTTGTGTCGTATCCTGTTCGTGCGGAGAGGTTGGGTAAATACATACATTACAACAATGCTAACATACACTCTAGATTTAATGTATCGTTTTGTGCTCTATAACACGTACCAGTATATCGGATGAACTCTAGAAATAGCATGAAATATTTTGTGAAAATAAAGTAAGTAAAGTTAGCGACCATAGTCGAGGGTGACCCGAAGGCTCCCTTTTCGATAGCTTACTACACCAAGGTGTAGGGGAGGGCGCTACTCCATTCCCAGGATTGCTCCACTTTACCCTTGAACCGTACTTTATAATGCTGAGTGTTAAGCAAGGTGGTATCAAGTACCATTTTTAAAGTCTTTGGTATGACTCGACCTGGGATTGAACCCAGGTCTCCCGGGCCGTTGGCGAACACTCTAACCGCTGGGCCAATACGGAAAATATTCTTGAGCCTTTCTTGGATCCCACTTGGGGAGAGCCTCATATACAATTTCATCTCCAAGCATATCTCTCACTGTGTAGGACACAAGGTAATTTTGAGGGTTATTTTACAAAGAGAAAAAATGCGTCGTATATATTCACTCAACTCCACTACCAGGTTGTGACACAAGGTCAGTTTTTAAGTGAATGTTCTAAACTAAGAAATAGATCAGCAGTGTTCACACCATATATATTAATACAGAGTATATCCTCTAAAACCCTATACTTTTGGATGTATTTATCCAACACCTCTATCACAGGTCGAGTGCGACACAAGGTCAGTTTTTAAGCAGAGTACTGCTGGTTTGAATTCAGATTTTTCCTTTTCATTGACCGATTGTCTTAGTGAACCCAGTTTGTTCTAATATTTACTCATAGCTGGAGGGAGAATAGATAGATTAGGACATTAGTCAGGAATGAAACACAGCTTCGTCCGGGATTTGAACTCGAGCCGCCAATCACATTTTTTACTAAGCACGCCTCCCAAATACATATGTATTATCTTGGTTATAAAATGCCACATAAATCCAAATGCATACCCACTCCACTAATACATACGCAAAATCTCTTAACTTCAAAGAAAGAAGAGTGTTTAATAATTCAGTCAGCAACAACAACGAAATGTTTACGTTCCCGGCGTGTCTTATACTTTTGAGAAAAGCGTATACTTCCGTCAAAAAGTCACAGACACACTTAACACAAGAGACGCGCTTAGCGTAACGGTTATAGTTTTAAAAAATGGACATCGTGCTCCTAGTTTAATCCTATGAGTGTATTGTAGGGTTCTTTCGTCTTGATACAGCAATCGGTCTAGATGAAAAATTCTGAATTCAAACCAGCTGTACTTCGCTAAGAAAATTGACCTTGTGTCGCTTCCTGCCTGTAACAGAAGGTTTTGCTGCAACTTGTTCATAACGAAACAGCAACCACCTAGTTCGTAAGAAGGTGGCATACAGTTAATTCGTAGTAAGATAGCACATAGCTAGTTTATTCTGAGTTGCGCTAAGCTTCAATTGGCCAATTCGTCTCTCACGAAAATCTATTTCTCTTTACTCAGTTGGGTATTTTTATAACCGCGTATTCATGTCACTTCTCAGGCGGGACCACTGAATCAGAGATGATACCCTACAAATATATAAAATACCAAAATTACAACGCTACTACCATTTCAAAACTGCATCAATAATTAACTGAATCCAAATGGTGATTAAATCTTTTGTTACAAAAAAAATCTGAAGTGTGCATGGGTTTGAAAAGGTGTTCATATCTACGCAAGCAAATAAGAAAAAGTAACAAAATTTTACGAGTTTTTTTTTGGGGGGGGGGTAATGTTTTGCAGCTTTTTTATTACGATTGTTTTAAAGAAAAATATTTTAGAATTCTTTTTACAGAAAAGAAAATTTATCAATTATTATTATTATTATTATTATTATTATTATTATTATACTCCTCGCGAGTTTTTCCCACCTGCTCTAACTGGTGTTTTTCAATAAAGTCTCAGTGAGAGCAAGTCTCTTCAGATCTCTAGGAGTCTTTTAAGTATCCGAGCTGATTTTAACAGTGCTGTGGTCTAGATAGTCTCTATTCTTCGACAGATCTCTAGTTCACCTATCTCTTTTACAGATCCTTGAGGACCGTTCCAAGGACTCTAACTATGACAGGTATCACCGTCACCTTCATGATCAACTACTTTTTTCAACTTTCTGGCAACGTCCAGTTATTTTTCCAATTTTTCACTTTCTTTTATTTTCACTGTAGTCTGCTGGAACAGCAAAATCCACTAGTTGGTAAATATTCTTCTTGTGAATTAAACTAGATTAGAACTTCAGGCTTGGATTGAGGGATCCGTTTGTTCTTCAAAATCCTAGAGAATTTTATGCATCTCATTTTCTTGGACAGATTATTATTATTATTATTATCCTTTCGAGTTTTCTCCACCAGTGTTGATGGTCTTTCACTGGAGTCTGGGTGATAGCAAGTCTCCTCAAATCTCCAAGAATCTTCTCAGTATTCTGGCCGATCTAAACAATGTTGGTCTGGATGGTCTGGATTCATCTTTCGATTTCTAACTCTTCCAATCCCTTTTCCAAGCCTTTTGGGACCATTTCAAGCGCGTCAATTATAATTGGTATCACCGTCACCTTCAGGTTCCACAGCTTTCTTCGTTCTCTGGCAAGGTCCAAGAACTTGTTTCTCTTTTCGCTTTCCTCGGACAATAAAACCAACTATACTGTCAGTTCTCTTTCTTTTTTTTTCTTTTGTTAATTATTAGTAAGTCTGTTCTTCTGGCCGGGATTAGATAATCTGCTTGTATCTTGAAATCCCAAACTTGTTTCTCTTTTCGCTTTCCTAGGACAATAAAACCAACTATACTGTAAGTTCTCTTTTTTTCTTTTGTTAATTATTAGCAAGTCTATTCTTCTGGCCGGGATTAGATAATCTGCTTGTATCTTGAAATCCCCAAAATTCTATGTCTCATTTTCAAGACGAATTCTGGTTCTACCATTTGGTAGTAATTTAGTCAAATTTCAATTTCTTGCACAATTCCCAGTGGATCACATTTCCCACCCAGTTGTGTCTAGTCTTATACTCCCTTTGTGCTTTGTTCGGCCAATAGGATAGCAATAAGAGTTACTGCATACAATCACCACCAAGACATTTATATACTTTGCATTAATTATACTCAAATCAATCAGGTGCCAGGTAGTTTAATGGTTAGCAATCTGGTCTTTCAATAAGTAGTAAAGTAATATAATTAAGGATAGTGATTTATATATTAGTTAAGTCGCATTCGAGAAAGGCCAAATGGTACATGTGTTGCACCAAAAGGCTAGATATGAAATGGGCTGGGTGTTTTGAAATCCACGGCAGACAGGATGTTTAAAATAAGCATTTTAAATGTAAAGTCGGCTAGCTTAGCGATGACGGGTTTATGGAAAGTTTTTAATGATACATGTTCTTATCATCATTAGTTAAGAAGATAATTAATAATATAGATAAAAGAGTTATTTAGTACTCAGTCAGTGAGAGATTCGGAAGCAGAGGATCGCAGTTGGTCGGACAGATACGGGTCCAATTGACGAGCGGCCATGTGGAGGTGACGGGGTGAAGTAATGAAGTCGGAGCATGATCGTTTGTCTCCCACGAATGGAAACTCCAGCGTTTCTAATGAACATATGTAACTCTTTTACTCTATTTCTCTCGTTCGTGTGATTATGTTGAAATGTTGCCGACAGTGATAAATTTTCGTATCTAAAGAAACAAAGGAGTTGCTTTATACTTGCGTAATGTAGCAACTATTCATATTTGGGTCTCGTAAGGTAACAGTTTGCGTGTAGAGTGTTACCCTCATTATATTTGATGCGATAAGTTTACGGTAAGTTAGATCCTCACATTACCCCATACTTGTGGTCAAGATATTCTTAGTAAATAAAATACTCACATCCTTCTTTTGTTCAATACTCAATGCTAATAGTTCATCAAGAAACTGCACTGTAACTTCAAATTATTTACTTTCTACTAAATAAGTTTTAGTTTTGATAAAATGACTAGGATTATTGTGGTTGTTAATAATAATAATGATAATAATAATAATAACAAATAAAAATTAACAATAATATTATGGAGGCTTAAAATTAACAATAATATTATGGAGCCTTAAAATTAACAATATTATGAAACCTTAAAATTAACAATAATAGTATGGAGCCTTAAAATTAGCAATGATATCATGGAACCTTACTACTTTACTTCTCTATAAATAGATTATAAATGAACTGAAATTTTTTGTCTCGATACAAGTTTTCATAAGGTCGGACGCCTCGGGTGGTGTAATAGTTTGCAAGCTAGACTAGCAAACCTTCACTAGTGAGTTAGAGTCTCATTGGCTGCCCCATTTATACGGCCTTGTGTCATATCTAAGCAAAAAGCTTAGTAAATTGCTATTTTACATTAAGTGTGGGTTGTAAAATTATCAGATTAGATTCAGCTGAGTTTTCTCCCCGGCAGTAACTATTTCTTTACCTAAAAAGAGAAAAGACTCAGTTCCTAAAGCAGCCCTGAAGGGAAAGTCAACGGGGCAAGAGTTTTGGTTCCAGCCGGATACCCCAACATTAAATTGACCTTTCTCACATTTGGCCTCATAGGGCGCCAAATAAATACTTAAATGCCTATTTGATTTTAGAATTGTCTGG
Source organism: Sepioteuthis lessoniana (assembly GCA_963585895.1). Lineage (NCBI taxonomy): Eukaryota > Metazoa > Mollusca > Cephalopoda > Myopsida > Loliginidae > Sepioteuthis > Sepioteuthis lessoniana. Next base: position 82,466,669 of record OY757906.1, on the reverse strand, counting down.
GGAACTTATAACACTATGAGATATTCTTTATGAAGTATTTGCTTTTTATTATCTATGTCAGAAACCACCAAATTTTCAATTGTTAACTTGACCTTTTTAAAATTTGGCTGTATTCTTGTAGCCTGAAATCATCTTTTTGCCCAGTCGGCTGGGGCTGTAAAATACACCGACTACACCTCTGCAGAGGAGTAAGACTCCCCCTACCACACCACCAACGAGCATCCTGGATATGACACTAAACAATCTGATAGTGAGGTTCCAGTTATGTTGGAGCTTTGGGGAATGCGGATACTCCTTCATTGCCATTGCTCCCAGGTCCACTCTGGCCCGGAATGGTAGCACCTGATAGGGCCCTATCTATGGGTTAAATAGAACTAACTGCATACTTATGCTAAACTGAATAGTTTGAATTAGAACTGTTTGACCAAAGTGAATAGCTTGAAATAGAAATGTTTTTGACAATTAAACTGTACTTACATTTAAACTGCGTGCTTATGCTAAACTGAATTATTTGAAATGGAACTGTTTTTTGACATAGAAACTGTACTTACACTAAACTGAATTGTTTAATATAGAACTCTTTTGACATTTAACTGTGGGTGAACAAAATCTGTACTTATACTAAACTGAATTAGCATAATTAGAACTTCTTGACTAAACTGGATAGCTTGAAATAGAAATGTTTTTCACGATTAAACTGTACTTACATTTAAACTGCGTACTTATGCTAAACTGAATATTTTGAAATAGAACTACTTTCATAAAAATGGATTTAGCGTTAAATAGCCTACAAAGGTTGATATGCCATAAAACCCAAACAACCAACCAACCATGAAATCATTTTTATAATTACAAAGCTCCTCTACCAATGTTAAAGAATTGAAAAGCAAGCACAAGTAACAGCTTATAACTCCTTTTAATTGGCTAGTTTTGTACTTGTAGAGACCCCACTATCCATTAAATATAACCTTCTATACGTATGTAGACCTTAATCACAAACCATAAAGCAATGATGGGCACTTATCTCACAGACTATTGCATGTGTCACGTGATGGCTCACGGAGACGAGGAGGTGGGAATGATACTCTCCCCCCCCCCCGTTGAACTAAAATTATCTAGCAGTCAAAAAGTGACCGTTAGAAATGAATGTGGGTCACACAGATGTTCGCACTTAAGTGACCTTGGGTCGCCGGACATCGGAAGGGGAAGGAGAAAATGAAGCCAAATGATTGGTGGGGGGACCCCAAACGGAAGTGGGGTTCCCTTCCCCTCAACGGAAGTAAATACAAAAAAAGGTAGTTTTTGAGCAAGCCTTGTGGCAGACGGACGATAGCCATTTTACTCCGGGCTAAAGACAAAAAAAACTGAGACATGAGAGACCTGAGTCTCTCAAGCCAGCATTAAAAACAGTACAAAGTCTATTAGCCCGTGAAAGAAGAGAAATTCTCCAGTGGAACCCCGTCAAAAAAATAAGATAAGTAACTTTGGGACATTTTTCCGTTACACCCAAATTTTGTTACCACTCTCTCTCTCAATTTGAAAAAGGATAAAAGCCAAGAAAAGACATTTATATTCATGGACTATCCTATTATATATCTTTGACATTTTGAACGTATATATATATATAACCGTAGTAAAGAACCTATGTATTTTCATTTTACCATGTGGTCTATGTTATTATTCCATGCTTTCCTTTCAGCTTCTATTCGCCTTACATTATCTTGCTTAGAACTGTCCTATTAATTCCTAAAGTATCACACGGGAAACCGGAGTTGCCGACTGTAGCAATATTAATATTATTACAACTAAGACCTATAGGCCCGTATTCTTCAATTATCTAAGGGAAAGAAGTTTAGTGGCCTGGTGGGTGTGTGATAGTGTGAAATTTTGGACCCCTTTGCCAGCGGTGGCCAGTCTGGCCCTAAATTATTCCCTCACGTAATATGCCAGTTCTTATCTGCCTGAGAAAAGAACTCTGAACAGGACTTATTTCTGTAGGGGATCAAGTGCCAACCCGCCCCGTCTTCACACGTGCGAAAATAAAGTCCCATTTAGGGATTTTAGTCAATTTCCCCGTCACAGACCTTTTATGGTGTCTCGTCCGGAGATATTTTAATCCTTAATTCCCGACCTCATGCAGTCCTAAAATGGGGGCTCACGTCCGGGATTTATTATTATAAATAATATTTATTGCTTGTAGTCGTGTGACAATTCCTGCCGTTTAAATCTACCCTGGGAGACCGTGAAAGAAAAAAAGGAATATTGTTGAAACAGTCAAATTACTTGTTGATATAACTGTTTGAAAAAATTTTTTAAAAAATGGACAAAATAGAGAACTTTTTAAAAGAACACTCCATGGAAAAGTTGGAGAAGCTGAGAAAAAGCGAGATAATAAAAATTGGCGAGAAGCTTGAATTAAATGTTGAAAATTCTATGAGGAAACATGAACTCGTTATAAAAATAGCAAGACACATGGTCGACGAAAATGTTTTCGAGGAAGCAGTATTAGAAGAGCTACCAACGGAAATGATAAGAATGACTCCAGAACAAATTGAACTGGAGAAAATTAAAATACAAGCACAAATGGAACTACAGAGAAATAAAATGGAACTGGAGAAAATAAAAATTCAGCAAGAAACAAGGCTGCGAGAAGTCGACTTGGCAATAAGAGGACGCAAAGAAAGCCATGACAGTTTCGAAGTAACGAAGCAAGCGAGGCTAGTCCCAAAATTTGAAGAAGCCAACGTGGACGGATACTTCGCACATTTTGAGCGAACTGCGCTAAATCTTGGATGGCCGAAAGAATGCTGGTCGATGCTACTCCAAACTGTGCTGACAGGAAAAGCACAGAGAGCATATGCAACTCTGCCGACAGAAAATTGCGCCGACTACAATTTGGTGAAAGCAGCGGTTCTAAAAAGCTTCGAGTTGGTTCCAGAAGCTTATAGACAGAAATTCAGAACACAGAGAAAAACGGAAAACCAGTCTTATGTGGAATTTCTGAGAGAAAAAGAGAACGCGCTGGATAAGTGGTGTGACTCTAAGAAGATAGACGGAGATGCTGAGAAACTCCGGCAGCTAATATTAGCTGAAGAATTCTTAAACTGTGTGCCAGAAGAAGTCAGGGTTCACCTAAGTGAAAGGAAAACTGACGTGACTTATGAAATGGCTGCACTAGCAGACGAATACATCCTCACACACCGAAAAACAAAGGAAAAACCGTACACGGGAAGTAAAGTGAAGTTTAAAGCTGAGTTAAGACCTAAGGAAGAAAATAGAAGGACCTTCCAAAGTAGCAGCAGAACAGTGGTCTGCTACAAATGCGGAAAGGCTGGTCACATAGCCGTAAGGTGTCAGCTTGGAAAAGGTCCTGAAAGAAACCAGACCCAGCCGAGAAAACCTCAAGGAGCTGTAACAACACCTAGAGGGAACCAGTCCTATCGACCCTGGACGAAAAAAGGGATGATAAGAGGCCCACACGGAGGACCAGTGGAAGTCTCAATTTTACGAGATACCGGAGCATCTCAGTCGTTACTTCTACGAAGTAAATTACCTAAAAGGGTAATAGAAGCAACACGTGAGACTGTGATGATAGAGGGTATCGGCGGAAAGAGGGTAAAAATACCGCTGTGTAAAATAACCCTAAAGTCCCAGTGGAAAGATGGACCAATTAAAGTTGGTGTGGTAGACAAACTACCTATGAGAGGAATTTCCCTTATACTGGGAAATGAAGTAAAAACTAAAAAGTGTCACCCGAAAAAGATGGCGAAAATAAGCGCCATAAATGAAGAAAGAAAGATGGCGAGGATGAACTCCAAACATGGAAAGAAGTTGGCGAAAATGAGCGCCAAAAATGAAGAAAGAAAGATGGCGAGAACGAATGCCCAGCATGGAGACAAGATGGCGGCTGAGCCACGTGCGAGATATAAACGACACAGTCGCTCGCAAAGTGAGAAGGTGGAAAGAAAAGAAGTGAACCTTCCACCCCTCAATAAACAAGAAGATAAAAGGACCAGTCGTCAGAAAAAGGATGAAGGTCCAACGAATATTAGGAATAAATTCCCTAATACTTATCGAGAGGATAAGAGGAAAATAAGAGGACCCTCACAAGTGGCTAAGAAGGAAGAATTTAAGAAGGGCGACGAAGTCCTGCTACTTTCATCAAATAAAGGACCACACTGTGATGGACAATATGTAGGTCCCTACGTAATATCACAGAGAATAGACAAGAGGACATATAGAATTGATACCAACGAGGGAAAGAAGAAGACACAAGTGTGTCACACAAACAAATTGAAGAGATATGTCCGTCAAGAAGGCCAACCTCGGAAAATTGAGAACTCGGCAATGCCGAATAAATTCGAGGAAAAATTAGGCCAGTTGTCTGTTTCAGAGAGAGAGGGCTTAGAAAAATTAATAAAAAAGTACCCAAGTTTATTTCTCTAACGCCCCACGAAAATGTAGTAGCAGAATATTCTCTCATAGTTGTTGAGAGAAAGAAAGAGAGAGAGAGAAACGAAAGGAAATGAGGAATTCTCGTCCCCAATGTTGAAATATGAGATGGACGAGAAAGCTGTGCGTCAACAAGTGACGGAGAGGGGAAAGAGAGAAAAGAAAAGGAAGTTTCTTCCCCCAGAGCTTAATAACCAAGCTTATAAAGTCGTCAAAAGTGACGAAGAAAGAAAGAAAGAAAGAGGGAGTTACCTCCTCAAGGTTTGAAATATGATACGGCCAAAAGCCGAGAGAGAAAAAGAAAGAAAGGAAAACAAGATTCAAGAAAAAGAAAAGGGAGAGAGAGAGAGAAAGAAAGAGAAGAGAAATTGTTTTCCCCTATAGTGAAAATTAGGAAGGACGAAAAAAGGAAAAGGAAAGAATTCGTCAAAGCGTGAAGAAGAAAGGGGATGAAAGAAAAGTAAAGTGAGAAAAAAAAAAAAGTGAAAGAAAAGGAGAAAGAACAGTGAATTGAATTGCCTTTTTTTTTCTATGATATTTCTATTCATCCCCCTTTCTTCTCTTAAGGAAGGAGGTGTCACGTGATGGCTCACGGAGACGAGGAGGTGGGAATGATACTCTCCCCCCCCCCCCGTTGAACTAAAATTATCTAGCAGTCAAAAAGTGACCGTTAGAAATGAATGTGGGTCACACAGATGTTCGCACTTAAGTGACCTTGGGTCGCCGGACATCGGAAGGGGAAGGAGAAAATGAAGCCAAATGATTGGTGGGGGGACCCCAAACGGAAGTGGGGTTCCCTTCCCCTCAACGGAAGTAAATACAAAAAAAGGTAGTTTTTGAGCAAGCCTTGTGGCAGACGGACGATAGCCATTTTACTCCGGGCTAAAGACAAAAAAAACTGAGACATGAGAGACCTGAGTCTCTCAAGCCAGCATTAAAAACAGTACAAAGTCTATTAGCCCGTGAAAGAAGAGAAATTCTCCAGTGGAACCCCGTCAAAAAAATAAGATAAGTAACTTTGGGACATTTTTCCGTTACACCCAAATTTTGTTACCACTCTCTCTCTCAATTTGAAAAAGGATAAAAGCCAAGAAAAGACATTTATATTCATGGACTATCCTATTATATATCTTTGACATTTTGAACGTATATATATATATAACCGTAGTAAAGAACCTATGTATTTTCATTTTACCATGTGGTCTATGTTATTATTCCATGCTTTCCTTTCAGCTTCTATTCGCCTTACATTATCTTGCTTAGAACTGTCCTATTAATTCCTAAAGTATCACACGGGAAACCGGAGTTGCCGACTGTAGCAATATTAATATTATTACAACTAAGACCTATAGGCCCGTATTCTTCAATTATCTAAGGGAAAGAAGTTTAGTGGCCTGGTGGGTGTGTGATAGTGTGAAATTTTGGACCCCTTTGCCAGCGGTGGCCAGTCTGGCCCTAAATTATTCCCTCACGTAATATGCCAGTTCTTATCTGCCTGAGAAAAGAACTCTGAACAGGACTTATTTCTGTAGGGGATCAAGTGCCAACCTGCCCCGTCTTCACACGTGCGAAAATAAAGTCCCGTTTAGGGATTTTAATCAATTTCCCCGTCACACATGTAAGTTCATTCTTCTTTGGATATCCCTGTATTGCAATCCTGAACCAATTGTAGAATGATGGTCAGAAAGTTGCATTAAAAAAGCTCAAAGAAACTTTTAAAAATGAACTATTTGCAAGGACAAGGAATATCTTTTTACACATTTGGACAGATATACCTAACATTAATAATAATTGCAAAAATCTATGTTTATTAGAGCGAAACTTTGTGGTACACACTTTCATTTGTTCCAAAAATGCCAAATTAGTGACAATTTAAAAAATGCTAAGAAAAAAATCTTGATTACTTTTCCAAGGAAAATATTTTGGAATTCTTCTTATTATTATTATATTTGTTTTGTTTTTTTTGTTTGTTTTTTGTTTTTTTTCACACTGTAAATTTCAAACTAAACACCTGAAAATCAGTATATCCCTGTGTGGTTTGTAGTTCATAGCTAAATCTTGTCTTTAAAAATGGATAAACTAAGATAATTTTTTTTCATTTCTAGCAAACTTTATAGCAAAAAATATTAATTTCCGTGTCTATCAAGTCATGATGTGTAATCTTGCTGAGTAGATGTTAACTAAACGCCGGTTGATATTGATTACTGCTTTTATGAGTATATCTAATTCACATACAATACTACACCTCCCTGAAACTGGGAGGTCAAATACCCATGTCAGCTTTTATGCTTCTCCTGATTATTATCGAGAACCTTTGTTGTTTTTCTACATGTCTTGGTTTCTTCTTATGGATGATCTAGGTCTAAGTTCATTTTTTCATCGGTATTTTCAAAAGTTTCATAATCACTTTCTTTCATACCCTGTTCTGTTTCACAGTCAAAATCCTCGGTCTCTTCCAGCTCTTCATCCCTCAATTCTTTCTTCATTTCTACGTCTTTGGGTTCGATTCTGGATTTAAACTGATCTGCATGGACTGCCAAATTTTCTCTAATATTACTGTTTTATGCACTTTTTATAATAAGAATTTTGCTTTTTCAGGATTCGATTACTTATCTTTTCTATACCAAACATTTTCTTTTGTTGAAAATAACATGGTTATGGGGGCTCTGATTTTTCTCCCTATTAACGCAGAAAGACTTAATTTTCTTCTAGCAAGCGGAATCATTCGGTAACTTGGGAGAATTTTGGGTAGCTAGACTTGTATGCTTTCATTAAAAGGGGAAAATGCCTTTAACTCCATTTTAACACTTTGAATCGTTATTTCTGCAATCCTATTAGATAAAGATTCGTATGGTGGTGTCTTGCATGGGATGCACCCAATACATTTTAGCCATGAACATTGATTCTCATCGAAAAATTCTGGCGCATTGTCTGTGACTATTGTTTTGGATATTCTGTTTCTTGAGAATAATTCTCAGTAGTAATTTTCTAGTTGTGGCTTTTCTGTCCATTACTTTGATTACCTCCAACCACCCCAAAAATGAGTGCACTGGTATGAAAATAAACCTATATTTTTGACGTGCGCATATGGTCCATGTGGACCCTAATCTATAGTTCTTTTTCTTTGGGCCATGAGTAAGTAAACTTTGGTTTGTTTAAATGTTTTCTACTTCAGTTCACTTTGGGTATCTTTTGATATAATCTACTTCTTTCGAATATCCCCGATACTAGGCTTGCAACTTTAACTCTTTTTGTTGTTACCGTTATGCCACAATGTACATCATCATGAACACTCTTTAAAATGTCCTTTCTTAGGGTTTATGGAGGTACTATTATGTCTTCATTGTATATTATGTCCTTCTCTATGGTTAGTTTGTATCTCGTTTCTTTGAAGGGTCTCTCTGCCATTGTGAAATTGCTTCATATATTATCTTTATTCTCTTTAGCATCTTGCTTAATACGGGGTTTTACCTTGCTTCTGTTGAGTCGATTTGGAGACAAAACGCCCGTTTCCACCTAGTGTCGTCTACATTTTTGAGATTTTCTTCTATTACTAAACTCTAGTCTGAATAGGGCGTCTACATGCGGAATTGTGTTCCCTTTTACGTACACTATATCAAAATTGAATGCAATAAGTTTAATTGCCCATCTTAAAATTCTCGATGATGTAACCTATGGCTATTCTTTTCTAGGATTGAATATGAATTCTAATGGTTCGTGATCCGACTTCAGTGAAAAATTTCTCACTAAGAAGTTTAGCGCTCTTACCGTACTCCACACTATTGCTAGTGCTTCCTTTTCAACATTCGAGTAATTGGTTTTTGCTGCTGTTAACTTTCTTGATAATTAGATTAAAGGGTGACCTAGTGATAAGATTGCTGCGACCGCATGTTCACTCGAATATGTGATTAGCGTTACTTCTTTCTTTGGATCAAAGATTTTGATCTGTTTTTTTTTTTTGTTTTTTTTTTGTTTTTTGTTAGTGCCCTTTTCAATGTTTAAAAAGTAATAGTTTGTTTTTGTGTCCAGTTAAACTCGACGTTCTTTTTGCCTAACTTAGCGAACGGTTCTATCAGGTCACTGTATCTGGGTAGATACTTTCTATAAAAATTTCTTAGTGCCAAAATGGATTCCAGTTCTTTTTTGCTTCTTAGTTGGGACATTTCTGTTATTTTCTTGATTTGTCTCTTATCGGGGGGTATTCATTCCTTTGACATTTGATATCCTAAATATAATCTCTTATTGCAGTTTAGTTCGTATTTTTCTGTTTATAGTCATGCCGACTTCGTTTAACGTCTTCAAAATTTGCTTCATTTTGTGTTTCAATTCTTTTTTAGTAGACGTTGCCACACATATATCGTCCTGGCATGTTATATTTTCTATCTTTCCAGATTTTTGTTTCAATTGTTTTCTGAAATAAATGGCTCGAAGTCTTTATGCCAAATGACAAACGAATCCACCATGGTAAGCCTATCAGTGTGTTTATAGTGAGGATTTCCTTGAATTTCTCGTCAAGTTCAATCTATTAGTATGCTGACTTGAGATCTATTTTCAACAAATATTTCATTCTTGCTAATTTATGGTAGGTAGTTTCAATATTAGTCAAAGGAAACGTGTATAAGCACTCCTATCTTGTAATCTCAACATATTCTGAAATTCCCAAGAGGTTTTCATATGGCCACAATCAGTGAAGCCCAATTTCTGCGACTTTAGGGAGCTTTTTCTTGTATTTCTTGCTGTATTATTCTTTTAATTTGGTCATTAATATAGGTAGGATATGAATTGTTAACTTTTTAGATTCAACATAGTTTAGGTGATGATTTTTTAAACGAATACTCACCTTGTAGCCTCTGAACAATCTTCTTATTTTCTGCTTTTATAAAATTAATGAGCCTTGTGGTATCCACTTTCAACACTTCAATTTCTTATAGTCCAAGAACTTTATTGCATGCAACTGCTGTGATAGAAATCATTTCGAAGCGCTTTTTTGTTTTAGCTTTTAGCATTAGCTGGTTTTCATCCATACCTCCCACCAGATAGGATTTGACACAAGATCTTCTTTAAAGTGAGGTTTAGAGGAAAGGGATGCCGTGCATGAGCCAAGACTCATTCTCTGTTGGTCTTAAGTTCAGCAGCCTCAAAGCCCAACTGCAAGTGAATCATTGCTTGTCATTAATTCACAAAGTGCAATGTGAATCTATGTTTGTCATTAATTCACCAGGACAAAAAGGCCATGCTGTAATGTGAACTCGACGAGCCTGGAGGCCGAACGAACTGGCTATTAGCATTAGCTAGACCCTGATTGATATAGGGTTACTGCTTTTTGGGGTGTGTACAACACTACAAAGAGCCAAGGATAATTTTTGCTCAAATATGAAGCAGTTATAACTCGAGCTTCTCATGACTTTATATCAATATATATTATATATATTATATCTTTGTCAACTGCCTGCTAATAAAATATCTAATACTTTTAATTTCCATCTATTTCTCAATTTTTATTTGATTATATTCATTTTATTCAACTTCAGCATTTCAGTGAAACAATATTAGCACTTAAGTTAAAAATTCTGATAAATCTTAAAATGGATGACCACAAGATGCACCAACATACTCTAATATTTAACTCTATAAACCATCAGTATAACTTTTATTAATCCAATGAACTAAATGAAATTTCAAATGTTGAATTTTAGAAGTAGAAATACAAGAAGAGAAATTATGAGAGTCGATGAGCAACCATTCTCTTGGTTCAATATTAAATTCTTAAAGTGGTACAAACTTTATACTGCCAAATTTCAAGTTAGCTTTGAAATAAGATTAAGTCAGATAATTATCTTTTTTTAACACAGCCAAATATTTGGTTGCCTACCATTGTAGATTTATATCAGATATTTTAAAAATAGCAAAATCTAACCCCAAAAAATGGTTAATTTCATAACCCAGCTAAAAATTCAGACTTTTCCTTTTAGTATTTGGAAATAGAAAATCTTAAATCTATTCAATAAACAAAGAAATAAGATTTTTTTTTTAAAAAACAACAACAAACGTTCACTTGAAAAAGTTTATCTGGATTGTAAATAAGCTTCATATATGTATGGATTGTAAATAAGTCTATATCCAACTGTCAATTTGTTGGATCAAAATCAGAGACAAATGTCAAAGAGAATGTTGTTTCTTAAGTATCTGAATTAGAAACTGACAATTATTACCCAAAATGACAACCATTTTTAAACCTTCTTTCTAAACTACTAAGACCAATTTTCACGGAATGATTTATCAATAACAATTTGAAATCTTAACACCCAATGCTTGCTTAAGTATTTGAAAAAAAGTTAGACTTTAAGAGTGTAATGTTTATTTTAGATTGATTTTAAGGCATGTCAACCAGTCTGGGGTTATTTTATGCCTAAAGGTTAGGAAATCGCATATATTTTGCATTATTTTTACATTTTTTGTGTTGCTGGTTTTTTTAAGAGGTTTTACTTCATTTTAAAATAATGGAAAAATCCTCTGGGATTGTTTTTTAATAATTACTTTTGTATGGTTTCATGTATTCCTATCCAATACTAATAATTTACAAAAAAATTCATTTATTCATAGATGGAACCCTAACAGGTACTACCACTCAGAGTGTCAGAGTGGACCTTGGAGAAATGGCACTGAAGGAGTACTCCACAAGCTCCAGAGCCCAGAACCAGAGCTTCACTACTGGATGCAGTTTAATATCATACCCAGAACACCCCTTTTATGAGGTCTTACCCCCTCAGCAGAGAGCACAGTTGGAATTTCAAAGTTCCACTAACTGAGTGGTGTTTGTTTTGGTAAAATAAAAAACTAATTGTTAACTATGGAAGCACCTAATAAAAAATATACTAACATTAATATTTTGGCAGCAATTTTTTAAACAGTTTTTATTGAAGAACACAAGCAAGGTTTGTTTTAATAACTTTTTATTAAATTTCTTTCGTGTTCATCTAATATTATTAAGATTTGGTTGAAGTTTGAACAGAAATTGTCCAAATATTTCTTCCTCACCACTTTCATATACCACTGGTCATTTTCAAATGTTGAAATGTTTTTGTTTTTAAATTCAGAGAATCTTACATGCATTTTTTTCTTGACAGAATTTTTTTTTATATAATAAATTTAAATTCTTATTTTTGCTTTTGTTTTTCTTTTTATTCTTTGTTTTGATTGCATAATGCCAAAGCCATCCTTGTAGAAGAACATCAGTGGTACTATTTAACTCATAGCTGGAGGAATAAAGGGGTTCATACCTTTCTCAAGAGGATTAATCTGAAAGTGAACGTAATTGTGTAACTGGAATTCAAACTCACTATGATGTTGCAATCCAGCATGTAAGCCATGGGGACTTCCTCCCATATTTTTGGCCACAATGGCTGGAGTTAAATGAATACACTGACTGCACCTCTGTAGAGGGGTAAGACTCCCTCAACAAGTATCCTGGATATGACACTAAAGTGCCCGTGGTGTAATGGTTATCGTCTTAGGAAATGAACACGGCGACACGAGTTCAAATCTTGGGCAAGATTGCATTTCACATAGCACTAATACCCTTGGGAAAAGTATGAATCCAATTATTCTCCCTCCAGCTATGGGTAAATAGTAGGACAGACTGGTTTCTTCAGCCTTGGTAGTCTAGGAGAAGGACAACTTTGAATTCAAACCTGTTAAACTCCGCTTAAAAATTGACCTTGTGTCATATCCTGCCCGAACGGAGGGGTTAGTAAATATGCTAAAGTGTCTGATGGTGAGGCCCCAGTAATGCTCAAGCTTTGGGGAATGTGGAGTACCCCTTCACTGCCATTGTTCCCAAGTCCGCTCTGCTCCAGAGAGGAAGAATCTGATAGGGTTCTAGCAATGGGTCAAATAGAACTAAACTGTGTACTTATGCTAAACTGAATTGTTTAAAATAGAACTATTTATATGAATTAAAATTTATTTGGCATTAAGTTAGCGACCATAGTCGAGGGTGACCCGAAGGCTCCCTTTTCGATAGCTACTACACCAAGGTGTAGGGGAGGGCGCTACTCCATTCCCAGGATTGCTCCACTTTACCCTTGAACCGTACCTTATAATGCTGAGTGAATGGTTGATTTGCCATAAAACCAAACCCCCATATTTTTGTTCATTGATATTAATGGCATATAAACCTGTCTGGTGTTATTTTATGCCTAGAAATTAGAGAATTGCATTCATTATATGTTTATATTTACATTTTTTTGTGTAGTTGTTTCTTGTTTGGTGTAGTTTTTTGCATAGTAATAGGATATCAGGTATTCCTATCAAATAAAAATAATTTTCACATAGTTGTATAGTTTCAAGTATCCCTATCAAATACTAATAATTTATACACAATTATATGGATTCAAGTAATTATTTCTATTTAATGATAATCATTTGTTTGCACACAGTTATATGATTTCAAGTAACTAATAATAATCTTAAGTAAACAATTATGGCTTCAAGTAACTATTCTTAATATCAATAATCTGCACACAGTTATATGATATTAATTATTCCTATCTTATACAAATAATTTTCAAACATCTATTTTCCCCATAGATGATACCCTAACAGGTACTACCACTACAAGTCAGGGTGTACCTGGAAATAATGAGGTAAATCCTCACTGCCAGATGAACTTTAGCGTCATACCTAAGACACCCTTTTTGTAAGGGCCTTACACTTCTGCAGAAGATACAGTTGATGTATTCTTACCCCTGTCAATAAGACTGTTTCCCAAACCTTGAAATATCAATTGATGTTTAGTGATGATAACAGGTAATACCACTCTAGATCAGAGTGATTCTGGAAGTAATGACAATGAAGGGGTACTCCTCACTGCCCATCCCTGGAACTGGATCCTCACCTCAGGACATTCATATTTTACAGTTATTAACTTCATTAGTAAAAAGTTACAACCTATCCATACCTAATAATTATATTTTGTAGCAGGAATTCTGAATGAGAGAAGATGTGAGAACACTCCCAAAAATGGCCATGCAAAAGCTTTCTGTTACATAAACCTATCAAGATACATTGTTTTAAAACAGAAAAGTGTCTATAATGAAAATTTATTACAAAGTGTTCATTTCAAGAAGTTACTGTACATTAACATTTCATGAGGCTTCCCTTAGCTATATTGCTTCAATGCGTCTGGGAAGAAAAACATACAAATATCTCACCATCTTCACAGGTATGAGATGCCATTCTCTGTAGCTGAGCACCCACAACTCTTCAAGATTGTATGGATTCTTCTGATAAACTCTTCTCTTTAGTTCTGTACTCATTTGCTCAATGATATTCAAGTCAGGACAATGAGCAAACCAATTTTTTAAACAGTAACATCTTCATCAGCCAAACTCTGTTGTGATTCATGCAATCTGTGGCATTGAGCTTCATTATGCTGAAAAATATCACCTTCATCTAAGTCTGCTATCAAATTTTCCTTCAGTAACAAGATGTATTTGACACTATTGTCACGTGATAGCTCACGAAGACAAAGAGGTAAGAATGATACTCTCCCCCCCCGTTGAACTAACATTATCTAGCAGTCAAAAAGTGACCGTTAGGAGAGAATGTGGGTCACGCAGATGTTCGCACTTAAGTGACCTTGGGTCGCCGGACATCGGAAGGGGAAAGAAAAAAGAAGCCAAGTGATTGGCGGGGACCCCAAACGGAAGTGGGGTTCCCTTCCCATCAGGGGTAGTAAGGTAGTTTTTGGGCAAGTCTCGTGGCAGACGGACTATAGCCATTTTACTCCGGGCTAAAGACAAAAGACTAACTGAGACACGAAGGACTCCAAAATCCTTCAAGCCAGTACTAAAAACAGAACGAAGTCTATTAGCCCGTGAAAGAAGAAAAATTCTCCAGTGGAACCCCGTCAAAAAAATAAGATAAGTAACTTTGGGACATTCTTCCTTTACACCAAAATTTAGTTTACCACTCTCTCTCTCTCTCTCTATTTGAAGAAGGATAAAAGCCAAGAAAAGACATTTATATTCATGGACTATCCTATTATATATTTTTGACACTTTGAACGTATATATATATATATAACCGTAGTAAAGAACCTATGTATTTTCATTTTACCATGTGGTCTATGTTATTATTTCATGCTTTCCTTTCAGCTTCTATTCGCCTTACATTATCTTGCTTAGAACTGTCCTATTAATTCCTAAAGTATCACACGGGAAACCGGAGTTGCCGACTACTACAACAACATTAATATTATTACAACTAAGACCTATAGGCCCGTATTCTTCTATTATCTAAGGGAAAGAAGTTTAGCGGCCTGGTGGGTGTGTGATAGTGTGAAATTTTGGACCCCTTTGCCAGCGGTGGCCAGTCTGGCCCTAAATTATTCCCTCACGTAATATGCCAGTTCTTATCTGCATGAGAGAAGAACTCTGAACAGGACTTATTTCTGTAGGGGATCAAGTGCCAACCCGCCCCGTCTTCACACGTGCAAAAATAAAGTTCTGTTTAGGGAAATTAGTCAATTTCCCCCCACAGACCTTTTATGGTGTCTCGTCCGGAGATAGTTTAATCTTTAATTCCCGACCTCATGCAGACCTTTTATGGGGGCTCGTTTCCGGAATGATTATTATAAATAATATTTATTGCTTGTAGTCGTATGACAATTCCTGCCGTCTAAATCTACCCTGGGAGACCGTGAAAGAAAAAAAGGAATATTGTTGAAACAGTCAAATTACATGTTGATATAACTGTTTGGAAAAAAGTAAAGAAAAATGGACAAAATAGGAAACTTTTTAAAAGAACCCTCCATGGAAAAGTTGGAGAGGCTGAGAAAAAGCGAGATAATAAAAATTGGCGAGAAGCTTGAGTTAAATGTTCAGAAAACTATGAGGAAACATGAACTCGTTAGAAAAATAGCAAGACACATGGTCGACGAAAATGTGTTCGAGGAAGCAGTATTAGAAGAGCTACCAACGGAAATGATAAGAATGACTCCAGAACAAATTGAACTGGAGAAAATTAAAATACAAGCACAAATGGAACTACAGAGAAATAAAATGGAACTGGAGAAAATAAAAATTCAGCAAGAAACAAGGCTGCGAGAAGTCGACATGGCAATAAGAGGACGCAAAGGAAGCCATGACAGTTTTGAAGTAACGAAGCAAGCGAGGCTAGTCCCAAAATTTGAAGAAGCCAACGTGGACGGATACTTCGCACATTTTGAGCGAACTGCGCTAAATCTTGGATGGCCGAAAGAATGCTGGTCAATGCTACTTCAAACTGTGCTGACAGGAAAAGCACAGAGAGCATATGCCACTCTGCCCACAGAAAATTGCGCCGACTACAATTTGGTGAAAGCAGCGGTTCTTAAAAGCTTCGAATTGGTTCCAGAAGCTTATCGACAGAAATTCCGAACACAGAGAAAAACGGAAAACCAGTCTTATGTGGAATTTCTGAGAGAAAAAGAGAATGCACTGGATAAGTGGTGTGACTCTAAGAGGATAGACGGAGACACTGAGAAACTCCGGCAGCTAATATTAGCTGAAGAATTCTTAAACTGTGTGCCAGAAGAAGTTAGGGTTCACCTAAGTGAAAGAAGAACTGGCATGACTTATGAAATGGCTGCACTAGCAGACGAATACATCCTCACACACCAAAAGACGAAGGAAAAAACGTTCACGGGAAACAGAGTGAAATTCAAAGCTGAGTCAAGCCCTGAAGGAAGACCCAAGGAAGAAAATAGAAGGACCTTCCAAAGTAGCAGCAGAACAGTGGTCTGCTACAAATGCGGAAAGGCTGGTCACATAGCCATAAGGTGTCAGCTTGGAAAAGGTCCTGAAAGAAACCAAACCCAGCCGAGAAAACCTCAAGGAGCTGTAACAACACCTAGAGGGAACCAGTCTTATCGACCTTGGACGAAGAGAGGTGTGATAAGAAACCCACATGGAGGGCCAGTGAAAGTCTCAATTTTACGAGATACCGGAGCATCTCAGTCGTTACTTCTACGAAGTAAATTACCTAAAAGGGTAATAGAAGCAACACGTGAGACTGTGATGATAGAGGGTATCGGCGGAAAGAGGGTAAAAATACCGCTATGTAAAATAACCCTAAAGTCCCAGTGGAAAGATGGACCTATTAAAGTTGGTGTGGTAGACAAACTACCTATGAGAGGAATCTCCCTCATACTGGGAAATGAAGTAAGAACAAAAAAGTGTAACCCGTGTAAGATGGCCAAAATAAGCGCCAAAAATGAAGATGGAAAGATGGCGAGAATGAACGCCAAACATGGAAAGAAATTGGCGAAAATGAGCGCCAAAAATGAAGGAGACAAGATGGCGGCTGAGCCACGTGGGCAACGCAAACGACATAGTCGCTCGCAAAGTGAGAAGGTGGAAAGAAAAGAAGTGAACCTTCCGCCCCTCAATAAACAAGAAGATAAAAGGACCAGTCATCAGAGAAAAGATGAAGGTCCAACGAATATTAGGAATAAATTCCCTAATACTTATCGAGAGGATAAGAGAAAAATAAGAGGACCCTCACACAGAGCTAAGAAAGAATTTAAAAAGGGCGACGAAGTCCTGCTACTGTCATCAAATAAAGGACCCCACTGTGGTGGACGATATATAAGTCCTTATGTAGTAACACGGAGGATAGACAAGAGGACATATGGGATTGATACCAACGAGGGAAAGAAGAAGACACAAGTGTGTCACACAAACAAATTGAAGAGATATGTCCGTCGAGAAGGCCAACCTCGAAAAATTGAGAACTCGGCAATGCCGAATAAATTCGAGGAAAAATTAGGACAGTTGTCTGTTTCAGAGAGAGAGGGCTTAGGAAAATTAATAAAAAAGTACCCAAGTTTATTTCTCTAACGCCCCACGAAAATGTAGTAGCAGAATATTCTTTCATAGTTGTTGAGAGAAAGAAAGAGAGAGAGAAAAACTAAAGGAAATGAGGAATTCTCGTCCCCAATGTTGAAATATGAGATGGACGAGAAAGCAGTGCGTCAACAAGTGACGGAGAGGGGAAAGAGAGAAAAGAAAAGGAAGTTTCTTCCCCCAGAGCTTAATAACTAAGCTTATAAAGTCGTCAAAAGTGACAAAGAAAGAAGGAAAAAGGGAGTTACCTCCTCGAGGTTTGAAATATGATACGGCCAAAAGCCGAGAGAGAAAAAGAAAGAAAGGAAAACAAGATTAAAGAAAAAGAAAAGGAGAGAGAGAGAGAAAGAAAGAGAAGAGGAACTGTTTTCCCCTATAGTGAAAATTAGGAAGGACGAAAAAAGGAAAAGGAAAGAATTCGTCTAAGCGTGAAGAAGAAAGGGGATGAAAGAAAAGTAAAGTGAGAAAAAAAAAGTGAAAGAAAAGGAGAAAGAACAGTGAATTGAATTGCCTTTTTTTTTTCTATGGTATTTCTATTCATCCCCTTCCTTCTCTTAAGGAAGGAGGTGTCACGTGATGGCTCACGGAGACGAGGAGGTGGGAATGATACTCTCCCCCCCGTTGAACTAACATTATCTAGCAGTCAAAAAGTGACCGTTAGGAGAGAATGTGGGTCACGCAGATGTTCGCACTTAAGTGACCTTGGGTCGCTGGACATCGGAAGGGGAAAGAAAAAAGAAGCCAAATGATTGGCGGGGACCCCAAACGGAAGTGGGGTTCCCTTCCCATCAGGGGTAGTAAGGTAGTTTTTGGGCAAGTCTCGTGGCAGACGGACGATAGCCATTTTACTCCAGGCTAAAGACAAAAGACTAACTGAGACACGAAGGACTCCAAAATCCTTCAAGCCAGTACTAAAAACAGAACGAAGTCTATTAGCCCGTGAAAGAAGAAAAATTCTCCAGTGGAACCCCGTCAAAAAAATAAGATAAGTAACTTTGGGACATTCTTCCTTTACACCAAAATTTAGTTTACCACACTCTCTCTCTCTCTCTCTCTCTATTTGAAGAAGGATAAAAGCCAAGAAAAGACATTTATATTCATGGACTATCCTATTATATATTTTTGACACTTTGAACGTATATATATATATATATATAACCGTAGTAAAGAACCTATGTATTTTCATTTTACCATGTGGTCTATGTTATTATTTCATGCTTTCCTTTCAGCTTCTATTCGCCTTACATTATCTTGCTTAGAACTGTCCTATTAATTCCTAAAGTATCACACGGGAAACCGGAGTTGCCGACTACTACAACAACATTAATATTATTACAACTAAGACCTATAGGCCCGTATTCTTCTATTATCTAAGGGAAAGAAGTTTAGCGGCCTGGTGGGTGTGTGATAGTGTGAAATTTTGGACCCCTTTGCCAGCGGTGGCCAGTCTGGCCCTAAATTATTCCCTCACGTAATATGCCAGTTCTTATCTGCATGAGAGAAGAACTCTGAACAGGACTTATTTCTGTAGGGGATCAAGTGCCAACCCGCCCCGTCTTCACACGTGCGAAAATAAAGTTCCGTTTTGGGATTTTAGTCAATTTGCCGTCACACTATACAAGTTACCATCAATTTTAAACAACTTTTTTGAATTATCACTTTTTATGTCTCCCCAAGACATCAGCTCTTACTCCCAAACTTCACTATTTTTGTCTGAATATGATCTTATTCTAAGTATCTGCATCTCATAGTTCACATCACTTTGCATAACATAATCTTGCCTTCAAATGCTTTTTGGTTAATGCTGATTTCTTAGCTACAATGCACCCCTTCAGCTCATGTTCTCAAAAGATGCACTTAGTACGACTCATCAATCATTTGTCTTGCAGTCTTCTTTAGCTGACCTTTTGCTGTCCTGATCAGTTCTCATACCATCCAGTGCTGCAGCTTTCAAGTAAAATCACACCTTGATTAATCCAAAACACTGCAAGTGCCTTGAAACTTCAAGAAAATTTCTGAGACGTCACTTCTGGAAATTCTGAGTTCTTTAGCTATTGTTTGCTGGCTCATATTATTGGTTATCTTCACTATCTTCATCCTGATTTCTTTGAAAATTTTGGGCATAATTTTAAAAGTAAGAATTTTCTCTATATTTAAGAAAAAAATCAAAACTGTTGCAGAAAAATATTTGCATATTAGCAGCAGAACATTTTTTTGTTTTAAAAACTGTATCTTAATTGTTGTATCTGAGGTGGCCAAAAATTTTTGCATGGCCATTTTTTAGGGTGGTCTCACAAATTCCTTTCTCATTCAAAATCCCTATTACAAAAGATAATGATTAGGTATGGAAATGACTCCAACAGGGCCAATGTTTCATCTGTAAAAAAACGCAATGCAAAAATGTTCCACTTATAAGTTGGCAATTAGTAGAAATTTATGAGTTTTAAGTTGCTGAAAACTTTTGCACAATACTGTATCAATGTGGCCTTTTTAAAGGTTTGGTTTGTTTGTTTTTTGCTTAATGGCATATCAACCTTCATGGTTATTTAATGCCAAAGCCATCCTAGTAGAACAACAGTGGTAATATTCAACCCATAGCTGGGGGGATAAGTGGGTTCATACCTTTTCCAAGGGTATTAGTCTGAAAGTGAATGTAATAGAGCAACTAGAGTGTGAACTCACTCACTTCAAAGCCGCAGTCTAGCACTTTAGCCATTATGCTATGGGGATTCCCCCTATTTCTTAAGATTATGATTTCAAGTATATGCAAACTTTAAAAAAAAAGCAGCAGCACCCCCAGCAAAACTTTCATCAGATGACAACCCTAGGGTCAATCATAGTTTTGAAGGTGAAATAACATTACAGCTAACCCAGAGAATCCTAGCAATATATCAAGATAACACCAGGCTTTACCAGTTTACAAGTCCAATATAGGAATGTCAGATTTATGCACTGCCTTATCTTTGACCCTCCTTACATAGTTCCTCTTCTTTAATGTAATCCAAACTGTACCCACGTCAGTACTGTTGTATAGTTGCAACACTTGAACTCTAACAAAACAACTGGAGAAAAAGAATGCTGCATGCTGTTTTGAACTAATCTTAGAAGCAGCACTCTACAAAAGTGCAATAGTATGGCTAAATATATATGACCACATCCTAGAATCTTGATAAAACCCAGAAAAAATAAACCAAGTCAGGGCTGATAATTTTCTGTGCTTACAAATGAAACAAAGTAAACTGTCAGATCATCACGATTGTGTGTTGTAATGTCAATTGCTTTAAGAATGTACTTCTTTTATCATGATGATCTTACTCTACTTGTAGAATAATTGAAACCATTTCTTTGTTAGATACTGATCTTATCTTGGTGACCCCCATTGCTTCTGACAGCCGCAAAGCCAACACATGTTTGCACTGAAATGATAGATACAAGAAAAAAGTTTTCAAATGAACAAAATAATAAACTAACATTATTTAATTTTAGAGTCTTAAAAAAGTTCTTACTCTTAAAAATATATAAGGACATAAAGGAGAATTTCATATATAATATCATATACACAGTGAGAAAATAAAATTGCAACATCCTTAAATACAATGCCAATTTTAGCCTGGATATAATATGTAAATGTTTGGGGTAGTAGATATTCTGATAAAATTTTCAAAGTCTTCAGCCATCTTGTGTCATAGTAAAATTCATTGTGCACCATCTGTGTCTATATATATGGCATAATGGTTATCTTAATAGGAAATGGACGAAGTGAGCCAAGTTCAAATCCTGGATGAGGGTGATTGAGTTTCACTTTGTGCTAATGAATCCATCTCTTCTCTTATGGGTAAATAGTAAGGAGTCTGGACACTTTAGCTTTGGTATAGGAAGAAAAACCTGTGTGTTTGTATGAATATGTATTAGTACATGAGTAGTATTTTGCAACCAATGGGATACAAATATATTTGGCAGGCACACTTAACATTATGGTTATCATCATACAAAATGAGATCGGTAATCTGAATTCAAATCATGGAGGAAGCCGTTTGTATTTCACTTCACACTAATACTCATGAGAAAAGCATAAATCCATCTGTTCTCTCTCAAACTATGGGTAAATAGTAGGGCAAACAGGATTCTTTAGCATCAAAACCAGTCTAGGAGAAAGAAAATTCTGAATTCACAATAGATGTATTCGATTTTAAAATTGACCTTATATTGCATCTTGCTCACGTAGAGGGGTTGGGTAAATAAATACGGAGGAGTATGACTGTATTTTGAGTGTAAGTCAACATTCTGGCCATGAGGAAGAGGTTGAGCAAATAAATACATGCAAAATTATTGGGCTGTGTTAAGGATCGATCAAAAAGTTCTAAGCCTAACCTAAAAAAAAAGACCCAAAGACTGAATTTTCTGTTGTGGTAACAGTCTACCACTTCTTATAAAACTAGAAAAACTAATTCACATTTCTGTCTTGATTTCTGTGCAGTGAGAGGCATGTGACAAATCTGAAAATGGGCAAAACAGAGGCCCAAGCAGTCATAAAGTATCAGCAAAAGAAGGTATGTCACTGAAGGAAATGCATGAGGATATAGCACAGATACATGCTGAGAACTCCCCTTCCTATACAACTGCGAAGAAATAGGCTGCAGGATTCAAGCAGAGTGAGGTTAGTACAGAAGATGACCGTCAGTCAGGTCATCCAAAAACCACAATCACGGATGAACAAGTTGATACTATTCACATATAGTTTTGGATGACAGGCATCTTACAATCCAGCAAATAGTTAAGTCCATAGGTATTAGTTCTGATTCAGTCCATACCTTTTTAACTGAGATCTTTGGAATGAGCAAGATGGTACCACAAATGCTAACACCAGAGCACAAGCTGAAAAGAACTGAGATTTCCTGGACACTTCTCACTTGCTTCCAGGCTAACCCTAAGAATTTCCCCCAAGATTGATAACTCAAGATGAAATCTGGGTTCACTATTTCGAATCTGAATCAAAGATTCAAAGCAAACAATGAAAACACTCTGATTCTCCACCCAAGAAGTTTAAGCCCGACAGTGTCTGTTGGCAAGGTGATGGCTTTTCATTTTTTAGATTCTTAAGGTGTACTCATGATAGACTACCTGGAAAAGGAAAAAAACTATTGGTGGATAGTACTATACTTTAGAATTAAGACAACAGAAGGAAGCAGTCAAGTTGAAATGCAGAGGGAAGCTGAGGGCAGGTATGCTCTTTCTACAGTATAATGCACCCATTCATACTGCTCAGGTTGCAGTAGCTGAAGTGACCAACTGTGACTTTGAATAGCTATCTCATCCCCTTTACTTACCACACATAGCACTATCTGATGTCTTCCTGTTTTCTAAACTCGAATCCCACCTGCATAGTCACTATTCTGGAAACAATGATGTAGTCATCTGTACTGTGGAGGAGTTTTTGGAGGACCAGGATGTCATCTTCTTCAGTGATGGGATTACTATGCTTGAGTATCACTGGATCAAGTGCATAGATGCCAAAGAAGACAACACAGAAAAATAGTAAAAAACTGTCTTGTTTCTCCAACTCCTTCTGGGAGAGACTTTGAATTGGAAACTTTTTGATATTAATAAGTAGTCTGAACGTTTTTGATTCATTTCTTATTTCGGAACCTTTGTACATATTTATCTGAATATGTAATCATTTGCAATTTTATTTTCTATCATTGTAGTTGAAAAACTACATTTTTATATAGACATAATTAAAGTAATTAGAGTCATAACAGAAAAACACTGATTTCTTCTTCTGTGCTGTAGTATATACAAGATTACACATACAAAAGAAAACTAATAGAAATTACGTTATATCAAAAAGTTTTTCAGAGAAAGTAATCAGCAGAATATATGAGATTATACATGTACTCAAATATACATCCACAACTATATATTGATTTTGTCATTATTAAAAAGATATTTATTAAGGAATGAGCATAATACTGGTTGACAGTTTAAGCATAATACTAGTTCAAGGATTAAGCATAATAGTGGTGCAAGGATTAAGCATAATACTGGTTCAAGGATTAAGAATAATACTGGTTCAATGATTAAGCATAATAGTGGTTCACTTGATCCAATTTAACCAGAGTTACTATTAAGATCAGGATATGAGAACAGAGAGATGATATTAATTTCTTAAATGTTTTCCAAACTACTCACCATAATATGTTCATCTTTGAGAAGAACTAAAAATAAAAAAAGAATAAGAATTTAAATGATTTATTCTAAAAATGAGATTGATGTTTTTACAGTACATCATGTAAAAATTATAAGACAGCATAAATAATTTATAAGGCTTATAACTTTTTTACCATTGCAAAAGAGCAAAAACAGACAAACAAAACTTAGTGACACCATTTTTAAAATACTGCCATAATTTTTTTTTTTAAATTAAAGAGATTCTTGGTTACTTTTAGTGGTAAAAATATTTCAAGAAGGTGAAAAGTCTTGAATGTGGAGTCTCCATGACATAATGTCTAAAGTGCTGGAGAGCAGCTGCAAACTAAGCAAGAACTCTATTAATGCTCATACATTCCCTTTCAGACTAATACCCATAGGAAAGATATAAACCCCCTTATTCCCCACAGCTATTACTGCTGTTCTTATACTATGATAGCTTTGGCATTAAATAACCCACAAAGATTTATATGCCATGAAAGAAAGAAAGAAATCTTGTGAAGAAAATGTGTAAACATTATCCGAGAAAAAAAAAATGCATACAAATAAACTTACAAATCAATCAGCAATATTATTTGAAATATACAATATTTTGAAATATAACTGATTGAAGAAAACACATTAGATTTGTGACATGACGGTGAAAAACAACAAGGAAGATCAGAATTATATTTTCATTTGGTATCTTTGGCAGAATCAACTGAAATGCAGTTGTAACATGTTAAATACAATACTATATCAACAACAATAAGTACTTACGGTAGAACAAAAATAATTTACAATGGTAGGAGGGAATATTTCAACATCAAACAATTACATTGGTAAATTCTATACCTACAAATATCTGGGAAAATGTTCATAGCACGTTATTTGATAATATAAAAATTATAATAGGTAAATCTTTTTTATATGGAGTTAATTTTCATATAAACAATTTTCTTACTGTTTGTAATTGGTGGATGTAAGACGTTAATTAACAATGATTGTAGAATAAACAGCTGCAATGCAATCTTAGTGTATACAACTATTTGAGGTAGTAATAATTATCATCATAGGTGTAGTATACTACTGCTGGGTCTTGACAAAGAATGAGGTGCACGGATATATAAAAATATAATCTTAGACTTTTATTCATCAACAATGATACTTGTGTAGAGCAGAAGAGCAATCAGAGAGAGTTTGCACACAGAGAGGAGCCCTCAGGAGTCAGAACTTAACTCTTGTACCCGGTTATGGCTAACGGAATCAGAACAGGCAACCCCTGTGGATTCAATAAAGGACATAGTTTGAAGTTCCATGAAGGTTCCCCGAGTTGGACAAACACCTGAAGAAGACTGAATGACATATCGGCCGAAATGTTGTGGAAATAACAATAAAGATGAAGACAATAATCCAAAGACCCTTAATGATAAAAATCATTAAGGTTGGTCTAAGAAATTTAGAAACCTAATATTTAGTTGAGTTCCCATTCACTAATGACCAATATCAATATATCCATAATATACTAACAATGAACACAACAGAAGAAAAGAAAAAATAAGCTCATATACGTATAGAAGAACATTTCAATATCTTATATACACACTGTACATACCAGTGGTATTAAAAGAAAAAATACACAAACATGTCTCAACAGCTAAAATTATATACATATTGTTCCACAAACAAGCAGTATATAGAAACGGATACAAAAGAGAAAAAAGCTTACTTGAAAAGAGTCAAAGACAACATCTCTACAGTTCAAAGGACAAATGAGAACAAATATGGATTTCTGAGACTACCATGTGACACCCTGTAGGATTCCTAAAGAACATTCAAATTCTCTAAGGGAGATAAATATTTATTGTATCCCTACACCAGCAACTGATTATAAAAATACATTTACCTGAATATTTGTAAGCTGGGCATGAACAATAATTGGAGTTTTGGAAACAGGTGTAAATCAATCCAGAGCTACCAATTACCTGGCAAAAACAAAAACAAAGAAAAAAGGTGAGAAAAAAATTTTTTGATATGATGTAAAAGTGTGGTGGTACAATGGTTTGAAACTTCTAATGATGACCATTTTCGCCTGCTCCCTCAAATACTCACTGAAAAATCATGGATAACCAAATTCATTGTACTTAGTTTGACACCATTGTCTTATATGTACACTACAACTGGATATATATATATATATATATATACACACACATATACAGATATACATATCGAACATAATATGGTTTATGCTAGGAAAATCCTGAGAAGATATCCTTTGACAAGAATAGTTCCCAAGCACAAAAATTTAACATCTTTTGACACACTTTGTTTGGAGGAAAGAAAACTTTTCAACAAGTTCAATAAAAAAGCTATTTTACTGAGTAATCTGTTTTGTACTATAAAAATTTTGGTATCCAAGTCCTACAAATAACCAAAATGGGTGAATTATAACACAAAAATTTTGTGACTAATTGTGATCATCTTTAAAAGAAAAAAGAATCGTTTCCATTTATCAGTAATATAATGATTTTGAAATCATCATCATCATCATCATATCGTGCTGGCAGCACGGATATCCCTGACCCTCTCTCGCCACTCCTCCCTATCGTTCATCGCCCTAGGCAGGTCTTCAGGACAACATCCTGTATCCTCACACAGCTGCTGAATGTACGTTCGTGCTGGTCGTCCTGCTTTTGCGCGGCCGTGTGTGGGGATCCATAAGAGTACATCTCTTATGAGTTCATCTCTGCTTCTCCAGCAATGTCCTGCATGTCTGGTTCTCCTAACTTGAATAGATTTCGTGATAGGGGGCAGGTGGCCGTACAGTTGGTGTCTCGTGGGGTGCCGCTGCCAGGACTTGTTCAGGATTGCACGCAGCATTCTTGTGTAATTGCCATCTAGTTTCTTCTCGAGCCGTTTTGTTAGCATCCATGTAGTGCATCCATATAGCAGTATCGATGTGACCGCTGCCTGGAAGAAACTGCGTTTCATTTTATCGGTTAGGTCTGATTTCCATATAGTCGATAGCCTATTGATAGCTGTCCATGCTTTCGTTAACCTCGTTTCGATGTCCTTTTCGGTTGATTCGACGCTGCTTCCTAGGTACGTGAATTTGTCTACTAGTTTAAGAGGGGTTCCTTCTAGAGTGGAGATGTCCCCCGTTTGGTTATAGCACATATATTCCGTTTTGTGTGCATTAACATGGAGGCCTATGCTTGCTGCTGCTCGTTCCAGGCTATGCAGAAGTGTTTCGGCTTGGTCAGGTGTATTTGCCAGTATCGCTATGTCATCGGCGTAGTCGGCGTCGGTAATTGTTGTTGCGGGATATCTTCTGCTTCTTTTCTTCGTCAGTTCGAAGCCATTCTCTTTGATTTTGTCAATCGATGTTCTAAGTACGTAGTCTAGACAAATGATAAAGAGATACGGAGCCAGCGTGTCCCCTTGTAGTACTCCTGCTACAATGTCGAAGTATTCTGTGTCTCCATCTGGTGATCGTACTTTTACTTTAGTGTTTCTATAGAGAATCGTTATTGCCGCTACGGTTTCTTTAGGTATGCCGTACGCTAGTAGGATTTGTTCCATCTTTCCTCTGTGAATGGAGTCGAAAGCCTTGGTAAAGTCGACAAATATTAATGTCGCTTGTAGGTTCTTTGTCCGTACACCTTCAAGGATTCTGCGGATGGTTAGTATTTGTGAGGTCGTAGATCTATTTCTTCGGAAGCCATTTTGGTTTTTTAAAAGGAGAAAAATAAATTGACTTTTTCAAAATCTTCAAATTAATGACAGATAAAACTTTTATTTTGCACAAATACTTACTTAACATAGTTTGTAATGCACTTGATTTAGTGGTGTATATAATATACAAATATAGATCAAATATTATATCGTGAAATTTTCATATTAAAATTCAGCCAATAATTTCTTTAACTTTGAACTTATCAATTTCTTTTTGGATCTGTGCATAACTAAAAACATTTATTTGAACACTAGAACGGCTACCCAGTGGTGTTCAGGTGGATGGAAAAACATCTCATATAAAAATATAGTTTGTTATTCTTTTTGTTTTTTAGAAAATTTTAAAAATTAAATGAAATAAGAAATACACAGATTTTTAAAAAATGTAATTCTCCAATTTTTTTTCTAAAATAAATTAGTGATAAATTATGCACAATAAAAAGTCAAAGGTGACCGGAAGGCTCCCTTTTCAATAGCTACTACACTAAGGTTATGGGGAAGGTGCTACTCCTTTGCCTGAATTGCTCCACTTTACCCAAGATCTGTACCTCATAATGCTGAGTGTTAAGCAAGGCACCATCAAGTACCATTGTTTTGAGTCTTTGGTATGACTCAACCTGGGATTGAAGCTTTTCAAATTGAAGAAATGTTTTGATTTTAATGAATTTTCATTTCCTGATTCAGGGCAGAAGTGGGTATCGCTTTTCAAAATCTTTTTAACAAATTACATTCTCAGAGGAATTATCTTTATAAGAAATATAAATATTTTCTCATGCAGAAATGTTTTTTCTCAAAAAATTCAAAAAAGTTAAAATGACTAAAAAAAAACACATATTTCTATAAACTTTTTCCAAAATAAAAACATTTGAAAAATATTTACATTCATTATTGAATCAATTCCAAATATGATGTAATAAGTGAAAAATAAGGAAGATAACTGTAGTTATGCATATTAGATCAGAAAAATTTCCAATTAGGAAAATTTAATATTTCAAAGAAATGTATACCTAGTATAAAAGTTATCATCATAGGAAATGGATTTGGTGAGACAAGTTCAAATCCTGGACAAGGCTATTTGTATTTCATTTTATGCTAATATCCTTGGAAATGCATGAATTCATCTCTTCTTCACTATATTTATGAGTAATCGGGTAGACTACATTCTTTGGCAAAAGCTCTAAATTCAAACCAGCTGTACTTAAAAATTAACCTTGTGTTACAGTCTTCTAATAGTAGAGGGTTTAGGTAAATCTTATTATAATGGAGATAATGAGCTTGTTTGTAACGAAAACTATATCACCAGTGATATCACACATTCTCCATGAGTTTATTTTTATTAGATTATCAATTAAGAAAATTGTTTTATATTATAAATACTGTAGGCTTTATATTTATCTGTGCCTCCCACCAGGCAGGATTTAACATAAGGTCTTCTTATAGTGAGGTTATAGAGGATGGAGAGGTCACACATGAGCCAAAACTCGTACGTTGCAGATCAATGCTGGTCATAGGATCACTAGGTGCAATGTGGACTATTGCTAAGTCTCCTGGCAAGAAGTCAGGTGACCTTGCTGATCATAGATTCACTGGCCCTGAAAGTCTAGTGCAGTGTGAACCTATGCTAGCCTTTGTTAAGTCTCCTAGCATGAAGCCAGGTGACCTTGCTAATCATAGATTCACCAGCCCTGAAAATCTAGTGCAATGTAAACCTATGCTTATCGTTGTTTGGCCTCCCAGCATGTTGGTTGGTTGGTTGGTTGGTTTGTTGGGTTTTATGACATATCAACCTTTGTATGTTATTTAACACCAAATCCATTTTCATGTAAATAATCTGTTCTATTGAAAACAATTCAGTTTAGCATAAGTACACAGTTTAATTGTCAAAAACATTTCCATTTCAAACTATTCAAGCAGTTATATGTAACAATTCAGTTAAGTGTAAATACAGTTTTAATGTCAAAAAACAGTTCTATTTCAAATAATTCAGTTAAACATAAGCAAGCAGTTTAAATCTAAATACGGTTTGTCAAAAACATTTCTATTTCAAGCTATTCAGTTTACTCAAACAATTCAGTTTAGCGTAAGTATGCTGTTAGTTCTATTTAACCCATAGATAGGGCCCTATCAAGTGCTACCACTCCGGGCCAGAGTGGACCTAGGAGTGATGGCAATGAAGGGGTACTCCGCATTCCCCAAAGCTCCAGCACTGCTGGAACCTCACCATCAGATAGTTTAGTTTCATATCCAGGACACTTGTTGGGTGTGGGGTCTTACCCCTCTGCAGAGGCGCAGTCAGTGTATTCTACAGCCCCAGCCGCCTGGGCAATACACAGAGTTAAATGTCAAACAGTTTTATTTTAGATAATTCAGTTCAGCATAAGTACACAGTTTAGATGTCAAAAACAGTTCTATTTCAAGTAATTCAGTTCAGCACTAGTACGCAGTTCCAATATCAAAACAGTTCTATTTTAAATAATTCAGTTTAGCATAAATACGCAGATGCAAAAATCAGTATCGTGAAAGAAACACCGTTTAGTTCAATTTAACCCATAGATAGGACCCTTATCAGGTGCTACCACTCCGGGCCAGAGTGGACCTGGGAGTGATGGCAATGAAGGGGTACTCCGCATTCCCCAAAGCTCCAACATTGCTGGAACCTCACCATCAGATTGTTTAGTGTCATATCAGGACACTCGTTGGGAGTGGGGTCTTACCCCTCTGCAGAGAAGCAGTCGGTGTACTCTAGAGACTCAACACCTCTATCCACTCTAGAACACCTTTGGGGCCCATGGCGCAGCGGATAGAGGCGTTGAGTCTCTACGGTTCCAGGTGAGCATTGTCAGAAGATATCGGTTTCAATTCCTACCCAAGCTGGCCAGAGGTTTACTTGATCAAAAACGTGGTGCGATAGACAACAACTATGGAAGGCAGTAATTACTAGGGATATGGTTACAAGACTCAGCATTCCTATCCAAGGTTGCAGTTAATCCCCTGAAGGAGGCCAGAGGTGAAATTTGGCCGAAACGTAGTGAAGAGGAAACAAAAAAAGAATTACCAAGATGAGGACAAAAAGTTCGTAATAAATAAAAATCAATTCTCAAAGTATAGTCACTTTGCATTCAGACTGTTCCTTCTCCTAGACTGGTAGCCTGACCAAGGTTAAAGAACCCAGTCTGTCCTATTATTTATTCATAGCTAGAGAGAAGCATTCATGGCACAATGGATATCATCATAGGAAGTGGACTCAGCCATCTAAGTTCAAATTTCTGAATGAGGCTGTTTGCATTTCACATACTCTGCATTCAAAACCAGTTGT
Source organism: Sepioteuthis lessoniana (assembly GCA_963585895.1). Lineage (NCBI taxonomy): Eukaryota > Metazoa > Mollusca > Cephalopoda > Myopsida > Loliginidae > Sepioteuthis > Sepioteuthis lessoniana. The sequence goes on along the minus strand of OY757906.1, from coordinate 82,436,090 downwards.
AGACCTGGAGAGGGATGTGCTCTACCAGGCTATTCCAGCTCAAGATACATACATGAGTAACACCCCCAAACCAAGATTACATGACCAGTGAGATAGTGAGAGCAGATGGATTTATACATCATGCAGGATTTCAGCTCAAACTGCCAATTTGATTTCTTACAACAATAACTATGACACTAAACATACCTCCTTGTGAATAAAGAAATATGTATACCTACGTGGTATAATTGCCTTTTACTGGGACACTCAATACGGGTCACCGCTCGATTGTCAACTAGTTCTAGAGCAGGAAGTAATGGAGTTTCATACACAAAGCGGAGGCTGGAAAACAAAATGTTCTTTGGATAAACACAATCAAATTAAAAAGAATTTGCATACAAGTGAGAAAATCAATTACAGGAAATTAGTTATTCCAAGTAAGACAAGCATGTGTCACATATAATCACACAGGGTCGGCAGTTGATCAATCTTTATAAAGTAAATTACCAACAAAAGTCTTTATCACTAAGAACATATTTATGAATATTTTAAAAAGAAAGTTAGGTAATACTCAAATAATGGGAGGCAGTTGATCAATCTTTATAAAGTAAATTACCAACAAAAGTCTTTATCACTAAGAACATATTTATGAATATTTTAAAAAGAAAGTTAGGTAATACTCAAATAATGGGAGGCAGTTGATCAATCTTTATAAAGTAAATTACCAACAAAAGTCTTTATCACTAAGAACATATTTATGAATATTTTAAAAAGAAAGTTAGGTAATACTCAAATAATGGGAGGGGGATAGAAATAAATTTTACAAAATTTTCACTTGCATTTTCATATAAGGAAAAATATACCAAAAATTAGAAAGGATCTTTTTTCACATTTCACACACACACACACACACACACACACACACACACACACACAACACCCTTCTATCATGAGGGTGGCATGAATTTTAGCAAACTATTCATAGTGAGTTCACAACAAAATGTAGCTTACTATTGTCGCAGTGGAGTCTTTTGGCTAACTGAAATAAAAGGGTTAATACTGAAATGAATTATAAATAAAACAAGAAAATAGCAAAAGAAATAACAGGAGGTTGAATGGAACCAATGCAGTCTTCTTAAATATTATTTTTGGTAATAAGCAATAATTCACAAAATGTATTTTAGCGTGAGCATTAATTTCTCTTTGTGTACAATGTACATAAATGTTTTTAGTATCCTTTTCTAATCGTTTATTTACATATCAGTCTGAATTCCTTTGCAGATAAAACTTGGTTATCATTATGAAATTCAGGACTGATAATTTTTGGTTCATCTTGGAGAATCTAATATCTGTCTTCTTTGACTGCTGGACTGTTATTTGCCAGCACAGTGGATTCTGGTATATTTAGACCCACTTGCTTTTGCAGTAAAATGAGGAAAATTTATTTTTGGAAATTTTAACATACATGGGTCTTTTTCTATTTTTAGATTTGATGAAACACTTGTAATGGTTATCATCATAGGAAATGGATACAGCAGACACAAGTTCAAATCCTGGACTAGACTGATTGCATTTCACATAGCACTAATACCCTTGGGAAAGCTATGAATCCAATTATTCTCCCTCCAGCTATGGGTAAATAGTAGGACAGACTGGATTCTTCAGCCTTGGTGAGGCAACTAGTCTAGGAGAAGGAAAACTCTGAATTCAAACCTGTTAAACTCCACTTAAAAATTGACCTTGTGTCATATCCTGCCCAAGCAGAGGGCTTGGTAAATATGGTTAAGAATCATTATACTTTTCACTCTATGGTAAACACATTGAACTTAATGCATTAAGTTATCAACATAATGAATTAGAAATGGTTTTTGTTTTGTTTTTTTATTCATCATAAATATTCATAATTTTAATCTGGAAATACAGTTCTTATCTAGTTAATACATTCATGAGATGAAACAAGTTGTGAGAAGTAAATTCACAGAAAAAATAGTTGCAGTGTGAACAAATCAATTTATCAAAGGAAAAATGCAAAAGGCCAATAATCCTGATATTGTGTCATTGAACTTATATTTTTTCAAAGCTCTGGAACACTTTCTATATGGTAAAAGACTGATTAATTGATTTTAACATGTCAGCCTGTCAAATGTTATCTTATGCCAGATACGGATATGTGAAACGTACATAGAATATTCATAACATATATACATAGAACATAGGAATCCCAAAACACAAAACGACTTCTTAGTTCAGGTACAAAACTTTTTATTACCTTTGAGTTTAAAGGTTTTTCGACATAAGGAGAGAGGCACAATCTTTCTATGCTGGCTTTTCCATCTGCACCCCCAACACATGTGGCACCCGCCAAAAGGCCACTGTGAGCTAGCGAAAGTCACCCTTCTTCTTCGGACCGCAAGACTCAACTCAACTAACTTTTACAAAATCCCCAAAATCGCGCTTCCGGTGCATGACGTCATTCACATCCACTGGTCAACCTTTCTATCTGGGATTTTTATTTTGACATCTGTGAACAACATATCCTCCCTGCGCGCGCACGCGCCAACACCTGCGCCCATGTTTGCACCTAACTAACCTATGCACTGAGTCGAAACTAAACCCAAAGGCAAGATATATAAAATGAAATCCCTCGACCATTATATTACACCTAGAGGTGAAGGAATCACATTCATTGTAGATTCATGTTTACATTTTTATGTAGCTGTTTCTTAAGAGGTTTTTTTTTTGCAAACAGTCTAATATAATACAAGTAATGTTTAAACAGATCTATTTGACCTATAGATAGGACCCTAACATGTACTATCACTCCAGGTTCGAGTGGACCCAGACGTAATGGATGAGACCCTAACAGATACTACCTCTCCAGGTCAGAGGGGACTAGTGAGTAATGGCCATAAAGAGGTATTATACACTCCTCAGATTTCTAGAAATGAAGCCTCACCATCAGATGCAGTTTAGTGTTATACTCAGGGTCTAACTCAGGGATACAGTCAGTTTATTCTAAGCTTCTCTTACAGGTAAGTCTGAAATAAGGTAAAAAAATATGATTTCTGTACATCAAGAACATCTTTCTGTTGTACAAAGGAGAGATTCAGAAGTTTCAAGATGGATATTTATGTTAAATAATGTCAATTGTGTAATTGGTTACACAATAAATGTTTTCAAATAATTTTCCCAAATCAAAATCTTTATTTTCATATATTTTGATAGCCTACATAGAGAAATATAAATTAACCACAACGATAAAAAATATTCAAAAAATATTTTATGAAAGTCTAACTAAAATCAGCCAATAGCCATTTTTATTAGAAATACATTTGACTCATGGAACTGCCAAAACATAATTCAGTTTATTTGTCTTAATATTCTTTTTATTTTTTATTATTAATTATTTCTGATATCAAAAACACTAAAAATGTTAAAGAAAAAATATTTAAAAATATTTCATCATAATAATAAATCTGCAACACTAAAGTAAATAATCTTAATTTCTCATATACATTTCAACCTTAGCATAATTTTTTTCAGGAATATACAAAGATTTTAATCTTTACTTTCTTATCTATCTTCAATTAATCTTTTTCTGTTTCTTAATTCCAATTTTTTAAAAAATAACGTATGAAATGTTAGGGTTGTACTTATTTCAGAAATAAGTAAAACCCAAACACTTTTTAATAAAAAATTAATTTTCTTTGAAACCAAAGATACTAGGAATTTTTTACTTTCAAATGGCACATTATACAATCAAATTAGATGTTATAAACTATCATTTATTACCAAATTTGTAATCACAAAGAAAAATCAAGTTTGTCAAATTTTAAAAATATGCTTACTATATAGAATGAAATGATTTTTTTTTTTTTTTGCATAGGAAGTGTACAGCTACATATTCATATTGGTTTGGTTTGGTTTTATGGCATATCAACCATTGTAGGTTATTTAATGCTAAATCCATTTTTTATATATATAAATAGTTCTATTTCAAACAATGCAGTTTAGCATAAGTATACAGTTTAATTCTATTTGACCCATAGATAGGACCTTATCAGGTGCTACTACTCCGGGCCAGAGTAAACCTGGGAGTGATGGCAATAAATGGGTACGCTGCATTCCCCAAAGCTCCAGCATTAATGAAGCCTCACCATCAGATGGTTTAGTGTCATATGAGAGTTTCTTACCCCTCTGCAAAGATGTAGTCAGTGTATTCAGCAGCCCCATCTGACTGGGCAAATATTCATATTTGTGTTACAGAGTTACAGTGCTGTAGACTTTGGTAATGAATAATACCTAATAATATCAGTTTTCATTGTGTAATGTGTAATGTTCCAGTAGAATTAATAATTAAGTCTTGGTATCTTCAGTTTAAAAGGAAATTAATTTTTAAAAATTGGTTAGTTACCGAGCCATTGGCCTAATGAGTAGAGTATTCTCCAATGACCAAGGAGACCAGGGTTCAATCTCAGATCGAGTCATACCAAAGACTCAAAAAATGGTACTTGATGCCACCTAGCTTAGCACTCAACACTATAAGGTACAGATCAAGGGTAAAGTAGAGCAATCCTGAGAATGGAGTAGTGCCCTCCCCTACATCTCGGTGTAGTAGCTTATTGAAAAGGGAGCCTTTGGGTCACCCTCGACTAAGGTTGCTAACTTTACTTTTATTTATAGGCAATTCTGTACATATACAAAATATAAATATTAATAGAGGTAACAAAGTGGTATTGGTTTACTTTCTTTGTTTTATAGCATATTAAACTTAGTGGATTATTTATTATCAAATTCATCCTTATAGAAGGTACCATTTAACCCACAGCTGGGGGTTAAAGGAACTCATACCTTTCCTAAAGGTATCAGTCTGAAATTGAACATAATAGTACAACTTTCAGTAATGTCACAGTCCAGCACATTAGCTACTACGTCATGGGGAATTCTTCAATAGCATTGGCATTATTTATGAGAGAGCAACTAATACTTAGAGTGTAATTTCAATAGAATAAGCAAAACAATAATTATTTCCAGCAAAAGCATCTCAATGGTTGTCACTTGACCCCAACAGCAGGAGAAAAATGACAAACATTGTGTCTTGAAAACCCATGTTTATTTTGATGGACCAGTCTCATAAAAAGGAATACATAGTGTATTTTTATTTAGTTGATGGAAGAAAGAATTATCATTTCATTTATAAGACATGGGTCTCCCACATATACACCCATAGGAAAGGTTGCTTAAGCTTGACTGTTTCTCAACACATCTCAAACTCAACTCTACTAATTTTTCAACTCTACTAAAACTTTTAAATACCGTGTGACCATGTATAGCCAATCAACAAGCACCCATATGATTTTCACTTGTTTCCAATGGCTGCCTCAATGGAGATTGAACCATTGATGTCTACCAGTCAATCACTCCCATACAAATGTCCAAATATATCTGCCATACCAAGATATCAAGAATGGTGGATGAGAGGAATTACATAAAACTAGGAGATGAGGGAATTTGTGTATGCACAGACGACCTCAACCTGTATATACAAGAGTGAATCAATAAGTTCATTTTACACAACAAATATCTATTTTTCAACATAATCTCCTCCTTTATCAGTGTTCTTGATTCAGTGAGGAATATTAATCACATCAACTGAATTTATACTGTGAAAATTTTGGATGAAGCTGTTTGTTTCACTTTGCACTAATGCCCAAGGGAAAGGCATGACTCCATCACTTCTCTCTCTCACCCCAAGGAATGGGTAAAATAGTAGGGCAGACTGGCTCTTTAGTATGGCAACTAGTTTTGAAGGTAAAATCTGAATTCTAACTGTATTCTATATAAAAGTGATCTTATGTCAGACATGGATAAAAGCATACTGAGAAAATCTCTAATCAATATTCAGCTCATAATTACATGTTTATAGATCTATTGATCCATTCACACAGTTTATTTATTTAGTAAAAATATACTCACGCGGATAGCAATTCATCAGATACTGAAAAGAAAAAAAAATTTAGTGGCAAATATTTTTTAGCATCTGTCAATCAATAAAATAAATAGATAAATAATTCACCTCTTCTATAAGATATTCTCAAAGTATGCCATAAACAAAAACATAACTAAATAATCACAATTAAGAAGTTTCTGAACTAATTTTTTCATACGTACTCTCTACTCATCTTTCTGTAAATGTTAATATATACATTTCAAGTTACGTCAGAAAGATGCTGTTCCAGATCAAAAATTGATATTGCTATGAGTTGAAAATTCAATCCAGAGCAGCATCATTCCAATATAACATAAAATAAGCACAAAAAGTTCTGCGTAGTGATTACAGATTCACCAGAGTTAAAAAATGTTTCAACAACAAGAAAACATGTTATGTACATGTTGTACATAAATTAAACCAATTCCAGATCAAGTTTCAATCTCTCTTTGTTTTTATTGTTGGTTGTGTTTTATGGCATACCAACCATTGTGGGTTATCTAATGACAAAACTTGTTTAAATATAATTTTTTAAGTGAATAGTTTGTAGGTAACATTTTTTTAAAACAAGCAAGAGCTCATCTGTTGGCACACAGTTAAATAGTTTCAAATATTACTATTGTTTGCATTGGCCTAATGAGTAGAGTGTTTGCCAATGGTCCAGGAGACCAGGGTTCAATCCCAGGTTGAGTCATACCAAAGACTCAAAAAATGGTACTTGATGCCATCTTGCTTAACACTCAACACTATAAGGTAAGGATCAAAGGTAAAGCGGAGCAATCCAGGGAAAGGAGTAGCACTCTCCCCTACATCTCAGTGTAGTAGCTATTGAAAAGGGAACCTTTGGGTCACCCTTGACTAAGGTCGCCAACTTTTTGCATGCAGTTGAATAATCTTAAGTATTGCCATTTCTTGTTTGCACACAGTTAAATGGTTTTAAGTTATGCTATTTATAGTTTGCATATAGTTGAATGGTTTCAAGTATTCCTATCTAATACTAATAATTCTATTTCCCACAGTTAAATGGTTTCAAGCATTACTATGTAATATCAATAGTTCAATTTAACATTAATCCTTTGAGGGGTTCCTCATGGTGTAATGGCTAAAGCACTGGACTGCAGGATCGTAGTAAGCGAGTTCAAACTCCAGTTGCGCTATTACGGTCACTTTCAGACAAATACCCTTATCCTTCCAGTTAAGGGTTAAACAGCATTACTGCAGTTCTTCTATAAGGATGGCTTTGGTATTAAATAACCCACAAAGGTTAAGATGCCATTACACCAAACCAAACCAAACCATTAATCCTTTGTTTGCACACAGTTAAATGGTTTCAGGTATAGTAGATGATTAAATAGTTCTATTTGACCCATAGATAGGATGTTAACTGGTACTATCACTCTAGATCAGAATGGACATGGGAGTAATGGTAATGAAGAGATACTCCCCAAAGCTCCAGAACTATCAGATACAGTTTAGTGTCATATCCAAGACACTCATTAGGAGTTGGGGGAGGGCTTTTTCCCCTCTGCAGAAATGCAATCAGCATATTCTACAGCCCATCTGAATGGGTTCTTGTTTTTGTTGACTCACCTTTCAATGTTCTACACAAAATACAAAACTGTAAAGTTGATATATTTGTAAAACCAATTCACACAAATTGGCACAGAAAGATTTCATATGAATGAGCAGATTATTTCTTTGATTTCACCAATAAAATACAATGTGACTTACGTATTGTTATATAATTGTGGAGGGATTTTTTTTTTATATTATCATTTTTCATTTTTGTATATCTTACCTTTCGGTTTAGTTAGGATGAGAACCTTTCAGCTCAGTGCATGGATTAGTTAGGTGCACACATTGAGCGCAGGTGTTACGCGTGCATGGGGAGGATGTGTCGTTCACAGATGTCAAAATAAAAACCCCAGATAAGAAATGAGACTAGAGGGTGTGAATGACATCATGCCCGGAAGTGTGGGCTGAGGATTTTGAGATTTGGAAAATGTCAGTTAGTTGAGTTCCTGCCTCCAAACGAGAGAGTCGAGATTCAGAGCTTTGGTGAGGCCAGATGAATTTGTGCGCTACGGGTGCTGCGCATTGGTTGGGTTGAGAGCTGATGATGTAAAAGCAGTCAACATAGAAAGATTGTGTCTCTCTCTCCTCATGTTGAAAAACCTTTAACTCAAAAAGGTAATAAAAAGTTTCGTACCTTAACCAACCTCGTGTTTTCGGATTCCTATATGTTTATGAACATTCTATGAAGTTATGTCTATTTCACATATCCGTATCATGGGTATGTTACACGTATCAGTTATTCAACCTACAGATTAATGAGAAATTCTATTGTTATGGTGATGGGAGGTATAAGTAAATATATGTAATTATTTCATTTACTTTCTTTTATTAAAAAAAGAACAATAAAAATTCAAATGTACAGATAGGTAATATATAGAGAAACTACAGTACTTAATCTCTCTCTATCTTGCTCTTTTACTACCTTCATTCTTCTCTAAATATAAATTTCTACATTTCAGTCTACTCCCTTCATTGACCCATATGCTCTTCCTCTTTTTTTCAATTTGTCTTTCCTTTCAACTTATTCTCTACTTACTTTCTTCTTCCCATGCTTTCATTTTTTTCTTCCTTTTACTAGAGTGATTTGAAAAGATTTCAGTCAACAGATGTTCGTATCTTCTCAACTCACCAATACTACTGATGCCTCCATCTTAAACCCATAGAAAAACAGAGGTGCCAATCAATAAATAATCCCATCATTTATAAGGAAAATTGAGCGAGTTAAGTAATCATATCTTTACATTTTTAATATAATACTACCTATGTCCCATAATGATAGTTAGATTTAGTGTATAAAATATATATGCAAATGTAAAAACTATTATGTGACAAATTTATGAATACAACTATATATATATATATATCCTTATATTTAAAAAAAATGAGCGATATTAATATGACAGTATTTTCTTTAATGACTTGAAGATATTTTATATGATGTCATTAGTGGATACAGAAATTGATTGACTACTATCCATTATATATTTTTAAAAACATATCAATCCATATACATTCTATTTTGGTTTTTAGACTTGATGCAAGGTTTATTTTCATTTATTCTCTTCTTTTTATTTTATTCTATTTAAAGGTGAAACAAGAGATAATAAATCATTAGTACAGTCAATAATTAATCATCTAATATACCTAATACTGGTATAGTATAAATATCTCATCTACTGTAAGCAATGTCAACATATGCATAGGAAAAGTATGGACTGTCCTTAACAGGTTTATGACCAAACGAAAATCTGATTAGTACTACTGTATGTTTACATCATTAGGAATTTAATAAAATACTTAGAAAAAAAGCTAGATGGGAACCATGTAAGGATGTTGTGTGTTGTTTTGAACAAATCCTGGAAGCAGCACCCCACAAAACAGTAGCTGTATTACAATTTACTCATCCATCTCACAATCCATCAAACAGCTGGGCACAGCTGGGGATATGAGGATAAACTCATAAGCAATGTTGTCTTATGGACTCCAACACACATGGACACACCAGTGTTGGCTGGCCAGCAAAAACTTACATTCATCAGCTCTTTGTAGACACTGGATGCCATCTAGAGCACTTGCCAAGAGTGATTTCCAATAGGGAGGAATGGCAAAAGTGACTCAAGGGAATCCATGATGTCAGGATGACTTGATTATGATGATGATGATAGTTAATAATCACCCATCTAATATACCTAATTTTTAAAAGGTTGGCAGCTGTAGTTGAGGGTGACCTGAAGGCAACCTTTTCAATAGCTACTACAACAAGGTGTAGGGGAGAGCACTACTCCTTTCCCTGGGATCGCTCCACTTTACCCTTGGTCCATACTATATAATGCTGAGTGTTAAGCAAGGAGGCATCAAGTACTATTTTTTGAGTCATTGGTATGACTTGATCGGGGATTGAACCTTAGTCTCCCGGCCCATTGGTGAATACTCTAACATTATGCCTGATACTGGTAATAATTTATTCTTATAGTTAATGCTGCAGTGATTTACTCAGTTTAAGGACTAAAAATCTATTTTTATAACAATTAGATTTTTAGCACTAATCTTTAAACTATTTTGCAAATTGAAAAGATAAAAATTTTAAAAAATGAACTCACAAGTGCCTGTCTCTTTGTAAGTATTGGAAACTTCAGACATTAACTGTGCTTCCACTGATGAAAGGAAAATACCTGAAAAATTGAAGAAATTAATATCATTATTTAAATGTTAAATTAACACGAGCAAATCTTCATATGAACTAAAATTACAAATATATGATCATCATTAAGATATGCTGATACCACAAATTTCTTAGACTCTCTCTCTCTCTCTCAACATTTATCCCTGTTGGCCATGGCACTTGGCAAGACTTCTAGATGGCATCAAGTGTCCACACACAGAATTGATGAATGTAACTTTTTGCTGGTTGGCCCACACAGTACGTCATGTGTAGGAGTCCACAGAAGAATATTTGCCTTTACTCATCTAGCAGTGCCCAGCATATCTTGCATGTTTTACTTGGATGGTTTGTGAGATGGGAGGTAAATTGCCATACAACTGTTATTTTGTAGGACACTGTTTTCAGAATTTATTCAAGACAGCAGTTAGCATCCTTGGATAGTTCCCATCTAGATTTTTTCTTCAGACTGGAAGTTGAGTTCAATTGTCTACTTGGCATTTATGCCAGGTGGCAAACAATAACAAGCATAGATTCACATTTCACTAGACCTGGAGTGAATCTATGACCAGCAAAGTCACCTGTCATACATGCCAAGAGACTTAGCAATGACTGGCATAATTCACATTGCACCAAGTAAACATATGACCAGCATTGACCAACAATGCATGAGTCTCGGCTCATGCCTGACTTACTCCTATTCAAAATCCCCACAATAAAAAAGGTGTCAAATCCTGCCTGGTGGGAGGCATGGATAAATATCAGTTCTCATCTAACTTTTTCTCCAAGCATTTTGTTAAAGTCCAGGTGGTGCAACCATACAGTAGCACCGATACAGCTACAGCTAGGAAGAATTCTCATTTCATTTTATCAGAGAAATCAGATTTCCATATGACAACTACATAAGAAACTAAATCCCATCATACTCAATATTTGTTTATTTACTAAACTGAGTTTTACCTGCTATTAAACCATAAACATGTGATACCGAATGAAGATTAATCAAACAGCAGAAAAAATGTTTTTTAAGACTAACTTCATAACCAGTGAAATAGAAATAAAGTTATAGAGGAAAAGTCATGATTTTGGCTAAGGAAAAATGGTATTTAGTTTATTGCATTGCTTGGTGTTAGGAATGGTATTTAGCAAATCCTCACTCACAAGGACTAATATCAGCATTAGTATATCCACGATATACCAATACTGAACACAACAGAAAGACAAGATAAACTCATTTACATATACTACAAAATTTAACCTTTTATATACATAATATACATCCAAGTAGTATTAAAAGAAAGAATGCACAAACATGTCCACTGGTAGAATTATACATTGTTCCATGAACAAACAGTATCTAGAAGGAGTACAAAATGGAACAAGTGATAAGTGCAAATAATATGGTTTGGTTTGGATTGGTTTTATGGCATATCAACCTTTGTAGGTTATTTAACGCCAAATCCATTTTTATGTAAATAATCAGTTCTATTTAAACAATTCGGTTTAGCATGAGTGCACAGTTTAATTGTCAAAAACATTTCTATTTCAAACTATTCAGTTATATATAACAATTCAGTTTAGTGTAAGTACAGTTTCAGTGTCAAAAATAGTTCAATTTAAAACAATTCAGTTTAGCAAAAGCACGCAGTTTAAATGTAAGTACAGTTTAATTGTAAAAAAAACATTTTTATTTCGAGCTATTCAGTTTAGTCAAGCAATTCTACTTCAGCTAATTCAGTTTTGTAAAAGTACAGATTTTGTTTACACAGTTATATGTCAGAACAGTTCTATGTTAAACAATTTAGTTTAGTGTAAATAGAGTTTCAATGTCAAAAAACAGTTGCAGTTATATGTTACAATTCAGTTAAGTGTAAATACAGTTTTAGTGTCGAAAAAAAACAAAAAAAACAGTTCTATTTCAAACAATTCACTTAAGCACAAGCACGCAGTTCAAATGTAAGTACGGTTTAATTGTCGAAAACATTTCTATTTCAAGCTATTCAGTTTACTCAAACAATTCAGTTTAGCATAAGTATGCCATTAGTTCTATTTAATCCATAGATAGGGCCCTATCAGGTGCTACCACTCCGGGCCAGAGTGGACCTGGGAGCAATGGCAATGAAGGGGTACTCCACATTCCCCAAAGCTCCAGCATTGCTGGAACTTAACCATCAGATTGTTTAGTGTCATATCTAGGACACTCGTTAGGGGGGGGTCTTACCCCTCTGCAGAGAAGCAGTTGGTGTATTCTACAGCCCCAGCCAACTGGGCAAAAATAATATAGCCATACAGTTTTAATAGTAATAAAATTATATTTAAGACTGCAAACAAAATGCAATATTAAATCAAATGAATTAAGATATCATTCATTTCATTACTTATCAAGTCAAATATAGTTACTTATGATATTATAAGTAAAAAAAAGTGAAGTTGGCGACCTTAGTTGAGAGTAACCCAAAGGCTCTTTTTTCAATAGATACTACACCAAGGTATAGGGGAGGGAACTACTCCATTCCCTGGATTGCTTCACTTTACTCTTGATCCTTACCCCATAATGCTGAGCACTAACCAAGGCAGCATCAAGTACCATTTTTTGAGTCTTTGGTATGACACAACCTAGGATTGAACCCCAGTCACTCAGACCATTGGCAAACACTCTACTCATTAGGCTAAAGGCCTGGTATTATCATAAGTAATAATACTTGTTGGTGGGGCTTAGAATATTCTGACTGTATCTCCTGAAGAGAGGTAAGACCCACCTCCCAAAGAGACATCCAGAGTGGTACTACCTTTTAGGGTCCCATTACTGGATTAAATAGATCTGTTTACAAATCATTTGCATTAGGAATATTTGAAACCATACAACTGAGTGTAAATTATTTGTATTAAGAATAATCACTTGAAGCTATAATTGTTTACTATGGATTATTATTATCACTTAAAACTGCATAACTGTGTGCAAACAAATGAATATCATTAAGTAGAAATAATTACTTGAAACCATATAATTGTGTATAAAATATTAGTATTTGAATGAAATACTTGAAATCATATAACTGTGTGCAAATTATTCTGATATCATATAACTGTATAGAAAAAACTTTAGAATCTACATGAAAAATGTAAATATAAACTTACAATGTAAGTAATTCCCTAAGCCCACAGCATAAAATAACTATATATCGGTTGACATGCCGTTAAAATCAATCAATCCATCGATACTTAAGTTAGTAATTATTACTTCTAGAATATTATTTATTGAAAATATTTTCCTAGAACGATTATTTGAAACCAAATTTTAAATTATGACCTTTCTATATCTATTTCTTACAATTATTCTGTTTTAAGTTGACTTAATTATTTCCAGAGTCTTTTCCCCTACGAAGAATCGTTTTAGTGCGTGGGAACCATTCTGACAGTTTACAGTACATTTTTGTGCAGCTTTAGTTAAATCAGTATCTATTTATTTAAAACATTACACAAAAGATTTTATAACAATATTTCGCTAGAACAAAAAATAAATAACCTTAAGAAAAACTATCCTGTTTAAGCACTAAAAACTTTATTTACCAACCAGGTTTCCACTGCTTTTGTTCCTGTGTTTTTTCTGTTATGAATTGCTGAAGTTGTTGACGATTCTCCATGGTGTCATCTGCATAAAGTTACCGACTGTCAATGAAAAAAATGATTCTGTTATTGCTGTTGCTTTTTAAAATTTACTACTGAAATAATGTAACTTTAAAAATAAAGCAAATTTTTTTCCACATAAGACATCAAAATACTCATCTGTGTTAAAAACACAGTTGTGATTCGCGCCATCAAACGTATTTAATGACATCATCTGCCAGCATAAGTTATCTCCCTTATATTAGAATTGAATTTTTTTGTTGTTTAAGGAAAATTTTATTTGTCTATTGTTATTTACTAAGTTTTAGCTAAGTTGTGGCACAACTCAAACATTAAGTCTTGAAATCACTAGTAAAGGTTTGCTCGTCTAGCTTGCTAACCATTACACCATACGAAGGGCCTATTTTATTTGTCTATATAAAAAAAAAATCATAAATTTCGCAGCTACTTTTCATAAAACTAAGGTATATGACAAATCATCTTTTTACAAATTAACTAATTTCTTTAATCGTTTCATACTAATTTTAGATTTAAAACAAAGAATGATACAATAATTATAAATTTACGCTATAGTCTTCGCATAATGAATTGAAACTTATTGGTCTTCTCTCTTTTGCGTAAAATTATACCACAAATGTTTATCAAAGATATTTTAATTCAATCAAAACCAAATAAAATTCTTATTCCTAACAGAAAAAAATTCCCAACTTGCCACAAGAAAAATTTCACTGGAATTAATTCTAAAGGCTCTTCGAATTTATGATAAAAAGAGAAAATTGGATAAATGTTTATGAAAAATAAATAACATTTTCGAACTTTTTGGTTCCCATATTTTTTAGTTTCAAAATAATTGGCGTTCCTAATTACGTCACCAAAACAACCTTGAAGACAGATTTAACGTCCCCCAGGATTCTTACCTGATATTCATTTTTTTTTATCTCTAAATTATTATTTGTCTTTTAGACGGGGATTAGAATACGCTGACTGTTTCCCTTGCAGTAAGGTACCCACCTCTCCAAAAAGGGGTGTTTTGGGTATGATGCAAAATAGCAAGCAGCGCACGTGTCCGCCCAAGTATCGTACTTGGCGTAAGACCATATCTCCTCTTGCAGCAGCCTATATTAAAAACACCAACAAGACGTAACCACCGACTTTGGACTATCAAAAATGACTAGTACATTGTTAGGGGATGCGACTATTTCTCCAATAGTTCAGGAAGACATTTCCTCGTTTCAAAATACCCATATTGAACCCAAAAATAAAGTTGAAATCTAAAAGGTATCTTCCTCTCTTTCTTTCCTTCTTTCAGTCATTTTTTTTTTTTTTTTTTTTTTTAGCCTTCTAATGACTAAGAGGACGCCAACTAATTAAATGGGATAAAGATACGCTAAACCCAAATACCAACAACCTATGAAAACAAAATTTAAAAAATTAATAACCGACCAAATCTTCTTATTCCTTAAAAAATCAATCAACCAACCATCATGATTAATAAATTTTGGGGACGAGTCATTGGAATTCTAACCTATATCAAATCAAGATGAAATTTGTTTAGAATATGATAAATAATTATAAATCCTCAACAAAATAATCATAGTAAATACACCACAATACATTTTTTACATTCTTGTATATTTGTACTGGGTTTAGTGTAGGATGATTTTAGCTGGAGAAGTTGGTTTGTTAGTAGCGAGGGAAAGTTGTAACATATGTGTGTTTACGTTGTGTTGTTTCCTCGCTGCGTTTGTAAGGTCCCTCGCTAATAGTTGTTAGGTATTAAAGGAAGGAGGAAGAAGAAGTAAGATGGCGAGAGTCGAAAGGTGTTTTTAGAAATAGGTTTTTATTTGCAGCATAGAATATTGGGGTTGCTTTTGGTGCTGCAAGACTCGTGAAGGTTTGTGAGTATTGAGACGAAATTGAATTATGAGAAGTTGAGATGGCAGCGTGTGTTGTTGGACGTGTGAGGGATTGTGTTTTTTGCATTTTTGACGAAAGACATGTTGCAGTTGCAGGAATTGAACTTTGGATGTTACCGTGAGTTTCGTGTCTGGTATTTGGAGAGAGTATGCATTATCTCCATGCGTGTCGAGAGCGGGATTACGCTCAGATCGACATTTTGGGGTGACATAAAGTTGTGCCTGTGCGAGGCATGTTGAATGCATCTAATTTATATTCAACTGGGGTTCCTCGTAAGGAATCCATAAATTAGATGGGTTCCCTCGTGTATCCATGTTGCTGCTGCTGCTGTTTTAGAGCCGCAGTGAGATGTCTGCACTGGGCGGCGTTGACCAGCTAAAAAGCATCGCTATTGAAAAACGGCCAATGTGACGTCTGCACTGGTCGGCGTTCTCCAGCCAAAGAGAGTGTGTTTGGCAGCTTACAAGATTTGGTGGGCGGAAATGAAGGACCGGGCTGAATAGGATAAGTCATCCTGATTGGGTGAAATTAAGTGTCGAGTTAAATTGGCGCCAAACCAAAATACGAAATTTTTCTCTTCTCTACATATTTATACATAATCTTATTATCATCATCAAGTTGCGCGACTGCGCTTGACTCATTCTCTGGCCATCCATCTCAATCATCCTTGACTTTTGTTAAATATTCAGGACTTCATCTTGTGTCCACACAGAGCTGATGTAAGTAAATGTTGGTCGGTCAACACTAACGGGTCCATGTATAGGAGTTCTCCGAAAGAGAACGTCGCTTTTGAGTTCGTCCTTACTTCAGCAGTGCTCCGCATGTCCTGTTCGTCTTAGTTGAAGGGCTTATAAGATGGGTGGTTGGTACCCGTACTGCTACTGTTTTATGGGGTGCTTCTTCCAGGATTTGTTTAAAACTGCACGGAATATTCATGTGTAGTTCCAATTTATGTGTTTTGTCAACGTCCATGTGGTGCATCCATACAGTAGTATTAGTCTCGGGCTTTACGTTTTTATCATTCTTATTGCATCGCGCCCTATTGGTGAGGCTCAAAATACGTTAACTGTATTCGTTGCATAGAGGTAAGACTGAGTATGACACTAAACTGCTTCTAATGGTGAATGTTCAGTTCTGAAGATCTGAGGTTTGTGGAGTACCCTTTATTGTCATTATTCCCAGGTCCATTCTGACCCTATAAAAATTTGTAAATCAAAGGTTAAAGAAAAGTATCTTTCTTTATTTCTTTGTTAAAACTATATGAGGAAAAAAAAGAAGTAGACTTTTAAGCCAACTTAAGTTCCTCGGTTAGTTAAAGAAAAAATATCCAAATGACTCTTGAAGGCTTTTTCCTAGTAAAGATAAATTATGGTAAAATGGCAGTTAAGGTTGATGAGTCCTGTTGCCTTTGTTATATTAAGAGAAGGAAGAAAACTAATGAGTTGACGAGAATATTGATTGAGTTTCAAAATTTTTAATGTCAGCTTGAGACGAAATCCCTTGAACTGTGAGTCGTACAAATAGAAGAAAAAAGTTGATGTCAGAGCAGAAATTAAACATCCAATTTAAAGCTTCGAGGATCGGTTGGTCTGGGAGGAATGAATAAACAATAAAGGAATGAAATCCTAGAAGAAGCAATGGTCCAAAAATTGGATGCGCTCTCTCCAAGTCGATGTATTCTGCTGCTGGAATAGATGGGGAAGAGGAAGAGAGCGCGCTTTCACAGACTTTTATACTGCCCGGGAAAGGCATTCGGGCAGAATGGTATAAACGAATCCTCATTAGTCAAAAATATAGAATCGAAACCGCAATGGTTAAATAATTCCCGCTTTAAACAATAATTCGAAATTTTTTCTTTCTGCTACAATGGTTTTTCAGCCAATCCAAAAGCCCGAAAATACTTTTCAGAGACGGTTAGATGGAGCTTATTTTGCTCATCAAAAACCAATAAATAAGTTTCGATTCGTGCGTAGACCTCACCATAAAATGATCTTGTGCCATATTCTGACACAGTAGAATGTTCGATAGATTGCAGTTGAAGTTGGGCAGTGTGACAGTTCGCTCCAGACGCGGGCAGAGACGGTAGCAAGGCTCCATCCACCCTAGTCTAAGAAGACAGACTGGTGGTTCTCCAGAACCACAGTAGCAGTCAAATCGGCAGAAAGTGCGGTTAACCCTACAACAATTGCATTTCGGAAGTATGTGCTCACTGACCTTTAGCCAGACAAGACGTGTAATGTCTACCACAGGTGTTCCCACACGGAACGAAACACAGAACAAAAGAAATTCTTCACAAAAAAAGCTATAATAGACAGAGAAAAAGAACAAGTTTACATTTACCAAAGTTGCAGCATTGCAAATGCCAGCATAAGAAGACAAAGAACTCTCATTTTCCAAATCCCACAAGAAAAATACTCTTTTAAAATACAATTTAACCGATTCTTCTACTACTACTCTGAACCAATTTACCATGAAGACAAAGAAGACGTACAGAAGTCAAAATACCTTATTCCTTCCATTTGACCACCGAAAGTCATCTCGTACCCTCAACAAAATAAAAGATACCAATTCTTTCTCAAAGAAATCCTCTTCTACTATACTTAATTTGAAATTAGGCGCTCAATGAAATATTTGAGCAAGCCAATACTCTCTTATTCTTCCCAAAGGACACCTTTCCTCTTTTTACACCCATCTTTAATTGCATATAATTCACTTTGTACTTAGTAATTATAAATATACGAATTCTTTTCCTGTTTCAATTTGAACCCCGAGTTTGAGTCCGATAAATTTGCGTGTTTTAAACAGTTATTCTACCCTTAAATTCTACATATATTTTCTGTAATTTACGCTAGTATAGTTTTTGTATTAATAGGATTTTTACATAAATTTTTATAATCCGGAGTGGTAGCACCTATAAAGACCCTATTGAGGTATCAAATAGATTTATTTGAAAATCATTTAATCTACTGGTGTCAATTTTGAACCTTTAAGAAATTTACCTGATCTCTCTCTCTCTCTCTCTCTCTCTCTCTCTCTCTCTCTCTCTCTCTCTTATTAACCACATCCTTATCATAAAGAAATAAATCATTTTAAAAATTCCAATAACCGCAATATTGTATCTTATTTTACTTGGTATAGGATATAAAATCCTATATTCTACAACCAATAAGAGAAACATAAATAAGAAACACCCACACATCAAGCGGATCAAAATCACTAAAACAAAAGCAAATCAGAACAAATCAGTACAAAATTAAATAAGCAGTTTCTGGAATCCGACTGGACAGAATAGTCACGTACGCTTGTTTTCGGCTACGTCTACACAGTTGAACGCTAAGTGAACTTGATTGAGACGATTTCCCGCGCAGAAATAAAAACTTACATTTGGAGCCGGTCACATGATCAGGAGATGTATTTATTCGCGCTTTTAGCGGTAACTCACCGACAGCAACACACTGCTGAACATGCGAGAACTCATTACACAGCAACACATTGCCAACGAACAGAACATGCTCGACAAAACTCCCCCATTGTAATGACAACACACTGGCAGTTACATCAACATTCTAACACCGACCAAAATTCCACTTCGTCACTTAGACAACTGCATGTTCACACATCCAAAAAATAACATTCGTAGTCATGGCGAAAGTAAGTTTACCATCTTTATGTTCGCTTAGTTTCTTATGGAACTGCCTCAGCTATACTTTACTCGTCTCCACCCACACGCAACTACATTCAATCAGCAGTCAAGCATTTATTCTGATAATATGTGCTTTTACTCTCACGCCCACATGCACATTATACTAACTTCTTACCTAGAATATTTTTAAAGTTTTGAACTTTATGGAGTATAGTAGGTTTTAGGGTACGTTGAGAAGGATCATGAAATTAGTAACTGACTTTTTCTTCTTATCCCCATTCACTTATTATCTTTCGAATGAATGACGGAAAAAGAGCTAGGGATACTTTTAAACTCAGCTTTTATTCCACAGGTTTTCAGCAATTCCGTCGAGGGGGAATGTTCATTCTGAATCCAGAAAATTGCTGTCTGCTTAGTCAAGTGGTGTCAAGAGATCTGAGGAAAAGTTTCTTTTTTGTATCAAGAAGCCCATCTATATAGGCATGCGTAAATTACGCTTCCTGTCAGAGGCTTCTTGGAAAATTGATATTTTTGTATTTATTTATTTTATTTCGTGTTTACTTTATTTTTATTTCTTTTATGTCATTGATTTTTTTTAAAATTTCTTATCTGTCCCCACAACTTTTGAACTTTTGGTCTCTTACGACACAACAAAGCACTAAAAACATGTGTAAAATACAAATGTCAATATGTATATAAATGTTCAACTAATTCAATATGGTTTTCTTGTAATATAATTAAGGATGATACATATTATATTAGGTATTAAATAACCTGTCCCCACGCTGGTTTTGCTTTTGTTTTTGCTTGTTTTAGTTTATTTTCTTGACCTTTAAAAATAAGTCACCCGTACGAACAAAATAGACAAACTGTTATAAAAAATGTAAACAAAATCTAATCCTCTATATAATTAATATAAGGATCATTTCACCTGAACCATCATCAAATGATTCAAATCGACAAAATGACGGGGTGGGTAATAACAACAAACAAACAAAAAATAATATAAAATAAAAAATATGTCTTCAGAATTTTATGGAAAATATCTTTAAAAAGAAACCTAATCTTTTATTGTTTTAAGTGCCGAAAATTTTTTTTTAAATCCCATAATTTGTCGATTTGGGTCAAATTAAAAAAATATGCTGCCTTTGTTGGAGCGTGTTTTTTTTTTTTTTTGTTTGTTTTTTTTTTGTTTTTTTGAAAACGAAGCAAAAAAAGTACATCAAGAATACAAAAAGACTTTCATTATAAGGACTCATCTTTAAAATATGCACATAAATGTCATTCCACTTAATATCACGGATATAATGTTTTTTATCCTTTGTTACATTTCGTTCAATAAATTTCTATTTGTTATCATTGCAAATATTTGTAAACCTTATTTGTAAACCTTATTCGAAAGGGCAAATTTTCCCTTTTTTAAATAGCTACCACTTTTCTAGTGTAGCAAAAACAAACTAAAACTTTAATCCTAAAAATAAATGAATGAAGATTTAAAACATTTTACAAAAAATGGTGTTACAGAACAATGGTGATTTGGAATAATACGGGAAAGATAATTGCATAAGAGAAAGAAATATCAGGTAATTTTCAAACGAGCGCACGGACATACACATTTGCAAGTTCTAAAAAAATCACACAATCGACAGATATATGCTTATTATCTGAAAGTAATCACCGATACAATATTAGGATCCAAACAGAACTTAAAAAAGCATAGAAAACAATGTGATATTCTTATTTATATATATATATATATATATATATATATATATATACACACACACAATTTCATTTATCTGATCCGTGCCCAACTACAAAATCATTTTGTACTATAAAAACAAACTAATTTGTTTAAAGGCGTGCCCACCATTTTTCTTTGTAGTATCGATGTCGATTGGTTATCCTAGCCGTTCTAAACGACGATATTAACCAATAAACACACCTACTTTCACTCATGGAATAAGTAAATGAATGAATATACAGACGACAAAGTGAATAATGGAAGAAGGAGGGAAGGCATGGTGTTGATGAAAGTGGAGAAGTAGAAAGAGGCGGGGAATAACCCGAGAATAAGGGTCAGTTGTACTGTACAAGGTGACCTACACTCTGGGTCAGGAATACTTTTAAAAAGGGAACGCAAGGCAGATGTACTTTTCTTAGGGTCAGTTGTACTTTTATTGAAACTATGTACTATTAACAGTCAGACCTCCTTTTCTTCATCAGGTTTTAATCATCATGGTCATTACTTGCAGTGTTAGTAGTTGTAGCAGAAGAATCAGTTTTGTAAGCTATATTTTCTACGTATAATTTTTATCACATTCCTTTCCTTTCGTTAAGAGTTATCGTTTCACTATATATTGTAATAATTTGAAAGACTGCCACTTGGTTTATTACTAATATTCTTTGCTTTTCTTGTTCTTTCTTGGCTAGTTTTAAACACATTTACTACTTTTTGCTTTTGTGCAATTTATAGGTGTCCTCAATTTCTTACTTTTAATCTTTCTAATTCTATATTAATTTAGCAAAACAGTAAACATCACATAATTGCTGTTGTATTTCACACTTTATTTACGTTTCATTAAATTTAGATTCCCTTAAAATTGTGCATTACGATTTCTATAGTAACCGTTGTTGTTGAGGCTTTTTTTTTTACTAAAAACCGCCCGAATCAGCTGAATATATAGAGAGAAAGATAGATGTATATATATATATATATATATATATGTGTGTGTGTGTGTGTGCGTGTGTGTGTGTGTGCGTGTGTGTGTGTGTGTGTGCGTGTGTGTGTATCTACATACGTATACATGTATATGCGTAAATGTATGTATATATGTATATATATACATGTATAACATATATATATATATATATACACATATATATATGTGTGTGTATACATGTGGGTATATATGTGCATATATATGTTTATATATGTATATATTTATGTTTATATATCGGTGCGCGCGCACACACACACACACACACACACACACACACACACACATATATATATATATATATAAGGTGTGTGAGTATATATATATATATATATACATATATATATGCATGCATATATACATATGTATGCGTGTGTATAAACACACACATACACACACACACACACACACACACACACACACACACGCATATAAATATATATGTATGTAGCAAAAAGAACTTCGTATTTTTGTTTGGCGCGTAAATTAATTTGACTGTTATAGTTGTCGCATATTTTCACACAATGAGGATGACTTATTCTATTCAGCCCGGACCATATTCCAAGACCACATAAAAATGGTGAAAGTCCGCCAAACTACCTCTTCCTCAGAACCTTTCGAACAGGACGGACGTACTTTCCGTCCGCTCCCTTCATAACAACAGAAGCACAGCACCATGAGGAGAGCCGTCTAATTGATGGACCTTTTGAGTCTACCCTTTTAGTTGAACATGAATTAGATGCATGTAATCCGCCACACACAGGAACACCTTTATGTCACCTCTAACTTTTGCTATGTCTACAGCGACGCGTAATTACGCTCAGACATCCAGCTACCTCATTCCTGGGCAACATTTTCTGAAGACTTTCATGCCTCTCTCCTACAACAACCAGGACCACACATTTATGGGTGACTACATCACTCCTGTCCTTAACCAGCAAACACGACTTTTGCTACATCTATGGCGACGCATATTCTGCTCAGACATTCGATAATGCAACTCACATTCCGCTCAGGCATTTAGCTGCTATAATTCCTTCTCAATTCAATAACTATTTCCTTCCTTCCTACGAGACTTGCAGCATAAAGGTCCCATTTATTCTGGCTGTCAATAAACCTTCTCAAAAACCTTTCTATATCTTGGTTCTTCTCCCCTTTTATTTCCAACAACATAGCGAGGAACTAACGTAACAATGTAACAAATTTTCCTTGCTATATATATATATATATACTCATATATATATTTTGTTTTTATTCATCCATGACCATTTTAATTTGTCTGGTAATGGTTCTTAAGTTACTAAAAATAAAAATTCGAGGGTTATTTTATTTTATGATTAAGGAGAGTAGAAATTTTATCAAACATTTGGGTGAGCAGGTGATGTAAGCAACCTGGAGTCTGTGTGCCATATATAAGCAAAGCTTAGTAGATAACAAATTGAAAGTGTGTAAAGTTAAGCAGCAATGAGCTTCTTCAATACTTAGATGAGTGAGCACATAAGTTATCAGCAGGTGTTGTAAGCAACCTGGGGCCTGTGTGCAATATATATAAGCAAGGCTTAGTAAATAACAATATCGATGATCTGACGGAACACACTACTTTTAGCGTGTATAACTGTAATTCGTCAAGAGTGTGATGTAACTACTACCACAATATCAACTAGATAACGCGCATTTTACCAATGATTAAAAAACACTGGTAAAAAAAAGTTAGTTGTTTTGGTGCTTATACAGAATAGCCTACCCATGAAATTTTCCTTTCTGCAGTAAAGTACAATATAAATTACATCGAAATGTAGTACTAACATTCACATTGTTTTTACAGAACAATTAAATTCCAAAATGACATCTACAACTAGTTACAATTCAGACATGTTTCTTTAGGCTTTTTCTCCCCGACCAATAAGGTGTAAACTTATTGTTGATTTGTAACTTTGGGACTTAACTATAATTTTTCAGTAAAGAAAAATCACTGAAACTTACTCCTATCTGGATAATAAATTTCAGTGTTACAATTGTATATATTTTTTGTTCATAACTGCATGTTATATACGGAAATCCCTTCTGATTACTAATACATTCCAAACTAACTCAAAAGCAAAAACAATAAATAAATAAACAAATAAAACACCTTGAACGTACATTTCAAAAGCAGGATGTTGTCTTGACGATGGTCGAAACTAAAATGAACAAAACACGTCGCTACGCAGGTAGGCTCCGCGCATCCATTTATTTGTCGCTGCCTCCCACCAGACAGGACTTGACACAAGGTCAAAAGCCTGAAGGCCGATTAAAGTGGGGATAAAGGGGAGGGGAAGGTCGGGAACGAACCGAGACTCGAACCTTGCTGGTCTATACTGCTCATCGGCTCACTTGGTGCAATGTGAGCCTGATGAGGCAAGCAGTTTCACGAACCCAAATGTGGGCCCGGGCACGTATGCCGGGTTATGGCTTGAACTAGACAGAAAGGTCTTGTGCCATACATAGGTTCCTTGTGAACGTCCGCGGGGCTCTGCACATCCATCTGGTTGAAATGTAACTTTATATTCACAATTTAAAAGATCCTTTTCTTTTCTTTTTTTTTTCTTTTTTTTTTTTTTCACCCAATCAGCAACTTTCCCTCCAAAATTTTTTTTGGAACTGATTCGACCCAAACGCGACTATAAAATAGTCAACGAAAGTTCGAAAAGTCAGTCGGCTCCGAGACTGACCGCGATGCCTGCAACATTCAACATCACATAAATTCCTCTTAACCTTCTTACTGCTGGCTTTGATAGAAGCTGCATGACCCAAGAATCACCACCCCCACCAATATTCCACCTTTTCAACACCGACGTTTCTCCTTCCCTGTCGACATAAACTTGGGTTGAACGCGTAAGTCTGTGACTTACCCCTACCAACAGAAATATTGAAACATTTTGTTTCTTGGTTTCTTTTCTACCATTCAACATACATCAAATTTCCTAAATTTAACTCGTTCCTATCAATTACAAACATTTTCTTCTCAATTTCACAGACATTCTTATATCCACCAACACAATTGTTAGAACCTGTTGTTTCTTGTTTGTTAATTTTTTCACTTGTCTTTTTGTTTGATTTGCAAGTCTATGTTTTGTCTTTTCCTTGCAACCATACGCTTGATATAACATGCATAAATAAGGAAACTTTATAGGTGGGTTTTCTGCCCAAGCATCTTATTCTCAAACGATTATTTTTCTCTTAGTGCATTAATACTAACGAGTTGTACTAATTCAGTATGACGGCGGAAACATAAATTTTCCCTATCACAAGTTTATGGCCAAGGTAAGAAATCGGTGTCGAATAATTGGAGAGAAAAGTAATGTTGAGATAGCAATGCGAAGAATAAAATCATATAATTTAAATTTCTTTTTGTGCGCGATATACATTGTTCTTTATTTATAAAATACTTGATTAAAGAAATCAAATATATTGTATATAGAAATGACTTTCTTTCAGAGCTACACGTGTTGAAACAGAAATAATAAATAGTGATTAAATTTGGTTCCTTAATTGTTTAATAGAAGTTTACAAATAAAATTTGGTTCCTTTATTGTTTCATAGAAGTTTGCAAACTAGTCTTGTAGACTATTATGATGGCTCCAGAATATTGTAATCTTCAAGTTAAGCATATTGTACTAAATAAGACAAAAATGCGATGAATTAAGATCAAACAGGTTGAGTTGTTGCTAATCTTCAATATATGAAGACTCGGCATTTCAGTGTTCGAACTCCAGGGGAAATTATAAATTATTATAGGTTCAGGAGCAGTTTAATCGAATGCCAAGACGCTTCCATTATTATACGATTTTTTAAATTTAGAATGAGGGGAAATCTGTTGGGGTTTTGGTCTTTTTTTTAGACGGAAGAAAGGAAAATGACAATAATCTTTTAATTTTAACTTTATTTTTGGGTCCTACATTCATTCTGTGGATGAGAAAAATTCTTCCTGAAAACAATGGAAATGGTCGCTTCCCCCAGGCAAGGTATTAAAATATACTTGTCGCTTTCGGTGGTTGATAAGTCCAATTTGGTGTTCTTGGGGTGCTTGTTCAGTGTGTCGGCTCGCTGGCAGCAGAGATGGTATCAGGCTACTAAACCTAACTGACCATGTGTTCGCTGCAAGCGGCTGTGTGAAATAGTGTCCGTTCTGTCTGAAGAGTACCGCTGAAGTGAGATTGAATTTCTCTTTTACGCAGGGACGGTCCTTTTTCCGGGCATATGTCGTTCCAACTTCCTTTCAGGGACCTCTGGAAATTACAGCACTTTTTAAATGTATTTTATTTTATTTCTTTTTTTTTCTTTTTTCTATCCACTACAAATCTTTTCTTGTTGCATTTCTCAAACAAAGTCAGTTCTAGCAAGATTTAAGTTTTCTTTCTTATTTTTAAGAGAGAAATGGGGAATAAACCTTTCCATGATTCAAGTCTGAGAAAGAGTAAATGAAACTTTTTTACCGCACTAAAATAATAATAATAATAATAATATACGGACAACACGATAAACGAAAGAATGACAACAACTAGGAAACAAAAATGGGAAGGAAAACAACTCTATGGTTGCTTTAAGCGTCTAATAAACAACATCTCACACCAGAAAACCTGGACCTGGCTAAGAAAAGGAAACCTTAAGAGAGAAACTGAATCCCTCCTAATAGCAGCACAGGACAATGCCATAAGAACGAATCATATAAAAGCGAGAATAGATAAGACGCAACAAAACAGTAAATGTAGGCTATGCGGTGACAGACGAAACGATCAATCACATAATAAACGAATGCAGCAAATTAGCACAGGAGTATAAGGCGAGACACGACTGGGTCGGCAAGGTGATCCATTGGGAAATGTGCAGGAAATTTCAATTTGACCATACAAACAAATGGTATATGCACAACCCAGCGCCTGTCCTAGAAAATGACTCGCATAAACTCCTATGGGACTTTAACATACAAACGGATCACCTAATCCCGGCCATAAGACCAGACCTCATAATAATCAACAAAAGAAAGAGAATCTGCAAAATTGTTGACTTTGCTGTCCCGGCGGACTACAGAATAAATCTGAAGGAAGGTGAAAAGAAGGATAAGTACCTCGACCTTGCTAGAGAATTGAAAAAACTGTGGAACATGAAAGTAACGATTGTGCCAATTGTGATTGGTGCGTTAGGCACAGTTACAAAAGGATTATTAAAGGGTCTGGAGGACTTGGAAGTTGGCGGACGGGTAGAGATTATCCAAACAACAGCATTGCTGAGGACGGCCAGAATACTGAGACGAGTCCTGGAGACTTGAGGAGACTTGCTGTCACTCAAACTCCAGTGAAAAACCATCAGCTAATACTGATGTGAAAAACTCTAGTGAATTAAATAATAACAGAACTACTCATTTATTCGCTTTGTCCACATTTAACGGGTACCAAATGTAGAGAGCGCTTCTACCAACGATGAGTCGGTAAGAGCGCTTCGCATGGTATTAATACTGAGGGAGCTCCGCTAGCCAACGATTGTCAGTTAGTGCCTGTACTTAGACCTTATGACAGATCAAACTGAGCTCAGTAAATGGCAAACTAGTGTTAATCGAAGCACGCTAAGTCACCTCGCCAATATCCTTTATGATATCTTTCTTTCCTACTCTTTTAGTTTTCGAGAGTACTTGTGGGGGGGGTATGTAATTTGGTTATTTTAAGTAGATTGCTCTCTAAATTATTCCCACCACAAATACAACACAAAACTTTACAATCGCGTGAAAGAAATGGAATAGAACACAACGAACATTAAATAACAAACAATTTAATATGCATATAACAGAATATGAAAACAAAAAAAATATATGATGTGTAAATGGCCTTTTGGAAAATAAAGTTTGACAAAAGGAAAATAAATTTGTTTAAAGATGTGTGTAGGGTCATGTTAACGAAGTCTGTAAATAAGTCGTTCTTACTTACATTAAGTTTATAGCGGGTTTTATGATTGTGGCGACAGCGTGTCTCGTAGATGAGAGAAAGTTTGTCGGGTTTTCCTTTTGAATATAATTCTCGGCCATTTGAAAAGAGGTCATGAACTTTAGTTGAGGAAGGAAAGGAATTGGTTGGACATAGTATCGGCTACTGGCTTAGTGGCTTGTGTTCGTCTGTGTCTTCGTTTGTGTGTAAGCTTGTGTCTTCAATTTAAAGATGCCTCTCCTGTTGTAAACACGAGACTTGGAGTAACGCCTCAAGCCAATCTTGGCAGACAAAATAGGATTGCGATGATGACGTTTCACTTTCTTCTTAGACTTTTTGTCTTTCTTCTCTTTCTTGACCTTCTTTACTTTGTCAACTTTCTTGACATCCTGTTTCTCTGCTTTATACACGGTCACCATTTTGATGTCAGTTTACTGACAAAACACAATTCCGGGGTTGTAGAAAAATATAAAAATGTAATTTAAATGCTAATGCGGGTTTGATCCTAAATTTCTAGAATGTTCTTAAGTATGTTTTTATTGCTTATTTTAAGACTAGAAGAAATTTGTATCCCATATACTACACTTGTAAACAAAACATTATCACGTAAATATCAATACATTGTGATGGTGTTCAAATTTAGCATATTGTATCAAATGAGACAAAAAAATGCGATGCATTAGAATAAAAAAAAAAGGGTTGTGTTGTTGTTAATCTTCCGGGTAGGAAGACCTGGTATTTCATTGTTCGAACTCCGGGGGAAGGTAGTAATTTACTAAGCTTTTTGCTTAGATGTGACACAAGACCGTATGAATGGAGCACCCAATGAGACTCGAACTCACTTGTGAAAGTTTGCTGGTCTAGTTTGCTAACCAACTCCGGGGGAAGATATAAATTATGAGCAGCAGCAGTTTAATCCTGCACCAGGACGCTTCCATTATTGTACGGCTGAAGAAAGAAATTACCCACTCTAACGTTCCAAAAAAATGAACTCTTCCTTGTTTATTATTAAGATTTACATTGCACCACAAATACCAGTAAACAAGGTCAATTCATTCCCCCTTCCCTTCATTTCCTATTTACTTCGGGTTTTGTCTGAGAAAGAATATGGACTTTGTTCATTCCCCCTTCCCTTCATTTCCTATTTACTTCGGGTTTTGTCTGAGAAAGAATATGGACTTTGTTCTTTCAACATAAACTGTTGTTGAGAAGGAAAGGGACAAGAAAAAGAAAAAAAGCAAGTCGCGGTGACCTTGACACGCATGTTGTTATGGTTGTCATCGTCAACGAAGAATCAAAAGAGTTTCGTTGCTCTCTCTCTCTCTCTCTCTCTCTCTCTCTCTCTCACTTACACACACACACACACACACACACTCACATACACACACACATACACACACAATTGCACCATACAAGATGCCTCTATAACTATTTTAAAATCCGACAAAATTTAATATTTTTAACATGATCAATAGCATGTAAAATAATAATTAGAAAACAAATCCAGATGATTTTGATATATCGTTAAAATGAAGAAAAAAACTTTTGCGAAACAATTTCACATAATTGTAAATATTAATACACAATATATGAAATTTCCTAACCTCTCGGCATTAAGTAGCCCTAGATAGGTTGACATATCGTTAAGATTAATTAATCTCAGTTTTATTTGCACTCGTGACTGATTTATCGAACTGTTTGTTATTCTGACAACAGTTTGATTAGAATAAAATAATGTAAGGAAATAAAGTATTCATCTCAGATATCCAACAAATTCCCAAAGTTCTCAATTTACTTTCGATAGAAATGAATATATTTTTATTTCATTCATTTGTTAATTTTAATGATTTTAATCGACGCGTTGCTGGTCACACATGCGCGTTTATTTATCTATTTTTAGAAAATGTAATAAAAAGATAAAAGTGTTTGAAATTATAGCTTCTGTATCTGGAAGTCTATAAGTTCTTTGTTACGAAAATAAACTTGAATTACAAGTGTGACGGCAAATTGACTAAAATCCCAAAACGGGACTTTATTTTCGCACGTGTGAAGACGGGGCAGGTTGGCACTTGATCCCCAACAGAATAAGTCCTGTTCAGAGTTCTTTTCTCAGGCAGATAAGAACTGGCATATTACGTGAGGGAATAATTTAGGACCAGACTGACCGCCGCTGGCAAGGGGTTCCAAATTTCACACTATCACACACCCACCAGGCAGCTTTCTTCCTTCCCCGAGATAATGGAAGAAAGTGAGCCTATAGGTTTTAGTTGTAATAATATTAATATTGTAGTAGTCGGCAACTCCGGTTTCCCGTATGATACTTTAGGAATTAATAGGACAGTTCTAAGCAAGATAATATAAGGCGAATAGAAGCTGAAAGGAAAGCATGAAATAACAACATAGACCACATGGTAAAATGAAAATACCTAGGTTCTTTACTACGGTTATATATATATATATATATACGTTCGGAGTGTCAAAACATATAATAGGATAGTCCATGAATATGAATGTCTTTTCTTGGCTTTTATCCTTTTTCAAATTGAGAGAGAGAGAGAGTGGTAAACAAAATTTGGGTGTAAAGGAAAAATGTCCCCAAAGTTACTTATCTTTTTCTCGACGGGGTTCCACTGGAGAATTTTCTTCTTTCACGGGCTACTAGACTTTGTTCTGTTTTTAGTACTGGCTTGAGGGACTCCGGTCTCTCATGTCTCAGTTAATCTTTTTGTCTCCAGCCCGGAGTAAAATGGCTATGGTCCGTCTGCCACGAGCCTTGCTCAAAAAACTGACTTATTTTCTATTTACTTCTGCTGAGGGGAAGGGAACCCCACTTCCGTTTTGGGGTCCCAGCCAATCATTTGGCTTCTCTCTCTTTCCCCTTCCGATGTCCGGCGACCTGAGGTCACTTAAGTGCGAACATCTGGTCTCCTGTGTGACCCACATTCCTTCCTAACGGTCACTTTTTGACTGCTTGATATTGCTGATTCACCACGGGAGAATAGTATCAGTCTTACCTCTCCATCTCCGTGAGCCATCACGTGACAACAAGCATACCATATACTTTCTTGACTCCTATCGAGTATTTGTAAAAAAAAGTTGGTATTCTCGTTTCTTGTGGTCCCATGCAGGTGTTTTATTTGACTCCCGATGAGGCTAAAATGTGACACGTGGTGAATTTAAATTCGTGGAAGCGAAAAAACTGCGGGGCGGTGTAAAAATTGTTTAGCTTCTGTTGACATTCTTCTTAAAGGGCGCCTCAGGCACCAGGCTATAAACCCAGTCCTTACCACTTTTAGGCGAGGGGACAAGTGCTCCTTCGAACTAAGCTGTTATTGGATCGCTTTGAAGAGGAAGAATAATTAGTCAAACGTTCACTCTCCAAGGGCCAATATTAGCATTAGTATATTCGTGATATACCAACATTGAATAAACGGAAGGAAAAACATCTCATTCACACATGATAAAACATGTTGTTATGGAGATTATGTACCTGCTTGTCTATAACCAAAACTACATCAACACCGACGTCAAAATTCCCTTAGTTATTTCATAACATTCTCCATTATTTTATCTTTATGTAGATCTCATTTATTTAAAAAAAAATGTCTTATATTATCAATACTGTTGGCCTTAATATTTATCCATGCCTCCCACCAGGCAGGATTTGACACCAGGTCTTTTTTATTCAGAGGATAAAGGGCGGGGGAGGTCATACCCGAGTCGAGACTAATGTACAACTGGTCATTGCTGGTCATTAGTTCACCAGGCCCGATGGCCATGTGCAATGCAAACCATGCTAGCCTTTGCTAAGTCTTCCGGCACGAAGCAAATTGACTTTGCTGGTCGTAGATTCTAAACTCTAAGGTTTAGTGCAATGTGAACCTATGTTTGTCATTGTTTAGCCTCCTAGCAAGAATGCCAAGTAGCCTGGTGTTAGATATTTATCCATACCTCACACCAGGCCAGAATTGACACAAGGTCTTTTTAGGGGGGTAGGGGTGTCTGGCTCGTGCACTGCTGAACAATGCAGGTCATAGGATCATCCGGTGCAATGCAAACCATGCTAGCCTTTGCTAAGTCTCCTGGCACGCATACCAGGTGACCTTGCTGGTTATAGATTCACTTGATTCGGAGGTTCTCTGCTATGTGAATCAATACTTGTTGTTTGGCCTCGAGGTACGACGTATGCCAGGTGACTCAGTACCAGACCGAAACAGCAAATTAATGCTGATACTTGTCTCTGCCTCCCACCGGACAGGACTTGACACAATGTCAATAACCCGAAGGTCGTCTTATAGTGGGGAATTAAGGGGGGGGGTCGGACATGAGTCGAGGCTCGAGCCCTGCTGGAGTATGTTGAACATCGTCTCACTTAGTGCAAAGTGAGCCTGATGAGCTTGGTTGGACAGGGACTCAAACTTGAGTGCGACCACGGATACCTGATTATAGCTTAAACTGGACCAAGGGGTTCAGTGCTATACAAAGGTGACAATGACGCAGCTCGCCCTCTTGGAGGTGGCCTCGGGTCTGCCATTGACTTTTAACGTCCCATCTGGCCCGAATGCCAGACAGCCCGGCTAAAAAGCCGAGGCGCAAAACTAACAGCAAATCAATGCTCTTGGCCAGGGGTGATATTTGTCGCTGCCTCCCACCAGACACGAACTCTTGGCCAGGGGTACATGCTAATAACATGCACTTGTATTTATATATACAACCAAATAGCAGTTTAGAGCGAAAACGGCAAGACTAATTTGAATATTGTTCTTAAGAATTTGATTTTAATAAATGTTTGCTTGAAATAATTGATTTCTTATTGTTTGTTTTTTGTTGTTGTTGTTGTTCTTCTTTTTTTAATATGAGCAAAAATCCTGCCGATGAATCTTAAAAGAAATCCGTTAACAAAAGAAAGAAAGAAAGAAAGAAAGAAATGACAAAATTTTATTCTTCACAGTCTAACTTAGTTGAATGTTTGAATTAGGAAATCGTAGCAATTAAACCCTAGAATGATGGGAAGAGCCAGCATCTGAGCTGTTTTTTTTCCTCGATTATACCCCCTCTCTTTCAAATAAGTTTAACATAATAATTTATTTTCAAATAATATTAAAGGCAATTTTCCATTTTATATTGATATTCTTTTAATATTTACACCCACATAAAGCAATCCTATGAATAATTTTATTTAGAAATCTACTGAAATAAAATAAAAAATAAATGTAAACTTTTTATATGCGTTCTTATTTCATTTCCTTATTCTTTCTAATTTGATATATTTCATCACTGTAAAATTTAAATTCTTGCACCCGGAGGGCGCATATTTTTCTAGTATACATATTATATACAGGAGTAGAATGGAAAAGAAATACATGCATCCCAACAGGTAAAAATATACACATATTGTTCCATGAACAAGCAATATGTAAATGGGTATAAAAACGGAAAAAAACTTAATTGAGATTAATGCGCAATTTAGCTTTACTGTTCAGTAACAAGAAGAGGAAACAACGTCTCTAATGTTCAAAGAACAGAGACGAAACAGAGCAAAAATAGTTATCTAGGATTGTCATTTGGAAGTTTACGAGCCACCTAATGTATACGCCCATTCTCCTAGAGAAAAAAATAATTGTCTCCTGCTAATTATTGTTAGTGTGACTAGGATCAAGAACATTTACGCCACTCAGGATTATAAAATTACTGACTTCTCGCGCAGAGGATGTCTAATGCCAGTTATAATAGGTATTGGTAAGTATATACAAAATTTGCACCAGCTAAATGCACTGTTTTTTATTCCCTGAATTTGTTGATAATAGGATTTTGATAAAACCTTCGGTATTTAAAGCGAAGTTTCCTTTAAAAGATATTTTTCCTCAAAATTCTGAAGATGTTTGTTTGTTTGTTGTCATACACCACACCCGTCAATCATTTTGTTAATTTAACTATTTTAATGAAGGTCCTGGTAAATGATTTTTATGTTTTGAAGATAATTCCATGGGGGATTAGATTTTGTTTACGTTTTTATAAAAAATTGTCTCTTTGTTTGTACGGATGACTTATTTTTGCAGGTAAAAACAGCAAAATAAGGTACAATATTGCTCTTCCGAGCATTTTTTTTTCTTCGTTTTCTTAGCTTAATCTTGTAAGGACGCGATTAATAAAAGAGGAAAACATTCAGATTATACATTTTTTTTTTTTTAGATTTAAAATTGTCATCTATAGATTAAACTTATAGCGTGTTTTGTGGGAATTAGTTATTTTCCCGAACACTATATTTTGGGCACAAGAAATGAATTACAAGACTTTGCTTTATAACAACACACAATAACGAAAGTTCTTTATTTGCAGCTTTGTGGAGGTTTGTTCTTGGCGCTGCAAAACTCGTGGTATTTAGGTTTGTTGGTTTTGGAGACGAAATGGCTTAGCGGGATGTTGGAAATGGCAGCGTGTCGTTGGACGTGTGAGGGAAGTATTCAAGGCCACCGTGTAGCTTCGTGTGTCTGGTATTTGTGAAGAGTAGGCGTTATCTCCATTAATGTGACCAGAGGTGAAATGGGAACTTGTCGAGAGCGGAGTGGCGCTCGAATCGACATAGTAAATTTCTGTGGTGCTTGTGGAAGGCATGTTGAACGTATCTAATTCATATTCAACTGGGATTCCTTGGTCTAAAATATTAGACGCAAAGAATCCATAAATTAGAAGGTTCCCTCGTTGAATGTCCATGTTGCTGCTGCTAGGGTTAAAGCCACGGTGATATGTCCACACCGGGTGGCTTGTTTAGCTATAAGGCATCGCTAAGCAGGGGCGACCAGAGACACGTCCGTTCTAGTCGCCGCCTCCAGCCGAAGAGAGTGTGTTTGGCCGCTCACCCGTTTTGCTAGCCGGAAATGAAGGTCCGGGCTGAATGGGATATGTCATCCTGATTGGGTGAAATTCGGTGTCGAATTAAATAGCGCGCCAAAACAAAATATGAGATTTTCCTCTTCTCTACATAGGTTGGCCCCAGAATTTCAGGTATGGAATACCTGATATTCGATACACAAAATTGTAAGAGAAGAGAAAAGAAAGAAAAGAAGCCACGAGTGTCACAACACGAAAGAGCAAATACAAACAATGAAATATAATACATACATATATAAAGAAAAACGAACAAAAGCAAATTAATAAGAAAAAAGGGAAAGTGTCCTGTTTAGTTCTTTTTTGTGCATCTAGTGGTACGTTTTTTTTTGTTTTTTTTTAAAAACAAAATGTCACTGAGAAAAAAAGTTCATGAGCCGAGAAATTGGCATACAGGAGTAGCAGTGTACTTCAGAGGAGTAGTGTGAGTTTTTTCTTTTGGGTCCTCTGGAATTGATAGCAGTCGCTATAGGTTTTAGTGAGGTGGTGGGAGAGGTAACCCACGTTGCTGTAGAAAACAAAATAGGAGTAGGGTGAGTGAAAGTTAAAGTTACCTATTTTGCGAGTTCGGAAGTAAAAAAAATGTTGATAAAGTTTAGTTGAAAAAAAAATTCCACATTGTTTGGATAGTCCTTGAAGAGAGTTCGGCGGGTACATTTGAAAATTTTTCTGGATGTTTCGCTGTTTTTGTTTCTTTCGTGAGGTTGATTAATGTTCGTAAGGCTGTGTTTGTTATCAGAAGGTTAATTTTAGTGATGTTTGAAGTTTTTGTTGTTGGTAAGCGAGGAAAAGGGGTGTAACGTATGTGTGTCTACGTTGTGTCGTTTCCTCTCCGGGTGCGGTAAGGTCCTCGCCAATGCTTGTTGGAAATAATAAGGTGGTTGAAGATGAAGTAGGTCGAAAGGTGTTGTTATGAATAGTTTTTTTTTTTTCTTTGTCTTGCAATTCAGAATGTGCCAAATCACGTCGGATCACCATTTTATAGCGTGTTTGTGGGAATTAGTTATTTTCCCTAACACTATAGATTTTATGTGCACAAGAAATGAATTACAAGACTTTGCTTTATAACAACACACAAGAACGAAAGTTCTTTATTTGCAGCTTTGTGGAGGTTTGTTCTTGGCGCTGCAAAACTCGTGGTATTTAGGTTTGTTGGTTTTGGAGACGAAATGGCTTAGCGGGATGTTGGAAATGGCAGCGTGTCGTTGGACGTGTGAGGGAAGTATTCAAGGCCACCGTGTAGCTTCGTGTGTCTGGTATTTGTGAAGAGTAGGCGTTATCTCCATTAATGTGACCAGAGGTGAAATGGGAACTTGTCGAGAGCGGAGTGGCGCTCGAATCGACATAGTAAATTTCTGTGGTGCTTGTGGAAGGCATGTTGAACGTATCTAATTCATATTCAACTGGGATTCCTTGGTCTAAAATATTAGACGCAAAGAATCCATAAATTAGAAGGTTCCCTCGTTGAATGTCCATGTTGCTGCTGCTAGGGTTAAAGCCACGGTGATATGTCCACACCGGGTGGCTTGTTTAGCTATAAGGCATCGCTAAGCAGGGGCGACCAGAGACACGTCCGTTCTAGTCGCCGCCTCCAGCCGAAGAGAGTGTGTTTGGCCGCTCACCCGTTTTGCTAGCCGGAAATGAAGGTCCGGGCTGAATGGGATATGTCATCCTGATTGGGTGAAATTCGGTGTCGAATTAAATAGCGCGCCAAAACAAAATATGAGATTTTCCTCTTCTCTACAAACTCTTTCTCTCACTACAGATGACTGGGATTTTGTTAATTAAGGTAATACTGAATAAATAGAATTGACTGATTAGAGAAAAAGTATTTTATCTAAATAACATTTTTTAATCATTTTTTTTTTTTTTTTTAGCGTGGCTTTTCATTGGATGGTATTTTTTCTGTGAGGGCTTGCAAGAGAACCAATTCAAAAAACGCTTAAGGGAGATAAACTTTTCCGAGAATATATTAACATAAAAAATACAGATTATTACCTATTTGATACACTTTTCTTTAGAAGAAAAGGGGCGTGGCTTGTCAGTAATAAATCATAACAATCTCTAAAAACTGCATGTTTCTAGTACATGATTAATATTGGTCAATGTCGTTTTGGAAAACAATGTACCCACCAAAATCAAATGCCCGAAACGTATCCACAATCAGCTCCAATTATATGACAGCAAAACAATCAATCACAGAGGAAACTTCACAATGAATACCTTTGAGGAGACATAGGATAAAACATGGATTATTATCGATGACAATGATTTTCCAGGAAAACCATGAATCGTCGAGCCTCACTGGGAAGCATTATGTTCAACTCACCAAACATGGAGATAAAAGAAAATACTGTCTAAACTATAGGGACCAATCGAGAATGATGAGGTAACCAAACTTTGAAAATCCATTAAACTTGTTATTACAAATATCATCTCAAAACATCTACTGATATTTCAAGGTTTGGGAAACAGTTCTGTCGAAAAGTCTAAGTATACGCCGACTGTATCTTCTGCAGAAGTGTAAGGCCCTCACAAAAGATGTGTCCAGGGTATGACACTAAAATTCATCTGTTAGAGAGCCTCCAGTTTAGGAGCCCTGGAGAGCGCAGACTGACCTCTATACTTCCAGGTACACCCTAACCTGTAGTGGTAGTACCTGTTAGGGTCACATCTATGGGGCAAATAGATCTGTTTGAAAATTATTCGTATTGATAGCACATATAACTCTATGCAAATTATTTTTTATTAAGAATATTCTCTTGAAGCTATAATTAGTTACAAATGATGATTTTTTTAGTTACTTGAAACCATATAACTGAAAAATATTCATATTAGGTCTACTTGATACCAGATAACTGTGTATAAATTATTTGTATTGACAGTTACTTGAAGATATAATTGAAAACAAATTATTATCATAAGTTATTCGAAATCCTACTATTGCTTGCAAATTATTGGTGTTTAATAGGAATACTTAATATCATAACTGTGTACAAATAAATGATTATTATTGAATAGGAATAGCTACTTTAAACTATATATTGTACGAAAATTATTAGCTTTAGTTTGGTTTCTTTGTTTAATGGCATATTAATATTCGTGGGTTATTTAATGCCAAAGCATGTAGAAGAACAGTAGTGGTACTATCTAACTCATAGCAGAGAGTATTAGGGAGTTCATACCTTTTCTAAAGGTATTGTTCAGACCAAATTATTTACATTAGGAATATTTAGCATCTTATAAGTGTGCAAACAAATGATTATAGACAAATTTAAAAAGTCAATTTTAAAAACCGCTATTGAACATGGAAAATATGGTTATGATTGCAGTCAAATATTTAGATATGAATCAAATTTCGACATTGAATAACCTATAAGGAGTTCATATGTCGTTAAACAAATAAATCAAACAAAAAATCATATTATTTACTAATTCTACGTTTCGTTCCGATAGTAAATAGGATTTATCTCCCTTTTATAAGGAATTCGTTTATTTCCCTTGTTGAATTCTTGTGGTTTAATATCGCGTTGTCTTAACAGACTTTCTGCTTCTGCCTAATAAAACTGTTCGAAGCACATATACTTTTTTTTGTGAGAGTGTGTGACATTGATAAAAATAGTTAGGAGAAGATGAAATTATAAAGATTCCTGAAAAAAATCGCATAAAATAAATACGTTGTTCATTAAAGTTAATGAGGAAAAAGAAAATGTGTTTCTGTTAACTTAAACCGAACGAACTTTTCTGTAACACAATAAAAATCAGGACTTCAGACACTTTCATCATAGGTAAACCTCTCTTAAAAGACTGACTCAATACTGTATTCCTTCCAATAACCGTTTTGATTTATTTTTGACTTAGCAAATATCCAAGCAGTGAAAAAGTGTTTCTTGATTTAAAGGTAGAGAACACATAAATTTAGTCATAATTATTTGTGAGTTATGTAACTTGACCAAGTCCATTTTTCGTAGTATTTTAGTATTAGTAAAAAGGTAAAGTTGGCGACCAGAAGGATCCCTTTTGCAATTGCTATCACACACATTCCCTGGATTGATTCACTTTACCCTCGACTCTAACCTTATAACGCTGAGTGTTAAGCAAGGCAGCATCAAGTACCATTTTTTGAGTCTTTGGTATGAGATTAGAACCCCGGTTTCTGGGATTATTGACGAACACTCTACTCATTAAGCCAATGAATTTATTATTTTAATATTAGTAATATTACTTTAAAGTGTGGGGGAGGGGAGTCAATTTACAACGAATGTTCATGCAAAATAAATAGATAAATTGTATAGTGCTACGAACCTTCCGTAGTTTACGGGATTTACTTTCAGGTTTCGTTTCCACAAATACAGCACAAGTTTTACAAGTACGTAAACAGATGGAATGTGACAACAACAAATATTAAGAAACAAGCAATTTAATAACAAGCATGATAAAAATAATTAAATACATACATGTGTATGCGTGTATGTATATATGTGTATGACCGTAAGTCTGGGCCTTTTGTTTTTTTAAGTCTACAGGTGCGTTTTTTTTTTTTTTTTCAAAGTTTATGATCTTTGGCGACAACGTGTCACGACCTGGTAGTTAGCAAAAGAACGTCGCATGTTTCTTCGCTCTGTGTCCTGTGTGATGCTATCTGTTGTCTGTCCTCCTTGCCTCTCACTGTCTGGTAGTGGAATACCTTAGTTAATTAAATTCTTCGTTATTTATACTTTTGGGGGGAACTAAAAAGGATAAAAAATAGGATTTTGTTAAGTTTTATTGCGTCTCCTAAAATTCCTGCGTGCAGACATTTCTGGGCCAGTCAGATTCGTATAATTACTTAATTATTTTGGAGCCTCAATATTTTTCTCTTAATTAGTTTCTGAGCCAAGTTTTCTAGAATGTTCTTATTTTGTGTTTTTAGCTGATTGGTTGAAAAATATAAAAGTGTAACTTCAATGCTAATGCACTTTTGATCCGAAATTTCTAGAATGTTCTTATCTCCGTTTTTGGGGTTGATTATTTTAAGGCTAAAATAATATGTATTCTATAAATTACTTAATAAATAAATAAAAACGGTACCTGATTTTGATTCCACAGTAACACTTTAGCATTCTATTTGCTTAGAAAAACACATCAATTCCCATGTGATTAAGCAGGTGCAAAATAAGAAATTAAAGATCACAAAACAATTTTGGGATCACGTGTAACGGGGTAGCGTTATTTGTAAGAAAATACAAAAGTCTCAGACAGAACATGAAGTCAGGGATCATTTTAGTATAGAGCGTCTCAATGTACTTTAGACCCACGTGACTGCTAATAACTTTACTGATAATTATGTTGTGTTCTTTTTTGTTTCAGATGTGAAAATAGTATACTATAACAACTACATAACAATATGCCCACTGGCCGACCTCCACTATCTCAACCTCCTAAACCAGCTCATGGCCATTCGATAGTCTAGTGGTTTCTCTCATCTTCGGCCAGGGGCATTTCACATGCTTTATAAACACACAACAGACGCAACATATATAGCCGAGAGTGGAAGAAGAACAACAAACAAGCACGGACTTGGGTTAGCCTAAGGCGTAAGAAGTGAGAAGATTTTGGCACTTTTCTAGCATTCTGTGCTTCTGGGTCTGTCACGAGCGTGTGCACGAACAAAAATTCCCACACAGCTACCATGACT
Source organism: Sepioteuthis lessoniana (assembly GCA_963585895.1). NCBI lineage: Eukaryota > Metazoa > Mollusca > Cephalopoda > Myopsida > Loliginidae > Sepioteuthis > Sepioteuthis lessoniana. The sequence goes on along the minus strand of OY757906.1, from coordinate 82,395,459 downwards.
GCAGACTCATCCTCTCGCGCTTATTAACCTCGCTTTTAGGTTCACAGGTCCTAACTCCTCACTCAGCGGCCGCCTTTCTCTGACCGTCACTGTTCCCTGACTGCCGCTAACTCCTATCTGTTCTCTGCTCTGGGACCTTGCCTTTCTTCTTCTTCTGGTCTCTTAGAAAATATAATGCACAATCTCTTTGTGTGGGTTTCGCGCCAAAGTAGACAAAAGAATCCTCTGACTGGTGCTAACCCACGTCCACACCAACAGAAACGAATGCCCCCCCCCCCACCACCACCATTATCATGCCATAATTCTTAATCCTCGATCCTAATGCCTTGAACAAGAGAGGAAATATATTTTGCGTCATTTGGTGATAGAATCATTCAAAACTGTCTCAAAATAGATGTAACCCATTAATATGATAATGATTTATTACTGTGACAAGAAACTAAAAAAAAATATCGCATGTCCTGGAGGCTGATATGATAACAATTAGAAAAAAAAACATTGAGTTGATGTCTCTTGCTCAAAGGATGCATTTTTGACATAAAAAGTTTTATAAATGGCTGAGAGATGCAAGAAAGAAGTCTCTCCCTTCTCAAAAATCATCCAAATAAGATAAACAAGACATGCTGGTCACTTTTGAAGAAGGACGAACTCAGAATGTTGGAATTATCTTATTGAAATGGGAACATTTTCTTGGCAGGAACTTTTATGGTTGTCACCGCCGGAAGGAAATGACATGATTTTTTGGAACTGACACTGCCTACTGAAAGATTAATGCTTTCAACTGAAGCCACGAGGCAGTCAAGACGTCAAGTTTGTAGTCCTGTGAATTTTCGCAGGATATGCTGGTTTTTAAACATTGCTGTTCCCTACAGTTAAGGGAAAATAAGGAATAGTGAGTAAATCCCTCAAAGAATTTTGCTGCAGTGCTCGACCTCACCCAGCGAAATATGCTGTCACCTATATATGTGAATTCGACTGTTTTAACTTTAACCACGAAATGTCCCAGAACTACGCTCTTTTACCAGTGTTCCAGAACTACTCTGCTGTGCTGTATTCTTCCAGGCGAAATATGTCGTTGCCTATATCTGTGAATTTGTGCTGTCTCGACTCAAACCATGACAATTGAATTTGCAGTCCTATACAAGTGCTGAAAGAATTGCTGAATGAATCCCCATGTGTCTGCATTATTCGCTGTATTCTTAAAGGAAAAGTGAACAGGTTTTATCAAGAAATGTTTTTGCCTAAGAGACTATTCCAAATCTTTTTTTCCATTCATACAACACTCCTTTTTTGAGTTGTAAGTACTAACTTCTTTGTTTGTTGAAGACATATCAGTTCCTTTAATTCATGAGGGAACCAGTGTTTTTTTCGAAACAATTTGTATCATTGATACTTGATTCAGATTTTTTTTTTACTGGTCACTAAAATAGCAATTAATTTTAGGAACTAGTGTTTTTCTTCAAAACTTTGTAACTCCTTTTTATTTATTTTCAATTACTTGGTAATGAATAGTTCTTGGTTGTACGCACGAAGCACGTTTGTCTTTTTATTTTTTCCTTTTTTTTCCCAAAGTGTTGTTTTACTTTCCGTGAAAGGAATCGTTTTTTTCCATAAAAATTAATCTTTTAATAAGTAACATTTTCTTATCGGCTTCTACACGTGGTATTAGTCGACCTGCAAAGACTGACATACATCAACTCTGTGCATAAACTGGATACAGTTAAAAGGACCTATCCAGGGTGATAGGAATGGATCGTGAGAGTGAGTCAACGGACTCCGTGCAATTAGCACAACTTAATAACTTTGTAACTTGTTATTCAACAACCAGTAAAATAGTTAAATAATTTCATATTTAATTCTGATAATTCAAAATTTTATATTTTCAGCAATTTTTCAGTCCAGGAGCTCAGAGTGAGAGATGTTCAGTCGTGGAAGGCTAATGGTTAATTCTTAAACCCCAAAAGTACAGATCTGAAGGTTGTTAAGTAAAAAACAACAACTTTTATTTAAAACCCTTGCAGTTCACTACCAAATATGGCGCATTTTTAATTGGGAGTAAAGAGCAATTTCAAGTACTAATTATTCAAACATCCCGTGGTGAGCCAGGAATGTCAATTCTAAAAATGTATAAATAAGGATTAATGATTTTAAAAAATCTCTGCAGGTTTATAATGATAGAATTAAAAGTATTTGCTTTTCATAAATTAGCATGTTTTGTATTGTTGGAAAAAATCATAGAATTATTTATACTCAATAACTCTGAAAACGTAAAAGTATGTGGTATATATACAGAATATATGCCAAAACTTACATATACTTATTGTATTTCATTCACATATATGTAAGACACTTTATACAAAACGGATATAAACTTCACATCACTGATAAAAATTCTGGTATGAGTTACATACATTGATATACAAAATAAAATGTGAAAAAGACGAGGTGTCGAAAATTTGGAGGTTCTTACCAAAAACCGAATTTTTTAAAAAATTAACAAAAAACCTACTGGACGTAAAGGTCCCATTGTTAAAAATAAATAAGTCGGAGCTAAAAACAAGCGAAACACTTATCACAAAAGTTACAAATGCTTTATTTTATAAAATAGACAAAAACAGACTACGGCTAGTTGGCTGCTTAGCAGTCTTTATGTGGGAATTAATTCAATAACAAAACACAAAACAAAGGCAACATTAAAAACATTAGCAAAAATTACATACCTCTTACATTTATTAACAAAACATAAAACTAAGGAACATTAATAATAGTATCTAAAATTACATGTATCTTACTTCCATGTAAGCTGCTAAAACCGGCTCCCTTTTTTCTTTCTTTTGTTTTTCTTTCTCTCCTTTTTCTTTCTCTCCTTTTTCTTTTGTTTTTGACTGTGGGGAATGTTTGTAGTTTAGTTGTCGACGTCTTATTCTCTTTTTTTTTCGTTTCTTTACTCATTTCTTTCTTTTAATTTCTTTTTCTTTCTTGTTGTCTGTGGTGAGAATTTAATCTTCTTCTTTCTTTTCTTGTTTTCAGAAGGAAAAGGTTGCAGTTTAGTTGGAGTTCTTTTTTGGGTTCCTTTACTCTCTTCTTTTTTTCTTTCTTTCTTTTTCTTTCGTAGTCTCTTTTTCTTTCTCTTCGGAATCTACAAGTCCTTTAGACATGAATGATTCCGGTTTATTTTCTTCGCGAGATAGCTAATAAATAAATTAGCAACTTCTAGTCCACTCATTTCAGAGAATTACTCATCTCTCGGCTTGACCACGAAAGTGAATTTCAACTAAAAAATCTCCGGGCCTGCATATCTCAGAAACTACCTTTTTCTCTGGTTTAAAATAAACTTTTTGCACGAGCCATTTCTGGGACAACCTTCACCTTTGAAGGCTTTAGCGAGAAAAGAGAACAAAATTTTTCTTTCTTCCTCCACTTCCAAAAAAGAACCCTTGACCCTTCCCTCTCCACAATAGCAGCAGCAAGCCCACCATTTCGGCCAATCTGGTACCAATAAGAGCAGCTCTGTCTTTTTCTGCCTCACCAAGAAACAAAAAGGAATTGGATTCCTTTTTGGGACTAACAAATTTTTATAGTAAGTGTCTACTCAGATACTGTGACCTGATTAAAATATTTGTATAGTTACGCAAAAAGAACGTCGTGGTTAACTGGACACAAAAACAAACTAATCCCCTTGAAACATTGAAAAAGATACTAAAAAATGATAAAAAAATATATTTGATCTAAAGAAAGAAATGATGTTAATCACATTTCCGAGTGAACATGTGGTAGCAGCAATCTTATCACAAAAAGGCCACACATTAATGTACCTATCAATGTTATATCAAATGTATGGTTGCAAGGAAAGGACAAAATACAGAGTTGCAAATCAAACAAGAAGACAAGTGAAAAAAAATAACAATTATATTAACAAACAAGAAACAAAAGGTTCAAACAATTGTGTTGGTGAATAAAAGAATGTCTTTGAAATCGACAAGAAAAGGCTCACTGTTGTATTGATAGGAATGCCGCGACCCGCCCACGAACGTAAACAGATCGGATTACTCCTTCGCCCTAGAAAAATAACATCCAGGTACAGCCGGAAATGACGAAGCCCTTTTTCGACTCTAACCGGCCGTTACAGCGAAGAAAGGGATAAATTAACATTTATCAACATTTGCAAAACACTTCTGCCAGAAATAATTCTATAAAAATGGAAGTAATACTCTTCGCTACCGGGCAATAGAAGTACTTATTTTCTACGTCCATTTTTTGTAGAAGAACTTTCTAGTGTGGCGCGGCAGAAGTGGAGTTCACTTTCTTTCATATGAAAAAGGCTTTGGCGGTGAAAATTCAGAGGTCTACGCAGACGCTCTCAGGGGGCCACTCGGCTCCACGAGGCTCGAATCCTACGTTATCGCGGTTGCATTCACCTCACCGCCACTTCTAGTGGCAGATTCAACCTTTTTTTCCATCACATCGATATGCGCTAACGGTCCTTTTAAGGGCAATGAGAAGTCACCTTCTGCGGGTTGGAGTATCTCTGACGATCCTTAACGACCAGTCGAAATAGACGGCCTGGAGGCAAACACGAAGAGGACTCACTAAGACCAGCTGGTCTTAACCATCGCTCGGTTCCGTTCGTCCGTTTGGCTGCGCAGCGCCAAAGGCAAGGGTTAGTCTTTAGCTACCGCTCCACTATCTGCGCAGCGCTAAGATAACGCCAATCTTAGCCTCGGCCTCCTGGCCCGTTCGCTCGACAGTGCAGAGCTTTAGCGTGCAAGCCTCAGCTATTGTCTCGATACGTCCGCACAGCTTTGGCGCGCAAGCCTTAGCTACAGCTCGATACGTTCGCACAGCTTTGGCGCGCAAGCCTTAGCTACCGCCCGATACGTCCAAACAGATTTGGCGTGCAAGCCTTAGCTACTGGCCGGTACACCTGCACAGCTATCTGGCACGACAAAGCCATAGCTACCGTCAACGATACGTCCACACGGCTTTGGCACGGCAAAGCCATAGCAACCGTAAACAATATGCCCACACAGCTAGGGGGACGACAAAGCCCTAGCTTCACCGATCTGCTTGCTCGACTTCGTATGTGTTAAAGCTTGGCAAACCTTAGCCACGGTTCCTCGTCAGTTTACTTGGTTCGTAGTACTAAGACACGACTCAGTCTTAGTCACCAACTCGCTCGACTCTACATGACCAAGCTGCCAACACCGATTTCGACCTCGACGCTCCCGAAATGCAGCCCACGTAACGACTCGCTGTTACGGACTGCCCTAGCAATGCAGCATTCAGTCCACGTAACGACTCGCTGTTACGGACTGCCCTAGCATTGCAACAACTAGCCTACGTACGACTCGCTGTACAGGCTAGCAACCAAATCGACACGCCCTCGGTTAACCCAACGAACTGTCAAAATCGAGACATCGATTTATCAATGACTCGACCGACCTCAGCTTCCTGCTACGATCGTCCAGCTACATTCATCGACTCGACCGATCTCAGCTGCCCGCAACGACCGTCCAGCTGCATCCAACGACTCGACTGACCTCGGCTTACCCGCATCAAACATCTAGCTGTATCTCCAACGACTCGATCTACGCCAGCTACCCTCGTCGAACGTCTAGCTGCGCACATCTATGATTTGACCATACCAGCTATCGACATCACCCATCTAGCTGAAGATCACATACAACCGCCACGGACTTTACATACACGTTTGTAATTCCGGCAATAAAATCGTCACTTTTGTTGTATCTGTTACCTTGCCTCTTTGTCCCATTCATTGTCTTTGGTTGTCACTACTCGCACGCATTAAACTTAAATTCAATTGCGGAGTCGACGCGCTTAACGGCTCCGCTACAGGAACGAGTAAAATTTAGGAAATTTGATGTATGTTGAATGGTAGTGAAAATCAAGAAATGAAATGTTCCAATATTTCTGTTGGTAGGGGTGAGTCACAGACTTACGCGGTCAACCCAAGTTTATGTCGACAGGGAAAGAGAAACGTCGGCGTTGAAAAGGTGGAATGTAGATGGGGTGGTGATTCTTGAGTCATGCGGCTTTCATCAAAGGCCACTGTAAGAAGGTTAAGAGGAATTTATGTGATGTTGAATGTTGCAGGCGTCGCGGTCGATGTTTTCTCTCTCGAGGTCTTTCGTTTACCATTTTATAATCGTGTTTGGGTTGAATCGGCTCCAAAACACTTTGGAGGGGAAAGATGTTGATTGGGTGAAAAAAAGAAAATGATATTTTAGATTGTAAATATAAAGTTACATTTCAACTGGATGGATGCGCGGAGCCTACCTGCGCAGCGAAGTGTTTTATTCATTTTGGTTTCGGTCATCGTCTAAATAACATCCGGCTTTTAAAATGTACGTTCGTGGTGTTTTATTTTTTTGTTTATTTATTTATTTTACTTGTGAGTCAGTTTGGAGTATATTAGTAAATCAGAAGGGATTTCTGTATATAACATCAAGAAAGTTAACAGCAGCAGAAACAAATAACTCGAATATTGAAAAAGAAAAACTAGCAAGTGTGGGGCACATAAAGGCCGCGAAACTTATTAGACAGAAATTTTTCATTAAAGTTGGACCACAAACCGTTAAAATTCATATTTAATCCCAGAAAAGAATTGCCAATGATTATATCATTGAGGATTTTAAGATTGGTGATTAAACTTATGGCATTCGATGTTGACGTTATGTACGTATAAGGGAACACGATTCCCCTTCTAAACGCTCAATCCAGACTAGAGTTTGATAATGAAAAGTCAGAAAATCGCGAAAATGCAGAAAACAAAATACTACATTGGGTAGAAATAGACATTTTGCCCCTAAATCTAGTCGGAATAGAAACAAGGCAAGACTCCCGTATTTAACTAGATGCTAAAGAGAATAAAGAGAAATATTTGGAGAAATTTCTCAATGGCAAAGAGACCATTCAAAGAAACGAGACATAAACTAACCTTAGAGAAGGGTATAATATGCAATGGAGACATAATAGTACCTCAAAGAAAGGAGATCTTTAAAAAAGTGTACATAATGATGTACATTGTGGCAAAATACCAACACAAAGATTAAAGTTGCAAGCCTAGTAGCCGATATATTTGAATGAAGTAGAAGATTATATTAAAAGATGCTCAAAATGTGCTGAAATTTTAAAAAATTTAAACGAACCAAAGTTCACTCATGGTCCAAAGAAAAGGTCTGTGGATTAGGATCCACATGGATCATATACACATCATAACGATTGCTTTGACTTTAAATAACTCACCAAAGTTAATATCAGAAAACAAATAAAAAATTATCAAACCTGATCAAGTTTGTTTTCATTTCTTATTTCTTATCCACCACCCACAACTAAAAACCAAAGATGAATATGTTGATATTTACTCAGATATCACATCTGTTGGTTATACATGAATATCAAGAACAAGTTAAAGGTTTAGTTTACAAATGTTCTATCATGTTAACTTTTTGTAGAAAATTAATATTCAGTACACTATCATCATTTGTCTAAACATTTAACTTTTTCCAAAACAAATTTAAAGAATGACACTTTAAATTGATAGTGACAAGAGAAAAATAAAAGTGGTTATACTGCAGTCACTGTGAATAGTTTAGCAAAAATTACACTTTGTGCTTAAAAATGAAATCTAGAATATAGAGAAACATATTAAAGCAGATTTAAACAAAGGTGTGGTCAGTGTATTGAGCAGAAACCATTACAAATTATACCAGTAAGATTGTAATTCTTTTATTAGATATGTGGGTTTAAAACACGAATTTAATTTTATAATTTATATTATTGACGAATGAATGATTTGACATCACAAATACTTTCAGTTGATTTTCATTTTTAGACAATATGATACTAAATTCTATACTTACAATGTAACGAAAATCCAATTCTTTGAAAATTTTAATAATAATCGCTTTTGATTTTACATATAAAATAAAATATCCATTGTAAAAACACTGAAGTAAATACAAAAGGCTTCTTGGCAAAAGTGTTAATTAAATACATGTAGACCTTTTTAGAGATTATCTTGGTTAACATTGATAACTATTAGATGATTTGGTAAAATACAAGACATATTGCAATAAATGTAAATAGAGAATAAATATTCTATATCTACTGAAAGAATATATCCAAGTATTCTATCTTCATAGATAAAAGCATCTAAGAAGAGAGAATACTTGGATTTGTGTCCAAATGAATTTTTTCTTGATTTATATCTTGAAACGATAAAAAAACATCAATTTACCACAGGGTATTTAAGTTGATGTTATGTTTGCAAAATTGTCAATGCTCAGATAGTTGATGATTTTCTTTTAATTGTCACTCTGAAGGTTAATAATCTTCTTTTCGTTGTCACTCTGAAGGTTAATAATCTTCTTTTCGTTGTCACTCTGAAGGTTAATAATCTTCTTTTAGTTGTCACTCTGAAGGTTAATAATCTTCTTTTAATAGTCTCTCTGAAGGTTAATAATCTTCTTTTCGTTGTCACTCTGAAGGTTAATAATCTTCTTTTAGTTGTCACTCTGAAGGTTAATAATCTTCTTTTCGTTGTCACTCTGAAGGTTAATAATTTTCTTTTAAATGTTTGAGTCATTACTTAAGAGGTGTGCTTTACACAAGTTATCATCAGATGAATTGGAATCAGAAATCTGAGTTCAAACCCTGAATTAGGCTGTTTGTATTTTACTTTACACTAATGTGCTTAGGAAAGGCATAAATCTACCTATTCTCTTCACAGTTATGGGTAAATTGTAGGGCAGGGAACATCAACCTTTTTAACTTGGGAGCCACGAAGCTTAATTCAGAAGGGTCAAGGGACACAATAAAAAAAAAACAGTTATAATTACAAGGTAACAATTATAATTCCTTAATGAAACATCTAATGTTGTTTGCAATCACAAAAAGATGTAATATCAAGGTTAAATGAAGGTTAGCAGAAAGACTACATCAGACAAGTGATGATATGACTATTGGGAATACACAAAATTCTTGGCATGCTTAATTTTTAAGAACAGCTGGTATATAGTGCCAAACATGTTAACTACTTGTGGGTGGGTGATAAGGTCAGGGAATCATCCAGATGGAAACACATGGTTTTTACAGAAATCAAGGATGTGGCAAGCAAGAAACTTAAACTTTAAATTATCTGAACACTGATGATCAATCGGTTATATCTGCAGTTGTAATGAAAATTTGGTGAAAAGCTTGAGATCCGCATGTGACCGACAGGCTACAGGGTGGGAATCCCTGCTTTAAAGAAACCAAAATTAATTCAATATGATAAAGCAAAGAAAGAGATCACTGACGAAACAAACTACACTGAATAATAGTTTAGAAACTTATACACTAATCAAAATTAAAACTATTAATAAAGCTCCTACTAAACAGTTAAGAGTCCAATAAATACTGTGACGCAGCATAAATAACTATCCCAGGATGGGAGTTCATTTTATGCGCATATGACGTCGAGGGCAGTCTGGCACTTGACCCTCTGCAAAATAAGTCCTAGTCAAGACTCCTATTTCGGGCATATGGTAAACTGGCAAATAATGTGGAGGTTATCTCCGACGAGGGCGAGGGGGTTTCCAATACACTTTCACATAACCCACCAAGTCCCTCGTTTTCATACCCCCTCGGATAACGGAAAGCACGGACTTCAAGGTTAAAAGAAATATTAACTGAAGTCAAATTTCCAAAAATCCCCTTATAATGTTTTAAGGTGAATAAGACATTTAGCGAGAATTAATGAAAGCAATAAAAAGCTGAAAGAGATATGTGCAAAAGAAGGTGACTCAGTAGAGAAATAATACAACCAATAGATTTAAACACAAGGGTGCATTTAAAATATAACAAAGTTTTAATAGGCGACGACCAAACAAATAACGATAAGATTTAGGAAACAGTTCCTTTTTCTTTTCTACTTTCTTTTTAAAATACCGGCTATATTAAGCCAGCGGGCAGTATCAAACACAAATGTCTCTCAACAGTCCTTTTCTTCTTTCTCCTTTTTTTTTTCTTTCTTTCTTTTTTTCTTTTACTTGAGAAAATGCTTAAGTCGCCAGGCTGAAGCATATGTGACAAGGTCCATTCGCTAATTCACTGTTGATGAGACAGAATCATTTCAGTTTCTCTCTTTCATTTTTTTTTAATACATATAATTCCCCAATATTTAGGAAGGGTTGAAGGAAAAAGTTTAAGTGGTACTTATCTTTGACAAGGATTAATTTTCAGGCTCCTTTCTTTTACGGGCGAGTGGCATCCCCAGAATCTGGCTGAATGTGCCTTTCTGCTGTCTTCTATCCAATGATTCTTATTGTGAGCGAGGGAACCTCCCGGAGTTTGGCTCTAAGTCAGCATATCTTTCCACGCCGACTTCTATCCTCAAACTAATGATTCTTTTCCAAATTTCCTCTGACGAAAAGGTATCATTTTTGGCGCTAAAGGGTCTATAGCCAATCATTTGACTTTTTCCTTCTCCCACTATTTCCTCTGGTCATGCTACTACCTGGATTTTTTTCTTTGTCCAACAGATTCTAGGTCATGGAGTGCGGGTAGCTTTGACCTTCATTCTGACCTGGATTCGTTACTTTGTTCAACAGGCTGCAGATCATGGAGTGTGAGTAATTGACTTTCGTTCATTTCTCCCTTTTAATGGTCAGCCTTTTGGGCCTGTTGATTCAAACACCGTAGGGTAGGGTAATTGATCTCCCCTTCCCTCTCTCGATAGCATACCATGTCACAATATTCTTTGGTTCACTTTCTCATTATATGAGAAAGAACATGTACTACTGTCTCTTCTTAGTCATCTTTATATAAATAAAGTAAGTTGACAACCTTAGTCGAGGGTGACCCGAAGACTCCCTTTTCAATAGCTACCACACCAAGGTGTGGGGGAGGGCACTACTCCATTCCCTGGATTGCTCCACTTTACCCTTAGTCCTTACCTTATAATGCTAAACGTTAAGCAAGGTGGCATCAAGTACCATTTTTTTTTTGAGTCTTTGGTATGACTTAACCTGAGATTGAACCCCAGTCTCCCAGACCATTGGCAAAAAAGTTATAAAATATTTTAAATCAATGTTTATAAGAAATTATTTACTTTAGTTCCGATGTTGCCTACAAAAATGTTGGAAGTACTTGAACCAAAGAACTCCAATCTTAATCATGACTTTTGGAGAGCTATCAGAAAAATATGAAAATGAGATAATTGTTATTCAAAAGGAATTCTGGTTCCTTAATTTTGGTTCCTCAAAAAAAAAAACTGATTCCAAAAATATCGATAAGTTAATAAATATGAAAAATAGCTGGATAAAATCTAAAGCAACAGATGATAAATAACATTTTCATATTCAAATGAATTATATCATGAGAGCATCTAAAAGTTCACCATATATATCATATAATCATTTGATGATTGAGGAAGTTATAATAATGAAGGTGAAAATTGATCTGAGTAGTAAATTTTACAGTGACTTGAAGTTGTAAGTTGGGTAAATTTCACTGTTAATTGTGTGGAAATCATTAAGCAGCAGCAGCAGCAGCAGAAATTATCATTGGTGAAGATGCATTAATGTTCTCTTTGGGTGGCTCTGTGAATGCAAGCTAAAATGGTTAAGTAAATATAGTCATTAGTTGTGAGGCAGTATTAGCAGCAGTCCATTTGAATTTTACTTCATTCATAGCATACATGTCTAGGATTTTCACATTATATTGAGGTTTTATGTTTTTTATTGGGGTTACCAGCTTTTGGGCTGTTATTTGTTGAAATTTTGTGGAGAATGAGGTATCTTATGTTCTGTTCAGGAAGAAATTCTAGACAATTCTTAAAACTTGACACTTATTAATGTGTAACTTAAACTGGAAAGAAGATACAAAAGAAAGGAAGATGTGTATGTAAAATTATGTTTGTAATTGAATTATGCAGAAGTGTATATATAATAGAAATGCTGATGGGATAAGTTGGCTAAGAGAGACAATAAATAATTGTCTCTCTTGAATTTTGAAGACAAGCCTTTTACTTGTTTTGGGGTCATGTTTGAAATCTCAAACTCTTTCTTGTTCCTTTTTGTCCATGTACTTTAAACAGTTAAGACATGCCTGTTTATTTCTGTTCATTGAACAGAAGGGAGAGTTTGTCTCCAACCCAAGTGTATCATTAGATATACTAATGCTAATATTGGACCTTGGTGAGCAGGGACATGACTAAATATCCTCTCTAGCACCAACCCAATATCAGAATTGTAATTGTACCAAATATTCTGCAGAAAACAGACATCTCAGATAGATGAAAACCCATCTAGTGACTAGGAAAAGAGAGAGAACTATGTTTTCACCTTTTCTTATGTACCCAACTATGTCTCTTCCACGCAGTCATCAGAAAAGTCATCCTGGAAGCAAGTGGAGGTAATCTCCACAATCTGATAAAGTAAAAACTAAACTATATGTCATTCATTCATTTTATTCTAATACCCCTGAGAATTTGTGAACTATTCTTCTCCGCATCTTTTCTCTATATGTTGCTTAAATACCATCTTTTCAAATCTTATTGCAAGAAGCAGTTAAAAAAGTGAGATATCTTGCACTATTTCTTATACAAGCAACTATTCCTCAAGTTCATTCAAGGAAAATCCTGACAGTATTTAACGGGACAGAATGTCATAAAGTTTATCTTAATGTTTGTTTTTACAAAAAAGCATTATAATGAAATGATGATTAGTATATTCACTTGGGTCATGAAATATATTTTAGGTTTGCATGATGGCATATACGAACTGAATCTTACAGAAATTATCATTTTAAACATTATCGTTAGCATTAAATAACCCAACAAAGGTTAATATGCTATAAAACTAACCAACCTACTTACCCAGACATAAGTTAAAATTATCAATATTAAATTCACCGTAACTAGCATGTAGTATATCATGAGACATTAAAAGTATATTTTTAATAAAAACAAACTGATTCTTTTCTTTTTTTAGTTCAATAGTTTAAAGCTTTTAATGAGAAAAATAATTAATACTTACTACACTTTGATCTTATACGAAGCAATAAAAATATGAATTTTCCATTGCACTGATATTTCTTGCTTTTTTCTTTTTTATATTTTGTTTATGTTCCTTTATTCTATTTTAATTTATTTTGTTAAAAAAGAATAAAATAACTCTACTGAAAATAGCTATTTATGTTCATTTAATATATATATATATATATATATATATATATATATATATATATATATATATATATCATTACTCTATGGAAGATTTCTGAAAGATGCTTACATGAAGAAAAATTTTCATTTTTAAATAAAGATATACCCACTATCATAGCTTTTTATCATACTCAATAAATATCTATTCCTACTTGGAAAAGTGACACAATAGAATTTACCTTCCATCATTTAGTCTTGTACTAAACTTTGATAAACTTAATAAAAAAACCATTTAAATATCTTTAATTACAAATTACTTAAATACAATTCTTATTGGTTCAATAAGAAATATCGGCTCAGATTTTCAAACTTTGGTAACAGTGTAGGTTTTAGCAAGAAGTTATATAAAAATATTCAATTTCTTAGTTATATTTTTGTGTTTTTGCTGTTTGAGAAGGATCCTTTGGAGAACAATGTTTGTCTTTTATAACCATTTTCTATATTCAGTTTTTTGTGTTTTTTTCATTTGTAGTTAGCTCATGAATAAAAAAAAAAATAATCAAAGATTCATATCACAATTGTTAACAAATTAGTTTTACATGATAAGATTATCATTTATGTCACCAAGGAAACAATATTTAAAATCATCTGCTTTTTCTGTTTGATTGATTAAGCATGTGAATTATAGGTCACAATTTCTTTGGATTTTCAAAACATTTATCATCAGGGTGTATCTTGAAAATAGTTAACATACGTTTTTCTTTACTTTTAATATAATTTTTTTTTTCTAATAGTTGGCAATTAATTCAATCTTTAACAAAATCCCTTCCCACTGAATTAAACAGATAAAAATAGGGACATAATAATAATAATAATAATAATAATAATAATAATAATAATAATAATAATAATAATAATAATAATAATAATAATAATAATAATAATAATGTCAATGTCTATTTTTTTAAGTTCAAAGTAAAATGATGTATCATTAAACAATTATGTTCTACTAATTCACTTTTTTTTTTAAATAAGACAAGAACAGTTTTTAAAAATTTGCCAAAAAAAGAAAAGAAAAAGAAAGGGAAAACTAAATTAATTTAACGGCTTCTCTGTTAATCAATATTAATCACCTGAAAGAATATTCTTTGGAATAATCTTTTTCCCTTTTGAAAATACATTATTGTTGTAAAATTCACTTTGTTCTTTACACAAAGGAATTCCTAATTATTACCTTAATGAATTAACAATTTTTGACTATCACTAAGTACAAATGAGAATGATTCATTCGAGAAATCCAAAGCCTATTACAAAGTCTGTGTTTTCAACAAAAGAGAGAAGAATCAATAAGAAACATTTACTTACATTTCTAATGTGAAAATATTAATTTCAATGAAAGAATATTCTCTGGCAATTATGTTTTCTGCCATGTTTTCATGGGACATAAAATACACACATCTGTAATGCTCGTTGACCAGAATGCTTTATGCTCGTTTTGACTTTTGTTTAGAGTATTTTTATCTTTACAAAAATTTCAACAACTAGGGTGAGACAAAAGTTTTGAAATTTGTTGGTACATGCTAATTTGCTGTGCATATATGATGTAACAGAAGCAGTTCAAGTCAAGGTTGTTACTTGCTGTGGTTGGTCGTATCATATCAGTCGGTGCACTAACACCGTATGTTATTTGAAAACTGTACAGATGAATGTGCAAAATAGTCTAATTCAAGAATTTATGCTTTGCAAGATCAAACTGGGCCATAATGCCTCTAGAGTAACCAAAAACATTTGTGGTGCAAAAGGTGATGGTGCAGTCGATCATAGCATAGTAACCAGATGGTTCAAATTTTGCTCAGGTTGCAAGATCCTTGATGATCAGGCAAGGTTAGATAGGCTTAAAACCGTTTTTTAAAACAATGTTTTAAACAGTCTTTTCCTTCAATTGTTAAATTTAGCAGCAAAGCTTCAGAATAAAGAAATAACTTTAGCAAGAGTCAAATTCATTTCTAATATGTATATCATTATATATCATATTTCAGAAAAAAATTTCTGACAACATTATAGCAAAAATTGCCTTCCTTAAAAATTTGCTATTTTTTATGTTTTGTTTTTTTTTTTTCATTTACCTGTCCTCACAATTACATAACATATACAGATTTTGCATTTAATCTTAGTAAAAAAAAAAAAAATAGAATATCCTTTTGTGAGTTAAGTCAATATTGGATCTAGTCGAAAAAAATGGTTGTGCTTAATTTTTGAGCATGTGTATAGATGTTTACTAAGATATTCCAGCCAATGGCTATACATAACTATTAGAAACTTGAGATCTTGAAGGTTAGTTGACAAACTTTTAATCATATAACATGTCAGCTTTTTATTAATATTCAACGCAATGCAATCATTTTTCTAAATGCATAATTTTTTTCCAAAACAAATTTGAAGAATGTCATTTTAAATTGATTTTGAAAAGAGAAAAAGAAAATTTGTCAGGCTGCAGTCACTTTAAATAGTTGAGCAAAAATTTCTCTTTCATAGCTTCGTCAGACTTATAACCATGCGGCAAGCTACTCTTATTTGTTGCTTGATACTCATAAGCTTGTCAGGTAAGTATTACTAAGCTACTCAAAATGATTCTGTAATCTTATAAAATGCAGAAAGTGAAATCATTCATTCCAAGATAACTTTTATCAACTCAGGTAATGAAATTTAGGAGTCTAACATAATGTTTCTTTTCTAATGAGTGATTTAGATAGTGAGCTCGTATCTTTGCATGGCCTATGGATTAGATTATTTGTATATAGTATGTACACTAGGTTACAGCAATTAACAATGAACCAGAGTGAATTTTTTTCTTTGTGGTTTTTGAGGAAACTATACATATGTGGTAGTTTAATGTGACATAATGGAGTTGCTCATGGCATAACAGTTACCAACGTAGAAAGTGGATTTGGCAATCCAAGTTCAAATTCTGAATAAAGCTGTTTGTATTTTGTATAGTACTGATAAATAATGAATCTAACTATTCTCTCTCCAACTAGGAGTAAATGGTTTGGCAGACTTGGCTATTTAACCTTGGTAGAGCAACTGGTTTAGAAGGAAAACTGAATTCAAACCAATTGTAGACATGGAGAGATATTGGCTCCACCATGCTATTCATGCCCAAGACACACTACATAAGTATTGTCTCCAAAACCAAACCATGCCATAGGATATGCATATGTGATATTAATTCAGCTGTCATTGCTAACAAAGACGGGAGTGTCCCCATGGTGTAATGGCTAAAATGTTGGACAGCAGCCTCATAGTAAGTGAGTTTGAACTCATTGAGTTATTAAGTTCACTTTTAGACTAATACCGTTGGGAAAGGTATGAACTCCTAATTCCCCCAGGTAGGGGTTAAAAAGTATCACTGCTGTTCTTCTATAAGAATTGTTTTGGCATTAAATAACCCATGAAGGTTGATATGCCATTAAACAAAGAGACAAAAGAACTCTGAACAATTATTCATCGTTTTTTTCTCAGTCTTCATTTATTCTGTATTTTCATTGCATTTATGAACTTGAAACATTTAATTTGCATGAGCTTTATTTACAACTTATTTTCTCAATAACATAATAATATATATAATAATATGTATGATTTTAAGAATTTTAAAAATTAAGTATAATGAAAAATGCATTTCTTCTTAATAATGAAAAATGCAACTGACCAATTATTCATCCTTTTCAATTCTGAATTGTACAATATTTATGAACTTGAAACATTTAGATTGTACAAGCTTTATTTACTATTTATTTTCTCAATAACATAATAATATATATAATACTATATATGATTTTATATATAATAATATGTATAATTTCAATTTAATAATATGTATAATTTTAAAAATTAAGCATAATAAATATCTATTTCTTCTTAATAATGAAAAATGCAACTGACCAATTATTCATCCTTTTCTATTCTGAATTTTACTATATTTTATGAACTTGAAAATTTTAGGCTGTATGAGCCGTTACTATTTGGATAATCCTGAAAATAGCAAAGGTAAGATTTTACAGTTTATTAAAGCTCAATTATTTCCTAGAGTCAGTCAAATTTTGTAATATTTTGTTACGCGCTAGTTTGCAGTGAATATATCACATGACTGAAACAGTTTAGGCTGTGGGCAATACCCTTTGTCATTAGTAGTATTATGATGGTTGGTGTGCAGATACATTGTACATTGCTTCACTCCATGTGCGATTTGAAAGCCTCACAGATAAACATGCAATATAGTTTAATTTGGGAATTTATGCATTATGAGTTTGAACTTGATCATAATGTCGTAGAAGCAACCAAAAGCATTTATTGTGCTAAAGGTGATAGGGAAATTGATCACAGTATAGTAAACAGATATTTTCCTCTGGTTGCAAGGACCTTGAGCATCAGGCAAGGTCAGATAGGCCTGAAAACATTGATTTCAGGGCGATGTTCCAAGCCATTGAAGCAAATCCAGTGAGTAGCATGAGAGTATCAGGCAAACTCAGCATCATACTGTCCATTGTAGTTCCTTACTTTCACAACCTCAGCAAAAGCATCTCTAACAGCTGAATTGTGCCTCAGATTACCAAAATAATGCAAAACTTTTGATTCAACCTGGTAAATGTAATGAGTTATTCAATTATTTATACGTAAATTATATCAAGAGAAATAGGTTTACTAATCTTTGATTCTTTAAATTTGGTGCGAAAAGTGATATAGATACAACTAAGTGAAAATGAATTTGAATTTGAAAATTGAAATTTTGAATATAGAGAAAAGACAAATTGAGGTAGACCAGCTCATTGGGCTAGTGGGTAGAGTGTTCACTAATAGTCTGAGAGACCTGCATTCAATCCCAGTTTGCATCATACCAAAGACTTTAAAAATGGTACTTGATACCTCCTTGCTTAGCACTCAGCAATATAAGGTACGTATCAAGGGTAACATGGAGCAATCCAGGGAAAAGAGTAGAGTCCTCTCTTACACCTCAATGTGGCAGCCATTGAAAAAGGAGCCTTCTGGTCACCCTCGACTATGGTTGCCAACTTTACTTACTTATTTTTACAAAGGTTTAGCAAATATTTGGAGAAGAAAAAATTCTCCTACCGAAACCATAGCAAATTATATCAACAAAATTATAATTCTCTTATTCGACATGAGTTTAAAACATGAATTTAATTTTAGAATTTATAGTTCTTAACAAATAAATAATTTGTCATCACTTATACTTTCTGTTAATTTTAAACAACTGATTTTATATTAGAATTCAATTCCACAGTAATTTTTAAAATGATCACAACTGATTTCATCTATAAAATGAAATATGTATTTGCCATCCAGCTGACAGGGCTTAGAATATGCAGACTATATTCTCTACATAGGGATAAGACCCCACCAAAGACACTAAACTGCATCTGATGATGAGGCTCTAGTTCTAGATGTCTGGGGAGTATAGAGCACCCCTTCATTGTTATTACTCTCAGTTCCACTTTGACTCAGAGAGGTATTACTAGTTAGAGTTCCATGAATAGATCAAATAAAAGAAGAAATTATTAATATTAGATGAAAATACTTGATCTCCTTGGCGCAATGGTTACAGTGTTTGCAAGTGTTCCTGGAGATTACGGTTCAGTCCAAGGTCGAGTTATACCAAAGACTCAAAAAATGGTACTTGATGTCTCATTGCTTAATACACATCTTTATAATGTATAGATCAAGGGTAAGTGGAGGAATCCAGTGAGAGGAGTAGCAAAATCCCTGCATCTTGGTGTAGTAGCTATTGAAAAGGGAGCCTTCAGGTTGCTCTCAACTACAATTGAACAACTTACTTATATGATTTTAAATCATTTTTTATTAAGAATAGTTACTTGAAGCTATAAATGTTTACAAAAAATTATTATTATTTACTTAAAACAATATAATTGTGTACAAACAACTGATTATTATCAAGTAGAAATAATTACTTGAAACGATATGATTATTAGTACTAGATAAGAAAATTTGAAACCATACAACTGTGTAATTATTTGCATTTGGTTTGGTTTAGTTTTATGGCATATCAACCACAGTAGGTTATGTTATATAGTGGCTCATACCACATGACTTCTGGTATCACGGAGGTATAAAAAACATCGTGTTTTTTAAGCACATTGGTACTGCAAGATCTTGGTCAGTATTAAAACCAACTATGGATGTAACACCCACAGTGCGTGACTTATTATACAAGTCGGACTGTACCACTTCAATTAATAAATAATTAACTCTATTTCACTGTGTATCTCTTCCTTACCACGATACAACAGGTTATTCAGTGCCAAATCCATTTTGTACATATGAATTAAATATATGATTTCTAAACATATTTTGTCGATAACAATTTTAAATAAGCCTGAGTTAATTTTTTTGCTCACAGTTAAATCGTTTTATTTATTTCTATCTAATACGAACAATTCTATTTACTATTAATCATTTGTTTGTTCACAATTTTGTGTTTTCAAGAATTGTTATATATCACTAAAAATTCAATTAAAAATCAGTTTTTTGTTTACACACAGTCAAACAATTCAGTTTAACATGAGCACATGGTTTAAAAGTCAAACAGTTCTATTAGACCCATAGATAGGATCCTATCAGGTGCTATCACTCCTGGCCAGAGTAAACCTAGGAGTGATGGCAATAAAGAGGTACTCCGCATTCTCCAAAGTTCCGGCATTGCTGAAGC
This sequence comes from Sepioteuthis lessoniana, assembly GCA_963585895.1. Classification (NCBI taxonomy): domain Eukaryota; kingdom Metazoa; phylum Mollusca; class Cephalopoda; order Myopsida; family Loliginidae; genus Sepioteuthis; species Sepioteuthis lessoniana. Next base: position 82,375,546 of record OY757906.1, on the reverse strand, counting down.
TTCACCATCAGATTGTAAAGTGTCATATCCAGGACACTCATTGGGGAAGTCTTATTCCTCTGCAGAGATGCAGTCGGTGTATTCTGTAGCCCCAGCCGACTAGGCCAATTTGTATTTGATAGGAATACTTGATACCAAATAACAGCGTGCAAAAAACTCTTGTGAATGAACTATGCAAAAAAATTTAAATATAAATGTACAATGAACACTATTCCCCAAACTGTAGACATTAAATAACCCTAGATGGGTTGATATGCCATTAAAATCAATCAATCAAATATGGAAAAATAATAAAGCTTGCATGAAAGGATACCTGGTAAAAAATATTTATACAATACAAGAAAACCTTTTTAGAGATTATCTTAGTTTACATTGATAAACATTAGATAATTTTATAAAATATAGGACATATTGTGAGAAATGTAAGCAAAAGGTGAAGATTTTATAATATTTATAGATAAACAAGACTAACAACAATGTGTAGTTTTTATCTAAGAAGATAAAATTCTTAGATTTGTATCCACATGAAATTTTCTTGTTTCTTTTCTTTTCTTCTTTTTTTTTTTGACATTTTGGAAAGATAAACAAACCTTCAATTTACAACACAAACACAAAAATATTCTTTAAGTTTGGAATTGACAGTGAATTTCAACAGTTATTATACATGTCTGCAAATCTTTTAAATAGACTTTCAATTTTTAATGTTTGTAATTTTTTAATGATTTTTTTGTATATTAAATAATCAGGATAGCAGATAGAACAATCCAATATAATCATTTAATTGGGTTGTGAAGAAGTTGAGTAATAATTATGAACCAATTATCTAATTTAACTGTTTTTCCTTTTTTTTAAAACAATACAATTATTCGAGTGGTAACCTGTCATTGGTAATGTTTAGTGTTAAAGAGAATATCTAGTCATGTGGCCACTCACCAAGATCCTATATTAAAATAAGTATATCTATTGATACACTAACACTGAATAAACAGATAGAAAGACAAAAACAGTTCATATACATATATAGGACATTTAATATGTACATATAAAACATATGATAAATATTGCATGGGTAAGTAATAGGGCAGACTAGGCTCTTTCACCTCAGTATGATAACCAGTCTAGAAGAAGAAAAAGTCTGAATTCAGACCAGTTAAATTCCTCTTAAAAATTGACCTTGTGTTGCCTCTTGCTTGTGTGAAGGGGTTAGGTGAATGTTTATATAAGAAATATTACAAAAATATACAAATGTGTCCTAAACAGATGAAATGTGCACATTGTTAGATGGCATGCAGTATATAAAAAGGCACGCCAAAACGATCAAAAGTCTTTAAAGCAAACAATAATGCCACTCCTCAGGTGATGACACCAACAATGAAAAAATATACAAAAAGAAGTCTTAGCTGTTCAAAGAACTGTTATAAAAAGAGAATAAAGGATTCTGAATTCTCACGTGATAAATGGACACATGATGTCCAAAGATATGCCCACATATCCAAGGGGAGATAATTATTGTTTCCCAACAATAATGCAAAAGCAATGATTCTGTGATTGTTGATATTTTTCAGTTTCAAATGTATTAATTAATACAGAGTAAAGTTATTTGAAATGAGATTTAATAACTTCAGCAGAATAATAATATTTTCACGAAGAAAGATGAGCTAAGTTTGGTACAAGGTCACAAATTCCTTGTGAGAATGAAACTCACAACCAGTAATGTATGCGACTTACCAGTCTATTATTGCTCAGTAGTAGATATTCTAAGCTGAAAATAAACGCATTGAATCTTTATATTTGTGAATTATGAATGATTTAATCATAAATTTAGATCAAGTGCTTTGAATGTGTCGAAGAATTATAATAGATCAGTTGATATTTCCTAAAAAGTATTTTTATATTTTCAGATATTACAGTCTGCAACAGAAATGGACATTTATTTACAAATAGTGACCCTCAGTGTTTCTTTAGTCCCAGCTGTGCATTAATGTGTGTCCAGAAGCAATTTTCCTATTATGCAGGTAGAAATAAACTTACAATTACAAATTGAAGATATTTACAAATATTAAAATTAAAACAAAGTCATATCAGGTTATCAAAAATATTCAACTGAGTCAAAACAGTTAAATACCAAAAGTAGATCTTCGGCGATCAACTATTTACCTATTGTGTGTTCATGTAAGTGTGTGTGTGTATGATGGCCATCATCTGATGTGAATTAAGTCAGTTTCACACTTTGAAATGTATTCATGAGTCAAGTTTATCAAGCTATCTAATCATGAGCCTCATTGTCCATGACATTTCATTGATCCCATAGGCAAGGACTTTTTACACTCGCCAAACTTATCAGTCAAGGCTTCTCTGATCGCAAACTGAGATGCTTGGATGGCCTGCAGGTGGGTACACCAGTAAGTAGCCATTGGTTATATTTTATATCTTACCCTTACTCAACAAATAAGAGGGTCAATGGTTAATTTGTATTTTTTGCAAATTAACATTTTAAAGAAAATGAAAAAAATGACCGAAATTTACTTTTATCTAGATGGTAAATGTAAGTATTGCATTTCTATATATATTTTATATATTACTGCAGAAATAAGAGAAACTTTCATCAATGGTATATTATGGACATGTTCCTAATATCAAGATATAGACAAAATTGCATTTTCATTGACATAAAAAGAAAATGAATTATGAATTTAGAAACTAAATATACAACCAAGAATCTAATAAAAGATTTAAATTTAGTCAGCAATAGCAAATGAAAGAGGATTTATATTAGTCCCTTTTATTGGCTATATCTGTTTCCAGAGCATTCTTGCTTATTTTGTCCTTTTAGGTTGAATTCAATTTCAAAATCTATAAAAACAGCATCATTTTTATGCAAAACTTTAATAAAAATTTGTTTTATTTAGTAAAACTGGTTTACTAAAATATATTCTGTATTGTTATCATTTGGAAAATTATCTGAAACTAAAACCAATATTTATTCCTATGACAAAGAAATTAATTATTGTTATAGAAGTCATTGATTGTTCTTTAAATGACCGGTCCCAAAAATCCAAGTTTTAATAGTAAACAACAACCAGTTAGAAAATATTCTTAAAATTTGATTATTTCATTACTTTTCAGTTTTATCAATACATTAAAAACGTTTGCTTTATGATGCATATCAATTTTTCATCCTCTTGTAAAAACTGTTACTAATTTTCAATTGTTTTTCTATTTTCACTGCCACAAGGTTCTTGCAAATTTAACAAAAATGTGAAGAAGTTATTAAAAGGTGGATGCAAAATAGCTAAAAAATGTACAGTTCAGTGCCCATATGATGAGGACAAGCAAAATATTTTTCGAGGTAAAAAAAAAAAAAACTTTTCCTTTAAAACATTCATTAAAATAAGTAGAGAAAAAATTAATTTCTGAATTCAAAGATGAAAATCATTTCAACAATATAGAAATATATTAAAAACTATAAAATGCAGAACACAAAAAATTTGTGAATGAGTTTATATACTTCTGATTCTATCTCCTGTAGTGATTTCTGATTAATATTATAATATAGCAACATGGAAATAAAAAGCAAATTTTGTTTAAAGTTGAATTTATCCAACATAAATAATATGAGAGTTGAATAACAGATGTAAGTTTTGATGGTAAATCCATTAAAGAAATGTTCAGTATAATAGATAACCTTATTCAAAAACATATTAGCATTATTGACAAAGTTATTTTGAACAGTTTTTCATTTTATGTGCTTTGTATGTCATTTTTTTTCTTTTAACATTTCAATTACAAACACTGGCACCAATCTCTTTTCATGAATTGATCTTATTAAGGTTTCTAGCTTCAATTTTGACTGCCTTTTCTAATTTTTAAAATAATTAAAGTTCTTTGTGTCTTCTTCCACCCACAGGTCTTGTGTCAATCTGTGAATAATATCTCTAAAAAATGTTCAGCAAGAATGCAATAAAGTTAACTGGCCATATATATTCATGCAATTCAAAGAACAAACATTGGGTTCTCCCAATGACCTTTCTCTAACCATTATGTAATGTCATTTAACCATAAAAAAACATTGCAGAGAATGAGAAAAGGTGGTAGACTATACATTTATTATGATTAGTTATTTCATCATTAATATGTATGACAACTGTAACATACATACATATGTATTAATGTTAGCTATAGCTTCTTGTAAAAGTAGGGATATATTAAACCAAAGGTCGGAGGTTTTAAACAGTTGTAAACACAAAAGGGGGTGGCTACTCTATAATTAGAGATAGGTTTCAACGTATTTATACCTGAGGGTTTTTTTTGTTTTTGTTTTTTTACTAATAAACTAGATATTAAAGGTAGGGTTTTTTGTTCATTTTATTTATTCATTTTTTCTTTTGTTATGTAAATTTTAAGCTGAGTAGGTTTTTGGTGAATATAAAAATAGTGTTTTCTCCTTTGTCATTGGTCGATGCTAGACTCCCTGATGATCCGTTGAGGTGAAACTTTAGTAGGAGTATTCCGACTCGCAATTTAAGTTAATTTTTTTACATACATACATACATACATATATATATATATATATATATATATATATATATATATATATATATATATATATATAATATCTCAATTTGTTTCTTTGTATAAAAGAAACAAATTGAGATTATTAGAAATAAGGAATAAGATTCTTATTAAAAGAGGAAAAGTTGAATTGATCATGTACATATAGATTTTTTAAGAAACTATTAACATAAGAATGTAAAACTTTCATGAAAATGATATAAATAGTGTTAATTTATGGTATCATCAAAGTTGAAAGTGAGATCCTGTGACTCTGGCAAAGAATAAAACTATTGACAAGACTCTATATAATCATTGGATGACAAATACAAAAAATATTTCAAATAAGTTGAAACAAAAAAAAACTCAATGTATGCATTTTCAGACTTCTATACTATGGTGTTAATTCATGTCAAAATTTCGTTTGTCTTTTTCTTTTTTTGATTCACAAAAATCTGGTCATTGCTGGGTAATTATAATACTTATATAATGGATTATATATTTTTCAATGCAATATTAAACATATTTATGATTATATAATCTAAATAGGAATGAGACATATTCATCTTTTTCCTGTTCCCTTTACTATAGAACATATTCAGCAATCATATTTTTATGGTTACATAGCCTTTTAAAAGTGATTTTTATTAGAATATTATGATATTACAATATAAACTAACTTTAAGTGTATATTTTTCTTTTGCTTTCTAAAGAAAAGTTTCCATCTTGTTTCATTGTAACTACATCACTTTATTTTGGATTAAAACATTCTTAAATGTTCTACGTTTAAAGAAGTTTACAATTCCAAACAAGAAGTTTACAATTCCAAATGCAGTGCCAAAAAGTTTACAGTGCCAAATGCATATAAAAAAAACTATACAGTCTTTTCTGTTTGATATTTTCCATTTTGTGCTTTACTTTTTTTATCTTAATAGTGTCTGAGTATCTACCTGTTTATTTTTCTATTTTCCATAACGTAGTGTTATATTTGTGCATTTATATCAAATTGCTTTGGTATCAGCTTCAACAAGGTAATTGTGAAGATGAATATGAGTTGAGAGATAATTTTTTAAATCTTCAATTAGATAAAAAGAATAAAATAATAAGGATTTTTAGAAACTAAAAATAGACCAAGGAATCCAATATAAAATTTTAATCTAATTGTTGATATCAAGAGGAAGAGGACTTATATTGATAATCTTTATCAGCCAAACCATAAAAGTCTGATTGTAAATATTCATAAGGCTTATCTAATTATGGTTAAGTTTAGCCTGCTTCAAAAGCAATAAAAACAACATCAGTTTTATGCACGACTTTTTGTTTTATTCAATAAAAACTACTTCACTAAAACATATACTGAATTTTTATTTTTTGGAAAATTATCTGAAACTAAAACCAATATTTGTTCCTATAAGAAAGAAATCAATTTTTATCTGTCTGAATTATTGAGATGAGGCTTGATGTGTGTTACTTTGGTTGTGATTTTTCGGACTCTTGTCCTCATCTTTATTGTGGTGAATTGAAACACAAACTTTCAGTCACTGTATCCTCCGGCCTTCCTCAAGTGTCTTTTTTTATCAGAGCATAGAAATGATTCAACCTGGGAAATCATTTTTAAAGTTTGACCATTGATCAAACAAAGCATTCAAGAACCATGAAGATCTTATTTAAATAATGATATCATTGTTTTTCATGCCTATAAATCTGAGAAGTTTCATGAGAAGCGTCGTGAGATGAATTCAAAACATAAAATCCAATGGCATCAGTTATTCTTGATATTTTTAAAGTAATTTTCTTTAAAAACAATTTGATTTGGCTTTCTCAATTATTGGTTCCTAGATTGTGTTCATTTCTATGCTTGGTCTACTCAAGAGGTCAACATAGCCCAACATAAGTACCACTTCTTTGAGACATCTTCTTTTCCAATGTTCTAACCAATTGATTATTCTATCTTTATCCCAAAAGGGTAGATGAATTCCTCGTTCAAATAATACAAATCAATTGTTGTCACAGAAGTTATTGATTGTACTTTAAATGACCAGTCCCAAAAATCCAAGTTTTAATAGTAATCAACAACCAGTTAGAAAATATTCTTAAAATTTGATCATTTCATTACTTTTCAGTTCTATCTCTAAATTAAAAATGTTTATAATCACTTTATGATGCATATTCATTCTCTATTTTTTCTACTTTTTCCAATATTTTCTTATCTATAGTGACCAAAAAAAATACCAGAACCTGTAAGTTCAAAGGAGATTTAGACAAGTATTACAAAAAACAATGTAGAATCACCAGAAACTGTAGATTAGTGTGTCCAAAAGACAAAGGCAAAAATAGAAAAAGAGGTAAAAAGAGAGGTAAAAAGGGAAATAAAAAGAGTGGTAAAAAGAGAAATCAAAGAGGTAAGATATTACTTTACATACAAGAAAAACTTTTCCTTTAAAATACCAAATAAAATTAGTTAAATACAAATGAGATTTTTAATTCAAGGAAGATGAAAATTATTTCAACAATATAAAAACTGATTTAAAACTATGTAATGCAGAATGGAATGAATAATTAATGAATAAGTTTACATACTTTTAATTCTATCTCCTATGGTGATTTCTGATTAATATGATAATATAGAGATATGGGAATAAAATTTGAATTTATTTTTGTTTCATGCTGCATTTATCCTTTAAAAATAAATTCAAGGATGAATAACAGATGTAATTTCTGTTGGTAAATCTACAAAAGAAATGTTTGATATGATTCAAAAAATTATTCAATGTTACCAAATTATAATGAACATTTTTAACCATGACACCTTTTGATAAATTGATTTTAATAGTTATTTTTAGTATTAATAGTTATCAATTTTTCTCAGTTTTTCTAATCACAATGTTCTTTTTGTCTTCATTCTTCCTCTACCCTTGTATCAAACTGACCAAGACCAATATCTCCAAAAAATAATCCACAAAAATGCCATAAGATTTGCAAGACATGTTCATGCAAATAAAGAACTTGGTTTGGGTACCCTAAGACCTGTCTTTAAACATTACAATATTTTCTCTATCTTTAAAAAAATTTATATCAATAATAATAATAATACACACACACACACACACACACACACACACACACACATATATATATATATATATATATATATATATATGAGGATCATTAAATAAGTTTCCTGACTTTTTTCGTATGGGCACTTTTATTGATAGTACACACATGAAACTTTAGTCCCCTTTGAAGTAATCTCCTCTGGCTGCAATGCACTTGTTGTACCGTTCCAACAACTTCTGGAAGGCCCAATGGAAGTCCTCTTGTGTGAGCTTGTCAATGACCTTCATCACAGCCTCTTTCATCTCTTCAATTGTCTCATAACAACAGCCTCTGAGCTTAGGGAATAAGCAAAAGTCACAGGGAGCAAGGTCTGGACTATAGGGAGGCTGAGGAACTGTCTTGATGCCCATCTTGGTCAAATAGTCTGTGACAAGGATGGAGTTGTGGACTGGTGCATTGTCCTGGTGGAAATGCCACTAACCCGATTTGAAGAGTGCTGGCCTCTTCCCAAGGAATCTCTTCCTGAACTCCCTTAAAACCTCAACATTGTAACCCTAACCCTAACCCTTTGGCCAATCAACTCTGGTGTATTGACTTCCTTACTCCTCCCATACCTCTCATCATCCCTCACAGACTCCTTGCCTTCCTTGAAACTCTTATGCCACTCAAAAACTGATGCTTGATTCATGCAAGATGATCGAAAAGCAGGCTGAAGCAATCCATATGTTTCTGTGGCATTTTTTCCAAGTTTAAAACAGAATTTTATTGCATATTGTTCTTCTAAAGTGTCCTCACGTCCAGATTGCATTTTTGAAATTAGCCAGCTGTGACAATCTGGCTTTAGTAGGGTGTATTCCAATTGCTGCTATAACTGTTCATTTGAAGCTGAAATCATAAAAATTGGTCAGTCATCTCATAAGATGTATAGCAATAACATACTGAAGTTTCAACAGTTTACAACAATTTTAAATGCCTGTACCAAAAAAGTCTGGAAACTTATTGAAAACACCACACACACACACACACACACACATATATATATATATATATATATATATATATATATAACAAGGAAGAACAACTCACTAAGAGTGAAATGATGAATTTTTTAATTTAAATGTAGTACAAAAATATTTTCATTTCAAGGAAGTGTAGTCTTTCTTACAAAATAATCTTCTGCCCAACTCCCAATATTGATATAAAGAATCGATCCAAAATATTAACCAAATTTTTATCTTTATCAACAGCATTTTCATGGTTTGAATTTGAAGAATAGAATGTAAGTATGTTTCATGAAATATTAAGTATCTGAAATACATTGAAATCAAACTCACAGTAAAAATATTCTTTCAATTACAAGACATTTACTCAGACAAGCTTCCTATAGAATAAGGACATGAAAATGGAGATATTTTACATTAATCTTCCAAATATGGAAGGGAATCTTTTATTACCATGCATTTTACTTAATGTTGCCTTTCGAACATTTGCCTCATACTTAAATAGACTGGGAAACTAGTTCCTCACTAGTCTGAATTAAACATATCTATCATGCTCAAACTTATCTCTGTTTATATTACAATTATATATTTTAATATTGCTTTGAGCTTTTTATCATAAAGTAAAGTAAAGTGGTGTCATGGTTATTGTCGCAGGAAATGGACACGGTGACGCGAGTTCAAATCCTGGACAAGACTGATTGCATTTCACATAGCACTAATACCCTTGGGAAAGGTATGAATCCAATTATTCTCCCTCCAGCTATGGATAAATAGTAGGAGAGACTAGGTTCTTCAGCCTTGGTGAGGCAACTAGTCTAGGAGAAGGAAAACTCTGAATTCAAACCTGTTAAACTCCGCTTAAAAAAATTGACCTTGTGTCATATCCTGCCCGAGCGGAGGGGTTAGGTAAATATGGTAAAGTAAAGTAAATTAGGTGACCGTAGTCAAGGGCAACCAGAAGGCTCCCTTTTCAATAGCTACTACACTGAGGTGTAAGGGAGGGCGCTACTCCTTTCCCTGGATTGCTCCACTATACCTATGATATGTACCTTATATTGCTGAGTGTTAAGCAAGGAGGTATCAAGTACCATTTTTAAAGTCTTTGGTATGACACGACCTGGGATTGAATGCAGGTCTCCCGGACCATTAGTGAACTCTCTACCCACAAGGCCAATGAGACTTTTTACTTTTTATTATACATTTTCATTGTCAGTGTTAAACAATAGTAATGATTAGAAATCAATTTAAAATCTTCTTCAACATTATCAGGTAATGATTTCTGATTACAAATTCATAAAAACAATTAAGAAATATTTATGAAATAAAACTTTTTTAAGGTTTTATGTTATTCAATATTTTCAAGAGGATGATTCTAATTTCTAATTTAATAGGCAGAAGAGCGGCTAACCATTGTGAAGAAATGACAACATTATTTGACAAGAGCTGATAATCTTCTCATTGTCCAGAGACATACCAAGATAAAGATATCTCAAAAACATGGAGGTTTAATTTCTGCAATTAAATCTCTATAGAAATCAATTTGCCTGAATAAATGTTCATCAGACAATTTTTATATTTATTAAGTCATCGTTTTTCTTTATTGGATTTTCTATTCATGAGGTAAAATTATTTCCTAAAAAATAATTACTGTTATAGGCTCTAAATATTATTAAACTCAATGTATGTATTTTTAACAATTAAATAAGAAATAAATGTTGGGTTTGGAATGTTTTTTATCAAATGCTTTAGTAATTCATCTCCATTCCCAGCTGGGTTTCAGATTATTTTTTTGTCCACACAAAGATGATTTACAGTTTCATCAACATTATATAATCTGAAAGTATTAAAGAAGTATGAGTCTACAAACACATAAAATATTCCATCAACACAATAATAATAATAATGATAATAATAAACCATCAGCTAACACTGATGTGAAAAACTCTAGAGGAGTAATAATAATAATAATAATGATAACTGACACTAAACTCAAGTGAGATGAATTATGTATTATTTATATGAAACAATGAATAAATAAAGCAATGTAAATGATATGTGCAAATGTGAGATCAAAGTTGGAAAGTAAAAAATTCTGAAATTAATCTTGAAATAAAGAAAGAACAGTAAAATTGCGATTATCTTTTTATTCAATTTACTTGTCACATCATCTATTTCCAACAATGTGCATATTATCAGCTGTCATACAAATATTTAAAATGTGGCACCAAGCAATTAATTTTAGTTTTATGCACCCAAAAATAGTGGTTGGATACTAGATTCAAAATATGGGACCAACTTTTTATTTGTTGATTTTTAAAAAATTATTTAATAATCAATTCCTATTTGTAACTGACTTTTTGATTTGTTGATTTTGAAATTGTATCATCTCTAGGTTCCATTCAAATAGAAAAATCTGTTGGTATATGCACCAAAAATAATGTACAATGAGAAACGGTTTTGTTTGTTGTTAATGTGAATAGTGGTATAAAGAGAGGCAAGCTATCACCCTATGTAGCAGTCTCTGGTTCTTATAATAGCAAGAGTAGATTTTAGTATAATCTTTTGAAATAAAGTTCACAGTCTCAGCAACTACTGAAATTTCAAGTTCAATTTTTATGTGAATTTCAGTTTAAAAATCAGTTCCAAAATTAAGAGTCTAATACAACAGCAAAAATCAAGTTGGTGATATACATGCTAATAGTTTATATACAAATCATCAAGTGCCAATACATAGCCAGTTTCCAATATCACATTATCATAATATAAATAACTTGTAATGTAAAAATGAAAATTCATAGTCTTTCTAAAGTGTTTAATATTATTCTTTTCACATGCTGTGATACAATACAAAAGATGGATATAGTTGGAACTTGATCATAAATCAAATAATACAGTACTGGTCTATGGCATATACCCTGCTGGTATGCCATACCAGATAGTTTGAGAAATATTGCTAAACAAGATTTTTATTGGTTCATGAATTGATTTGTAGGTGTTTTCAAATACATCTAGACTTAGAAATAACAGTATTTAAAGCAACTTAGAGGACCAAAGGCAAACTAATTTGACTTTTACATTCAAGCAGTTAACGCCAGGCACCACATTCATGTTTATTTAAAAACCTTCTAATTGGCTAAGGTTAACTAGAGAGACAATTTTTACGATTGATTAATGTTTGCATAGGTATATGGTGTGTATAAAACTTACACAATACCTGACAGATAAAAACATATAATGTGGTCAATTTGCTACATAGGTTTTAAAATATGTTGGCCAGGCAACATGTCTTACTGATTTGTTTTTTTAACTTTGAGGCACCAGGTGTCTCAGTGGTATGTTTGTGAATGTATTGATTTTGTTGTGAAGTTTGTTGTGTTGTTTAAAAAAACATGGACCTCTTATACAGTTGATTTTAATCTATTCATGGAGACAATATCAGTACACTTTTGTCTTTGATTCTAAAATATTTATCTGTGTTGACAGGGGCTATTCATGAGGAACAGATACTCACTGTCAAATAACCACCTTGGTATATAAATTGAAAAAAGGAACATGTTGACAGAAATTGAACATTGAGAAATTTTGTTTTTCAAATTTTATATAAAAAATTGATCAACCTGGAAAAAACTATTCCATCAATGTTAGTATACCACCTCCGGCACCAAATATAACCCCTCAGGGTCACAACCTGGTTTAAACGATACCAATTATGGTACCCCTTTGCCACAACCTTGTCCGCCTCCCTCCAGTCTCTCTGCTACAGCGTAAAAAAACAGATCGAAAGCTCCCTCCAGGAAAGTGACCATACACTGCCCTGCCCCATGTTGTGATTCTTTAAAAGAAAGGCCGATGACCACGTCTGAAAGGAAGAGGGTGTACTGGCAGCTGAAGACTGAAATCCAAAGGGTACATATTGTAGAACAAAAAAAAAATAAATACAACTCCGATTTCTGCAGTAGATAATAATAAAAAGGTTTTATAATCTTCAAAGTTACAGATGGCGACAAAAATCTGCGGGTGTGACTTATAATGGTCTAGGGCGGCAGTTTGACGAGGGTTAAGTTTTCTTAGCAGCAATTTGTCCCAGTGGCGGACTGGCGATATATGAGTTAGCAGCGCAAAGCACAATTCCAATTTGTTGGTCCCTGTCTGGTCTTCGTCTGCTTCGTCTGGTCCCAACTGCTTCACTCTCTGCCACCAACTGCTGAGTTCAAAAATCAGCTCGTTTATATAATAATTGCAAATATTCTGGGGTAGGTTCTGACTGCGGCAGGGGTGATCTCTATAACGTCATTTTCAACTCATTAGACATCCGTCATGTCTTTGTTTCAATTCTCGTCATCAGAAAGGGTCCAACCCCCTTTTCACTACTTTCACAGAGTCGTCCCTCTCACTACCCTCGTAGTGAGGACTACGGGAGGATAGCTTTCCTCCTACCAACATAGTTTCTCTCATTTTACGGCTCATGACGTCAGAAAGGGTCCAACCCCTTTATGTCCAAATATGCTGGACTGTCACTTTTGATGGAACTGGTTTCAAACCTATGTAGGCAAAAGGGCTGGCCTTCGTCCAGGCTAATTAATAATTCCCTTTCAGCACTGATAAGTAATTTCGGATAATTTTGTCATCCCTTAGCTAAAGCATTTCCCTAAATGCCAGATGGCCTTCCTCTCATCAACAAAGACTTCTTTGTTCATTTCTGAGTCCCATCTTTTAACTGGAGTGCACGTCACACCTTATCTAATCCTCTGTGCTGTCAAATCCTCAACTCTAACTTTTTCCAGGCTCGAAAATTATCTTAGTATTAGTACTCTTTTCATTTTTAATAACAATATTTTTCTTCCTCAATCTCTGCCTGAGCTCTGTAAACAACCTAATCTTCTGTACCTGTCAACATCTTTCCAGTTCCTGTTTTGACTATTGTCAAAAGTTCTTTCTCAGAATTTTCAATTCTTCTCCCCAGAAATTTCAATTTTACACTTCTGTGGCGATTTAGGAATTACCAAAGAACTCCCAACCGGATGTTGACTCGTTGGCTGCCTGATACAAAATGTATAAATGCGTCGCTACGCATAAGGCTCCACGCATCCATCCGGTTAAAATCAGAAAAAAGAAAAATAATAAAATGTAAAGTAGCCAATGAGAAGCGGTCGCGCCAAAATTAGAAGGATTTTCGAGTAGCGAATTTGGAGCCGGTGAAAAGAGATAAATACTCAGGTTTTCTGTGAACCGACTTCTTTTCGGGTAGTGACGTCGAACCGACAACACCGTTTTTACTATCTGGTGTTTGGGCACCACGCTGTGTCTTGGGACATAGCGTTGGTTAGTCCATTCACCAGGTAAATAAAGGAAAGTCTGAAAGAAACGTTTTCGTCTTTTATCTGTTCCTATCTTCTCTTTTTTTATATTTCTTATGGACCTTCATTGGGCAAGGCATTGCACCGGCCAAGTCAACGTGGGGTAAAGCAAAATAACCAAAATATGGAGTCAGACATCTTACGGCAACACAGTCTTGCCCTTAGCCACTGACAACCATAAAAAACTTTTAAACCCCACACTTCTTGGCAATTATATTTGGCTGTTCAACTTTTTGGTTAACCCTTCATGTACCGCCATAGACAAATATTGTCACATTAGAATGGTACTAAAAATTAGTTCTAAAATAAGATCAATGAAAGGTTGCTTTTCTAATCACTTTCTTTTGGGTATGAAGTAAGTAATGACTAGCAATGGAACCTTTTAACCATACCATTAGCACAAGGATGATAAGCTATTGTCTTTACATACTGGGCTCCAAGAAACTGGGTAAATTCCTTGAAAAGAGATTGGAATTGCATTTCATAATCAATAGGAATCACAGCAGGGACCCTAAGAATCAGTATCAACATATGTACAATGATCCATGTGACAGTTTTGGCAGAAAAGTCTTTAAGAGGGTCTACTGTCAAGTAGCAGGTAAAAATGAAACTTTTGGAATTTGGTTAGAGACCTAAAATGTTAGTATGTTATTAGTATATTGTGTTGGTGTATTGTGTTAATATACTTCTGTAAATAGTTAGGATTATAATTTTCTATTATTACAAACAGAATGTCAACAAAATTTTACTCGAGATTTTCATCATAATCTAATTTACAATCAGATTAACTAAATTCATGACCAAATGATTGATTGGATTGTACCTTTTTGGTTGCCTATCTAGCCCAGTAAGTGCCAAAGTAGAGTATTGCAAGTCACAAGACCACTTAAGACTGCTCAGTCACTTGGATCCTGTCCTTAAGAATTATGGGTCACCATCAATGGCCACCAGGTAGCTTCATTTGAGGGGAGGGGGTCTTACCTCTTTGCAGAAGGGCAGTTGGTGTATTCTACTTCCCCAGCCAACAGAGCAGCCCATACATGTAGTCTTGTACCAAAACTAAGCTAAGCTTAGTAGCAAGCAATAGTAAATTCTCACTGAAATGAATTAAAATTATAGAATACAGCTGAAAATCTATCATATTCCAAAGAGAGGTAGAATGGATTAAGAAAAGGCATTCATGTAAATTACAAGATAAGAATGAGATGCTATGATTTAGTGAAGATACATAAATTGCTTAGCATAACCAAATAGAAAGAAATGATTTGGACAATTACAGAGATGGTACTGAGGAGATACAATGTTAAATAAGTTGAGTGCACCAAAAAGAAAATTATAACATTCTTTACAAAACATAAATTACAAAGGGAAATCCAAATGAATTTGAAAATTGTAAAACTTTTTAGACATTTAAAGATTTTAAATAATACACACACACACACACATATTTATATATATATATATATATATATATATATACCAGGACGGGGAGGTCGCCTTGCCAAACACAGGGGTCGTTCTCAGGTCCATATCCTTGTTTGGCTGTGCCGGGGGGGCGTTCAGGGTCGAATCCTGCGTTTTGAGATACAGAATGTGACAAGCCGTATCCTGGGGTGTTGCCAGATACGCAGGTTATTCTTAAGGTCTTATCCCAGTCACGGTGCCAGGAAATTTCTTGATTAACCAGGAATAATTTGCTATTCGCCCACGTTGTGATTTAAGATCCAAACAACGAGTCAACCACTAACCGTTTCAGCAATTAGACCGACGCCTCCATACAGTTACGTATGGACAAAAAAAAAAAGAAAAGAAAATCTGCGATCAAAAACAAAACAACAGCTTTGCATCAATAATAGTGTTTTGTGCTTATTATAGAAATTGTCATTCACAGCTTTTTACATAAAACAATTCTTTTGGTGACTGACAGGTATTAGCTTATTTTTCTATCTTCCACTCATTTCGATACAAAGTGAATAAGCTCAGAGGCTGGGGCAGCGACCTTACGTCTGCCTTCAAACTCAGTCAAAATCAGTCTGCGTCTCAGTCAGTCAACGTTTGTTTTCTTTTCAGTTTAATTTATGTATTGAAAAATACATAAATTAAACTGAAAAGAAAACAGGGTGAGGTGTTGAGATTATTTCAAAAGCCCGTCACTCGTAGCAACAAAAAAAAATCCACACAAATTCCTGAGCTAAATTTAGTTACAGAAGTTGCTTGAAATGTCAACATTTTGTTTTCATGATTTCCCTCTTTCCATCAACCGAATTTTAAAATCTTTTTGAAAACAATAACACATTCCTTCTATCACTGAATAATTCCGATATTTGACAAGTTCTTTTGATCAAGACACTTCAAACACCGATTTCGTAGAAGAAATTTTCTTGATAAAATAAACAATACGCTTCTTTCTACACGGACCGTACAAAAGCTGTTATACATTTGCAATGTATTTTCTCTCATCTTCTAAAATCCACATAAACTTTGTTCCTTTTTCCTGGGTATTAAACTGAAATCACTATGTTACACACACACACACACACACACACACATATATATATATATTACAATAATACACAAATTAGTTCCAAATAAATTAAAAAGCACATTGTTCCATGAGTGAGCAGTATGTAAAAAGGGGTTTAAAATGGTAAAAAGCCTTACTTATCTTCAAGGAGGCGTCCGTGGTGTAATGGTTACCGTTGTTGGAAATGCACACGGCGACTTGAGTTCAAATTCTGGACGAGGCTGTTTGCATTTCACAAAGTGCTAATACATTTAGGAAAGGTATGAATCCAACTATCCTCCCTCCAGCTATTGGAAATATCAGGGCAGACTGGGACCTTTAACCTTGGTATAGCAACTAGTCTCAGAGGAGAAAAACTCTGTTGAACCCTGCTTAAAAAACTGATCTTGCGGAGGGGTTAGTAACTATATATACTTGTCTTCAGTAGTTTAAACATGTTCCTTTACATTTCAACGCAGGCGTAAAAGACGAAGAGATGAAAAGGTAGATCTTATCCGTTTGAAAAACTGGGAATAAAAGAGACCGATTTGAATTATAGGATTGATACGTAATCTAAAGATTCGCCCAGAAATCCTGTATCAAATATATAATTTATAAACATATTTTGTTGATAACATTTCAAACGAGTCTAAGTTCATTCTTTGCCCACATGTAAATATTTTCAAGTATTTATAACAAGAATAATTCTTTTTAATATAAATCATTTGTTTTCACATAGTTAAATGGATATACATATGTAGCAGAAGGTATTTTGGTTTGGCGCGCAATTTAATTCGACGCATAATTTCACCCTATTCATTCCGGGCCTCCTTTACGGGCAGCAGGAATTGGGTAAGCTGCTAAACCCAGCCTCTTCGGATGAACAACGCCGCCCAGTGCAGACGTCTCACTGGCGGCTCTTCAATAGCAGCAGCAGCATGGACACATGAGGGAACCTATCTAATTTATGGATTCCTTGCGTCTGATATATTTTAGACCAAGGAATCCCAGTTGAATATGAATTAGATACATTCAATACGCCACCACAAGAACAACTTTATGTCACCTCCAAAATTGGCTATGTCGATGCGATGCCTTTATTCTGCTCTCGACAACTAGCTCTCAATTCACCTCTGGACCACTTTAATGGAGACAACGCACGCCTCTCCACCAGACGCACAAAACTCACGGTGACTCCAAAGTTCATTTCCTCCAACGGCAACATGGCTTTCGCTAAACTACGGCGAACACAATCCCTCGCACGTCCGACGATACGCGCTGCCTTTCTCAACTTTCTCATAACTCCATTTCGTCTCCTTACTCGCTACGAGACTTGCAGCACAAAAAGCAAACCCAATATTCCATGCTGCAAATAAAAACTATTCTTAAAAACACATTTCGACTATCGGCATCTTACTTCTTCATCCTTCCTTTATTAACAATTACACTCTTAGCGAGGAAACAACTCAACGTAAACACACACACACGCACATTACAACTTTTCCTCACCCCTAACAACGAACATTCTTAAGGCTAAACATATATGATTTGTAAATGAATAGTTTGTTGGCGATTTAATTTTTAAATGAGTTAGAAATAATTTGCACATTAATTTTACCATTGTTTCTACACGGTTAAATGGTTTCAATTATTGCTATCTAGCACTAATAATTCTTCTCTACATTAATTATTTGTTTACAGACCGTGAAGTGGTTACAAGTATTGTTATTTAGCTCTAATTATTCTATTGAACATTAATCATTCATTTGTACACAGTCAAATGGTTCCATGTACTGCTATGTAATACCAATAATTAAATTTAGGCACACAGTTAAAGAGTTTAAAGTATTTCTATATATCGCGAACAATTCAAGAGAATATCAGTCATTTTTTACACACAGTTAAATGATCAAACTTCTATTTCTAACATTTCAATGTAGCATAAGTCATTTGTTGGCACACGGTTTAAATGTCAATTCTATTGGAGCCATAGATGGGACCTTATCAAGTGCTACCACTCCGAGTCAAAGTGAACCTGGAAGCAATGCATATGAAGGGGTACTCCGTATTCCCAAAAGTTCCAAGACTGGAGCTTCACGATCAGATTGTTTCATGTCATATCCAAAACACTTGTTGGGAGAGTCTTACCCCTCTGCAGTGATGCAGTCGGTGTATTCTACACCTCCAGCCGACTGCACAACACCTTTCTTGAAGATGGGAAGGTTGCAACCTTTTGTACATTTCTCTATCGTGCTTTGTTTACTGTTTTTATTGCATAATCGAAGAAGTATGTTATCAAATTTTCTTGTCTTCCAAACTTCAGGGCTATTTTGTCTAGACTTGCAGCTTTTCTGTTTTAATTTTTCTTAATACAGCATCAAGTTCTTCCTCCCTACATAAACTGTCCTTGTTTGACATCTAGTGGGCAATTAATGATTTTTGGATTGGTTTGTCGGTGATTTCGGGAGGGTTTCCAAGCAGATTGTTGAAATGTTCTTCAGAAGTCTTTCTTTTTTGCTGGTAGCTTTTAGTTTTGCTACCACTCCGAGTCAAAGTGAACCTGGAAGCAATGCATATGAAGGGGTACTCCGTATTCTTTTAGTTTTTAGCTTTTAGTTTGGCTCTCGACGTCCTCTTCCTTCCGCTCACTTCATTTACTGTCTACTATGCTATTCGTTATCTTCAACTGGATTACTAATTTTATCGATTTGACCTTAAATGTTTTCTAATTGCTCTTTTTGTTATGTGTTGTTAATTCCTTTTGAGTTTTCTTAAGTTTTTGCATGTGGGCATTTTCAAGTAGGGGTGATTATAGCGAGTAAGTGGTGGATTAAACTTATGATGAAGATAAGGGATTTTACTGTCAAGTACAACCAGAAGCTCGGTTTAGTTATGGCAAAGACAGTGAAGTCCTTCGGAGATAAGTTGACCTGAGCAATGGAGGGGGATTCACCTTGCTGTAGAACTAGATAAGCGGGACCAAAAGCGTGAGGCTAGCGTGAGGCTAACGTGCGATATCAATGGCACTTAGTTCAGGCTAAGCTTAATGGTGTCTACCGAAGTCGTAAAACTCGATACGCATGCACGTAAGGAGGGACAATGAAGGAACCAGGATTGTTACATTTGTGTCAAGTCCCCGGAAAAATACAGCCTTCGGTCGACTCTAGATATTCGCAATGATCACGACAGCAAGTTGTTAGACCTCCCGGTTTAGAAATTCCGCCGTTATTTAGCTGAATCCCCCCCCCCGTTTCCAAATGGCAGAAGTGGCTAGTTGCTTGAAGCACGTGAAAGAATGTGAAGTCTGTGATGCGTTTTAGCTAGCCCGCTTAAACAAATCGCGGGGGCTTGGTGGTCAGCTTTACGAAATACGAGGATCATTAAATAAGTTTCCAGACTTTTTTCGTATGGTCACTTTTATTGAAAGTACAAACATGAAACTCTAGTCCCCTTTGAAGTAATCTCCTCCGGCTGCAATGCACTTTTTGTACCGTTCCAACAACTTCTGGAAGACTCCATGGAAGTCCTCTTGTGTGAGCTTGTCAATGACCTTCATCACAGCCTCTTTCATCTCCTCAATAGTCTCATAATGACAGCCTCTGAGCTTAGGGAATAAGCAAAAGTCACAGGGAGCAAGGTCTGGACTACAGGGAGGCTGAAGAACTGTCTTGATGCCCATCTTGGTCAAATAGTCTGTGACAAGGATGGAGTTGTGGACTGGTCCATTGTCCTGGTGGAAATGCCACTAACCCGATTTGAAGAGTGCTGGCCTTTTTCGACGGAATCTCTTCCTGAACTCCCTTAAAACCTCAACATAGTAACCCTAACCCTTTGGCCAATCAACTCTGGTGTATTGACTTCCTTACTCCTCCCATACCTCTCATCATCCCTCACAGACTCCTTGCCTTCCTTGAAACTCTTATTCCACTCAAAAACTGATGCTCGATTCATGCAAGATGGTCGAAAAGTAGTCTGAAGCATTCCATACGTTCCTGTTGCATTTTTTCCAAGTTTAAAAAAGAAGTTTATAGTATATCGTTCTTCCTTACGTCCAGATTGCATTTTTGAAATTTACCAACTGTGACAATCAAGTTTTATTAGAGTGTATTCCAATTGCTACTGTAGCTGTTCATTTGAACGTGAAATCATAAAAACTGGTCAGTCATCTCATAAGATGTATAGCAATAAGATACTCAATTTTTAAGAGTCTATGACAATTTTAAATGCCTGTACAAAAAGGTCTGGAAACCTATTGAATACACCACGTATATTTGAAGCTATTAGACATGTTTGTACCCATTCTAATGGATCTGTTCAATTTCTTGTTTGCTCAGGGATCGATTCCTGGGCTGGTTACCAAGGGAGTGTTCACATCGCTGAAAAAAGGAGGCAGGCATGTCTGGGAGGACTTTGATAATTATAGGTTCATAACTCTTCTCAACAGAGGATTAAAGATTTCGACGCGAGTTCTAGTAAACCGTTTGCGACTTTTTATGATAGGATTTGATTGGACCTGACCAGAATACTTCTCTGAAATGGAGATAAATCTGAAACAAATTGCACCTGATTCACACAGTTGTAGAGGGAATAGGGTTGGCCATTGGTTCTTTGCAGCTGTTTTAGAGAGCCTGGGTTTCGAACCGGAGTTCCACAGATTGATCAGTATTCAATACCAATTTCCAACAGCTGTGGTGCAGGTGAATGGGATACGTTCGGAATCTTTCGTGATTGGTAAGTTGTCTACCCTTACCTCTACTCTACATCCTCACGTTGGAAACACTTCTTCGCAGGCTGAGGGATAGGGAGCAAATTCGGAACTGCATAGAATCTAACTCCCTGGTGGATCATGTTCTTGGGTTTCTGCATATACTGATGACTTTACTATATTTGTGCCCCTGCCTCTCGGGCGTCAACGCAGTAATGAAGGCACTTGAAAAGTACGAATTTGTTTCAGGAGTTAAAATCGACTTCAACAAATCTGAAGGTTGGTCGGTTCATGGGTTCAAAAGTGGTTGACCCTAAAGGCAAGTGCTAAGTACATCTTACCTGTGATCATATACTGGTTGTTTGTACCGCTTTTGGCGTGGTTATTGGCTTTCGAACATCTCTTTGTACTCCGGTGGAAGAGGGGCAAGCCTGTAATAAAATGTGTAATGAGGGATTGAAGATGCCAGACTTGACAAGTCACCGATTTGCTGAAAGGCTACTGTTTCTGAGTCACTCCTAGGTAGAAGAGTCCACGACAGAGGAAAAAGATTAGGGACACCTTCGTTAAGCTGGAGTCTACTCCTGGGGCAAAGAGCTGCCATTGGCCAAAGGGGGATTCCTCGTTCAATGTTGATTGACTGTACGAAAGTTTCTTCGCTTCCTGCTTATGTGACATGCGCACAGCCAAGGAATGTTAGTTGAGTAGCATCGGGCTCCAAAGGCCTGTAATTTGCGTTGACGGCCCCAGACTGCTATGTTGGAGAGGGTCGTTCAGAGAGCGGAAAGTGAAACGTACAAAGCACAGAACGGATCTCCACCTGTACTTTCTGCGAAGGGTAATCCGATTTTTGTTCGGTCCTTGTTTTCTTGAAAAATAAATAGGTGCACGATTCCTTTCTGGATGAAAGAAATTTCAGTTTACAACTATTTTTATTGTTTGTCCGTTGATAAACGAATGACGGTAGAATGAAAAAGAGAAAAGGAGAGAGTGGCTAACGATTAGATTTTTCTTGGAACCCGACTCGGAACCAATTAGTACTCTTTCTGCTTTGAAATCAACCACCCACTGTCTATAGATTTGATGGTCGAATCCATTCGACATTACGGTCTGTAGTAGAGGTGACAGTGGGGTAATTGTTATCGTCGTAGGTAATGGACACAAGTTCGAATCCTGGACGAGGCTGATTGCATTTCACATAGCACTAATACACTCGGAAAAAGTGTGAATCAAATTATTCTCCTTCCAGCTATGGGTAAATAGTCGATCAGAATGGGTTCTTTAGCCTCGATTAGGCAATCAGTCTTGATGAAGGAAAACTCTGAATTCAAACCTGTTAAAATTCACATAAAAATTTACTTTGTGTCACACTCTGCCCGGGCAGAGGGGTAAGTAAATATAAGGTCAGTATCTCTCTATCTGACGGTTGCCTCCTCTCTGAGTACATCTAGAGGTGACCCTGTACATATAGCCAAAAGAAGTAATAAAAAATTCATTAATTTCTTTATTTCTTTTATTTGTTTATTTTTGTTTTGTTTTTATTTGCATATCCTATTTCTAACTGCTCCATTTTAATTTGACATAAACCATGATCTTAAATATATTATTTTAAACTTTTGAATTGGGGGCTTCCCTTACTACTAAAAACTCTTGGTTTAATTTAAACCAGACCATCTGCATGAACTTTAAAAGACCCTCTTGATGGATACCGACAAATTGTCCTTAAAATCTTTAAGAGTTATTTTGACCCGATCGTCTACATGGCTTCAAAGAGCTCGTCTTAATTGTAAGTCACCAATTATCTGGGATTTTTGTAGTTTACTTTATCTGACTTGGCAACTCGCTCGTAATGCATTACTTCTTGCTTGCGTAGCTTTCAAAGCTGAAAAGGTGGACATACCCGTTTGTGCCCGCAGTAACAGGGGTTTGGAGGAAATGGCAAAACACTTCTTCCACTGTAGCATGCTCCGTCCGCTTTGGGACTATGTCAATGAAGTGACGGCTTGCATCGATCCCAAGCAATTCGCGATACTGGATGTTGTGCATATGACAGTATTGCTCTTCCAAGGACGAGGGAGAAACGAATTGTTTCGGCGATCCTAGCCATGGTTAAAATAGTAGTATTTACAAAGAGGTTGCAGAAATTGTATGGTAAGGAGTCTTTTTCTCATCTTGTACTGATCGCTTTCTTTAAATATCAACTTCGTATGAAGAAAGAATGTGACAGGAAAAGTCTGAATCCCATGGAATTAAGCAAATGGTGTATGTATGCAGCGAGCCTGATCTCATGCAAGAGAGCCAAGTGGGCTTCTAAGTTCCCTTCGCTTGCGCATAGTGTACGCGGTCCAGGTCCCTCTCTGGGATCCCAGCTTGAGTAAGTCAATTCTTTATCCTAATTAGTTGAGTGAATGTATCATGTCCACGATATTTTGTTTTTCTTGATTTCCTCCAAAATTTCGGCTCCCTAATATTGTTTGTATTTCATGGTCCCTTGAATTTTCAATTTGGAAGGACTTTAGAATCATCCATACAACACTGGTTGTATTATCTTCGAAATTAAAACCCTATTTCCGCTTTGAGACCAACCGTCTAGTTTTCAGATGTATGTCCGGAAAGTAGTCAGCGATCTACGATGAGGGAGTTGGTAGAGCCTTACTTACCTGCCCCTTTTTTTTCTTGGGCTTCTTCCTTTCTCCAAACCATATATCACAATTGTACATATTAGTAAATAATTTTCATCCTTACTCATCATTGAGGATTTTAAGTAGGGTAAATCAGAGTGAGCATGCAATATTTTAGTGGAGCTTTGTAAATGATCAAAAGCGTTTGTAAAGTAGGAATGGGTTATGAATGGCTACAAGTAAGATACTTAAGTGAAAACCGCTTCTCTCCTCACCACTCACACGTTTTTGCGTGCTCTATGCCAAAATGTGTCTGTAATTATTTATATATCAAATTAAACACTTTGTATTTCTTAAATTTGAAACTATAGCATTTGATAATGCTTGTGAAAAAAAAGGTTTTATTGTATATGTATTGTGAATTCTTAAAATTCTAAACTAATGTAAACAACGATGTGTTACGTCATAATCTGTTGTGACCATTCCTGAACAGACACCTACATTCTTATTTTTGCAGTAGTATTTTGTTCTGTAAGTTCATTTTTACGTCATAAATTATGTCATAACCTATTTATAAGAAATTCCATTGCTTTATATAATTGACAATTTTTACTTGACAGAAGATTAAACAGTCGAGTCAGTATTTATCCAACGAAAGATGCTTCCGAATAAGAATTCCCGATCATTTTGCCATATTGCTCTACTATTTTCATCTCTTTTGATGAATTTTCATCAAGCGCAAAGTGCAAGTTATCGAATCGAGTTTGATAGTCAGTTTTCACCTCCTCCCGTAATTCCTACAAAACCCCAAAAGATGGTATACAGCGTTCCACTAAATCAAGTAATAAGCAAACCAATTATTGTCCGCATTAAGGATCAGACAAATATCGTCATTTCACCAGAGGGAAACCCAAATGTTTTCATTGCTAGTTTTGATGTTTCAGAATTGAAAGGTATAACTAAAGACAAATGGAAGCAAACTGGAGGCAAACTTTGTCAGCGAACTATTTTGGGGGAAAGTTGGCCTAAAAGACTTAACCGTGAGAAATACCAAAAAGTCTGTGGATCATCATCCAAGCCAACAGTTCTTGTTAGGAAATTTGTCAACGATATGGTTATTTTGGATTGGTTGAGTCATGAACACCCCACAGGTGTTGTGCCTTCAAACAGTCGTTTTCTAAGAATCAGTATACCAGATTTGAAACTAAGTGCGGACTCCAACGCTTTTAATATAACTACTCCGGCAGCTTCTCTTTATATTACAAAACAACCACCTGCATCCATAAATGCAAATACTGGTTTTGATATTATGGCTGAAGTTCGTGATGCTACCAATAATGTAATTACGGAAGGTTTGGATTCTATTCTATACGTTGAATTAACTGTCCCATACGAATACAAGCAGTTCTACCATAAATATGGAAAGGATATGCTCCTATATAACACCGAGGTTCGATTGGGAGGAGCTTTTGCTGTCACCTACCAAGGCACCAACGACTTGGTCATACGGAAAAAAGCTTCTAGAGGCAGAGTTCACTTTACAGATGTTCGAATATTAGATGTTGTATCACGATTTAGATTGAACTTGACAATGTATATGTCGAGAGATCCTTGGCTTAGAACTCCCGACTGCCCCACGTGCTATGCCGATTTATCGCATAAAGACATCGACCATTTTGGCATGGTGAGATTTAGGCCGATGACAAAGAGTATATTGAGTAAAACACCGGCGGTAACTCTAACAAAAGAGTTTAATGTACTAGGTCAGAAACTCCATAAATTAATCCTCATATCACCTTTTAAAGTTAACCAGCAAGTTATAATTACGCGAAACTTTCCGTTTCCGGGTCCTTTATATGTGCAAGCTGAAGACATAAGTAGGAATCGAATTTACTCTGGTCCACATGCAAATCTACCTCTGGAAATCGTAACAGTTCCGTTTGGGGTCTGCATTTCTGTAGATCATACAACATACATTCGTGAAGGACGTGGAGTTCTTAAAGGTTCAATATGTCAGATAATAAGATCTGTACATTTAATCATATATTCCAAAGTGAACTACCGTGCTTTTGCCAACTCATCTGCATTTAAAGTTATTGGTGATGTTCACTTGGCACATTTTGGTAACTTCAGATTTTCAGGTTCTGGTTGGCACATAGAACCGCATTTAAACAGTTTTGTTCGATTTGGTGCCAGAGATATAAACAGAGGCATCATTCCTGGAGTTTTGAGACATTTTCAAATGAAAATAGTCGTGGATACTGTTGAAACGTACAATGATGTCACGCGAACAATTACTCTATACTCGTTATTTCGCGAGAGAGGAGTTAATTCTCCAAGTAAATTGCTCCGCACAATTATAATGCCAAGCAACAGAAAGACGTCGGCTGCAATGATAAGAGATGTGAATAATGATGGAATAACAATGCTTTCGCTTTCTCAGAAGGATATGGAGTTTACAAAATATCGTTACTTTAACAGAGTTTGTTGGAACTGGAATCAGATCTGCTTATTTTTCTTAACTGCATGTAAAGGAAGAAAATGGAATATACTAAATATATTGCGAATGGAAGATGAACCAACCCCAGATGCTCTTCAAGATATTTCCACAAAAAATAATATAAGTTTTAATGAAGACATAGAGATTCCGTTATTTGATCCAAAATATCCAGACGAGGATATGTTGTATGAGACGTTTGTAAAAGTTAAAGAATGGCAAACCAAAATTATAGTTTGCTTTGTGAATGAAACGTTTCAGCAAGCCGTTCTCAGTGCAGCTTATAAGTACGAATGCTCATCCCTTCATGGATTTCAATGGCTATTTATTAGTCAGTTCGCTCGGGCATTTCCAAAAAACGAAAATTGTGGACCTAATATAAGCTGCTCAGAAGCTTTTAAAGGTTCACTTTTATTTGAGGATGCTTACAACATCAGTAATTTCTATTCTAAAGATTGGAAGCGGGTCCTTGATTATTACTTGTCTGCTGACAGAGCAAATCTATTTGGTCTAGACACATATTTCCCTGATATTGATGCTGGATCTTACATGGGTCTCGGCTATGATGCTGTCTGGTTATTTGCAGAGACATTAAATCACATTATCTCGCGACAGCTTACGGCCACAGGTGGGCTAATTTCTCAGGAGCTACGGAAAATTAAGTTTCAAGGGCTTAGTGGATCATTATACATGAATTCTGCCGGTGACAGAACAGGGTTTATGGGGGTAATCAAAGTTATAGATTTTAAATCTAAAAACAATTTTAAATTTCTAAGATTTGTCAAACATATTGAACCAGATTCTCGATTAGAATACAAGTATGGAATAGAGCCGAAACACATTGATCCAGTTAGTAACTTGTCTCTCATAGATATCGCTCTTCCAGTTTCAGATGTTTATAATCTGCGAACATTTACTTCCTACAGTGGAGGGATTGATTTAGAAAATTACCGAATGATCGAAGACAAATCAGAACCTTGGCCGTCCAAACGAATCTACCGATTTGAGAAAGTTGTGCCTCCGTTTACATGTAAAAATTCTTGTGGAAAAAGAGTGGCCATAGAAGACGTTAATCTTTATGATCGAGGAAAATGTATTGCCATGGATAATTGTGAATGCTTTTTAGGTTACTATGGAAAACGATGTGAAAAGATAATGTGCATCTGTCAGTTTGGCTTCTGTTTACAACCATTCAAATGTAAATGCACACATGGTTGGTCTGGTCAGAAGTGCGACAAACCAATATGTTCTTTTAGTTGTTCCCATGGAAAATGCACAGAACCAGAACGATGCAAATGTGTATCTTCGGCCTGGGTTAATTCAACCTGCTCCATACATATTGCATCAATAATCGTTCCTTTAGTTATTATCTTAGCTCTTCTCATTTACTTTGCATACATTGGTTCCTTTTGGTTGAGAAGATACCTGGAACGCAAGGCTGCCTTATCTGATCTTAGTTGGTTAGTAAGATGGACAGATGTAACAAAAGTCGACACTGGGACAAGCAAAGTTTCTGTGCATACTGAACTTTATTCCTGGAATAAAGAAAAATGGCATGTAAAGAACTTCAATTCTAAAACTGTCGACTTGGATGACGCAAGAATTCGATTTGACATGGTCGAGCTAATAACAATTCATCATAAGAATCTTATAGTGTACGGTGGCGCATGCCTGACTTATCCAAATGTATGCCTCCTTCTCGAACCAGCGCACAAAGGCAGCCTTGAAGATATATTAATTAACGAATCCATTCAACTTGGTTGGGATTTTCGTTTTTCCTTTATGAAAGATATTTGTGAAGGCATGAATTTCCTTCACACAAAGACAGAAATTAATTCACATGGCCGCCTGAAGTCATCGAATTGTCTTTTAGACAATCGCTGGACTGTGCGCCTGTCTGGCTTTGGCGTACCAACACTTCGTTACGGTCCATATTCAATATTAACTGATGCAGACGATCCGATTGTCTATCAAGAAAACCAAATGTCCTTATTGTGGACTGCGCCAGAACTACTGGAAACGGCATCTAATCTTAATGATGTTCGTTCGGGCACAAAAGAAGGTGACGTTTATTCTTTTGGTATAATTATTTCGGAAATCGCAACACGCAACGTACCATTTGGCCATGAAAGAAACTTTCTTTCAATATTCTCTATACTGGACTTGATCGTTGATAAGGATAATCCTGCATTGGCAAATGAACGGGAAGTTTGGACTTCCATTGGAGGAGATTTATTTTGTATTCGACCCCAAATAACAAGCGAACAATTACCAGAAGAAAAAGCGGTTAAAAAGAAATTCAGGAAAATGTTAGATGATATTTGGTGTGAAGAACCTACAGCAAGGTTAACTTTTCATAAATTGATTTCAATTCTTAATAATATTTATCCTTCTAAGGGAGAATTGATGGATAACTTGATAAACTTGCTGGAATCGTATTCCAACAATCTTGAACATGTAGTTGTTGAAAGAACAAATGACTTAGAGATTGAAAAAACTAAAATTGATAATATCATTAGTCAGATGCTACCAAAGCAAGTGGTTGAAAGTCTGAAATGTGGTGAAAAGGTGCAACCAGAAATCTTTGATAATGTAACAGTTTTTTATAGTGATATTGTTGGTTTCACAACCATTGCGAGGAAGAGCAAACCAATGCAAGTAGTGGATTTGCTGAACGAGCTATACGGCAAGTTTGATGGGGTCTTAGCACAGTATGACGTTTACAAAGTTGAGACTATTGGTGATGCTTACGTTGTCTCCAGCGGTGTTCCAACACGTAATGGAAATTTACATGCTGGTGAAATTGCTACTGCATCGATAGATATAGTTTGCACTATTATGACAGTACCAATTCCTCATCTACCAGATGATAAATTACTTTTACGCATGGGTATCCATTCAGGATCAGTGGTTGCTGGTGTTGTTGGTCTGAAAATGCCTCGATATACACTTTTTGGGGAAACAATGCAGATTGCTGCTAACTTAGAGGCAACATCAAAACCGCTGCATATCCAAGTTAGCAAGTATACGATTAACATTCTAAATGAAATTGGTGGTTATTCTTATAAACTTCGGGGAGATAGAGAGGTATGTGGCCGAACAATAACCACCTACTGGCTTTTGGGTAAAGCCGGTTACGAGAAAACATTACCAGATGTTGAGGAAAACTAAAAAAATTTTTCAATAACCAATTTATGTTTGAATAAACGCTAAAATGCATTTGATGTATTATTATTTTATTATTATTATTATTATTATTATTATTATTATTATTATTATTATTTACTCATTAGAGTTTTTCACATCAGCGTTAGCTGATGGTCTTTCACTGGAGTTTGAGTGACAGCAAGTCGCCTCAAGTCTCCAGGACTCTTCTCAGTATTCTGGCCGTTCTCAATAATATAGTAGTTTGGATGGTCTCCACCCGTCCGCCAACTTCCAAGTCCTCCAGTCCCTTTAATAATCCTTTAGTTACTGTTCCAAACGCACCAATTACAATTGATATAATTGTCACCTTCATGTTCCATAGTTTTTTCAATTCCCTAGCAAGGTCGAGGTACTCATCCTTCTTTTCACATTCTTTCAGTTTTATTCTGTGGTCAGCCGGGACAGCAAAGTCGACAATTTTGCAAGTTCTCTTTTTTTGGTTGATTATTTTTAGGTCTGGTCTTCTGGCCGAGTTTAGGTGATCTGTGTATATGTTAAAGTCCTATAGGAGTTTGTGTGTTATTTTCTAGGACAAGTACTGGGTTGTGCATATACCATTTGTTTGTATGGTCAAATTTAAATTTCTTGCACATCTCCTAGTGGATCACCTTGCCGACCCAGTCGTGTCTAGTATTATATTCCTTCTGCGCTAATTTGCTGCATTCGCTTATAATGTGATTGATGGTTTCATCTCTGTCATCGCGTAACCTACATTTGCTATTTTGTTGCATTTTATCTATTCACGCTTTGATATGTTTGGTTCTTACGGCGTTGTTTTGTGCTGCTATTAGGAGAGATTTTGTTTCTCTCTTAAAGTTTCCTTTTCTTAGCCATGTCCAGGTTTTGTCGTGTGAGATGTTGTTTATTAGTCGTTTAAAACGCCCATAGAGTTGTTTTCCTTCCCATTTTTGTTTTCTAGTTATTGTCATTCTGTTGTCCATCTTATTATTATTATTATTTTACTTTTTGGAGAGTTTTTTTTACACCAGCGTTAGCTGATGTTTTTCACTAGAGTTTGAGTGACAGTAAGTCTCCTCAAGTGTCCAGAACTCTTCTCAGTGTTCTGGCCGATCTTAATAATGCTATAGTCTGAATGATCTCAAATATTTGTACGTCTTCCAGTTCCCTTAGCAATCTTTTGGGGATTGTTCCAAGTGCACCAATTACAAGTGGTATCATCGTCACTTTCCTCTTCCATAGTTTTTTATTCTCTAGCAATGTTTACAAATTTACCTCTCTTTTTTTTTCAATTTTACTCCGTGGTCCGCCGGGACGTCAAAGTCCACTATTTGGCAGGTTCTCTTTCTTTTTTTCTTATTTTCTTTTTTTTTATATCTATCACTAGGGCTGGTTGTCTGGCCGAGATTAGATAATCCGTTTGTATCTCAAAATCCCAGAGAAGTTTGCGTGTCTCATTCTCCAGGAGGGATTCCGGGTTGGGCATATACCACTTGTTCGTATGATCAAATTTGAATTTTTTGCTCAACTCCCCGTGGATTACCTTCCACATCGAATTGTGTCTAGTCTTATACTCTTTTTGCGCAAATTTGCAGCACTCGCTTATCATATGATTAATCGTTTCGTCTCTATCATGGCATAACCTACTGTTGTTATTCAGTTGCGTCTTATCTATTTTTGGTTTTACATAATTTGTCCTTAACGCGTTGTTTTGTACTGCTATTAGAAGAAATTCAGTTTCTCTTTTCAGGTTTCCCTTTCTTAGCCATGTCTTAGTCCTCCCTCGTGTGAGATTTCGCTTGTTTGTCACTTGAAATGTCTATACAATTCCTTTTCTTTCTATTTCTGTTTTCTCGGTATTTTGTTCTATTGATCCTTGTGTTGTTTGTGTTATCTCTGCTCGCTGTAATCAGTCCCTCTTTGCTCTTTTTTATATAGTCTTTGAGTCGTTTTATCGATGTATCGACGCTATCTTCAATGCTGGCGAATCCTCTTCCTCCTATTCTTGTCTCATATAATCTCTCTATATCATCTCAGAGATGTAAGACCTTATGTGTCGTCATAATCTTTCTGGTTCGCTGGTCCATTTGTGGAAGTTCTTCCTTCGTAAACGTTAGGAATGGTCCCGAGTATCTTACTAGAGCAACAACTCCGGTGTTTATCCCTTTGATGTGGTTTCAGCTATATAGTTTGGTTTCGAATAGTTTTCTCGTTCTCTTAAGGTATTCTTTTTTATTTTTTTATTTTATCTCCTGGATCCTTTTGGTTCTTCGGGGAACAACCCACGGTTTATTAGCGACTAGTAAACCTCCTCACTGATTTGTGGCGTTTGTATTTTCCACATAATAGGTAGGCACGTTATAGGACTATAGTTGTTGGTAACGATTCCTTTTGAGGGGGTATTTTTGGATCAGTGTGGTCTTTCCTTTGGTCCTCCATTCGGGTATGTCTGTTTCTTCGAAGCATCTATTCATTTCAATAGCCAGTCTGTCATGGATGGGAGTGACTGATTAAAACTAGTATCCATGTATGCCATCACGGCCTGATGTTTTCCAATTTGATACTTTTTTAGCGTTGCTCTGAGTGAATCGAGGTGTATTTTCGCTTTAAGACCTTCTTCGAGTCTTTCTAATTCTTTTTCCATGTTGTTTATCCTTTCGGCTTTTCTGTTATGTTTTTTCGTTCCCATATTTTGCTCCAAAATTGTTTTGCTTCCTTTTCATCCATTTGTTGGCATGTCCTCGAGCATTCTCCCCCTACTCCCAGGTAGAATTTTCTTTCGTTCTTTTGGAATGTCCTATTTTGCCTGTATTGTTTGATCCTGTCTCTATATTTTTTCATCTTCTTTCCTTCGCCAGTACCTTCTGATTTATTTCTTCGAGTTGTATTGTTTGTTTTAATTATGTTGCTTTTCTCTTTTCGCCCCATTATATTCCAGCGTTTTTTCTCTGTCTTATCATTTTTGTTTGTTGTCGTAGATTTTTTTATCTGTGTTTTCAGTCTAATTTCCCATCCAGGTTTTGAGTTTCTGTTCGTGTTCTTTAAGGGACACCGATTTCATCTGACTAATTTCGCTCCTGCATAGATTAAGTCGTTTAATTCCGTGATGTTCGTTGAGATATGTGTTAATATTTTGTTTTATTTTTTTCAGTTTCTGCTTTGGTTCGTTAGCAATAGCAACGTAGTCTACTTTTCAGACATAAGTCTCTTTATAATCTCTACATTCATTTTTCTTCTTGTGTTATTCTTTGATCTGTGTGGTTTGGTCACGTGGTGCTTCGATAATTATTATTACTTTGCATTTCAGATAGATTTAACGATTCTAGTTTTTCAGTATTTAGTGTCTCGATTATTGTACTTGGGTCTTGTTGACTTGATTCTCTATTTATTTATTGGTATATTTCTAATATTTAAAGATCAGAAAACCAACCTTTCTTTATTATCGTCCTAACTAGTTAATGAGTTTTTGGCTTGTTTGAAATCTTCCAGATTCTTTCCAAATTTCTATCATTTTTTTTTCTATATCCTCTTTGTGTAGGGTTTTTAATTTACTAAGCTTTTTACTTAGATGTAGCACAAGGCCGCATGAATGGGGCACCCAATGAGAATCGAACTCACTCGTGTAGGTTTGCTAGCCTAACATGCTAACCATTACACCACCCGAGGTGCCGTCTCTTTGTGTAGGGTTGCTCCTAAAATAAGTATGAAGTGCAAGTTTGTGGTCTTCCCCATTCCATTTTCTGTGTTGTGGTTTCTGATTTGTGTGGTTGCTTAGGTCGTCAGTCATGTACCTGAAAAAAGATCTGGCAACATTCTCAGGATGCTGACCAAGTTACCCATGTTGACAATTAAGGGAGCTCCAACCAATCATTACACCAGACCTGTTGTCTGGGTCCGACGTTTAATTATGTTTCGATTTGTCATTTTTATCAAGGGTAGTATATTGCGTCTATACCCGACCCAAGGGTTGTTTATTATCTGTGCACTTGTCACCGATCTGATTAAGAGGAAGCAGCGTCGAATCAACCGAAAAGGACATCGAAACGAGGTTAACAAAAGCATGGACAGCTATCAATAGGCTATCGATTATATGGAAAGGTGCCCGTGGTGTAGTCGTTATCGCCGTAGGAAATGAACACGGCGATACGAGTTCAAATCCTGGACGATATTGATTGCATTTCACATAGCACTAATACCCTTGGGAAAGGTATGAATCCAATTATTCTCCCTGCAGCTATGGGTAAATAGTAGGACAGATTAGGTTCTTCAGCCTTGGTGAGGCAACTAGTCTAGGAGAAGGAAAACTCTGAATTTAAACCTGTTAAACTCCGCTTAAAAATTGACCTTGTGTCATATCCTGCCCGAGCGGAGGGGTTGGTAAATAGTATCGAATACAGGAAATCAGACCTAACCGATAAAATGAAACGCAGTTTCTTCCAGGCAGCGGTCACATCGATACTGCTATATGGCTGCACTACATGGACGCTAACAAAACGGCTGGAGAAGAAGCTAGACAGCAATTACACAAGAATGCTACGTGCAATCTTGAACAAGTCCTGGCGGCAACAGCCCACAAGACACCAACTGTACGGCCACCTGTCCCCTATCACGAAAACTATTCAAGTTAGACGAACCAGACATGCAGGACACTGCTGGAGACGCAGGGACGAACTCATAAGAGATGTACTCTTATGGACCCCCACACATGGCCGTGCAAAAGCAGGACGACCAGCACGAACATACATTCAGCAGCTATGTGAGGATACGGGATGTTGTCCTGAAGACCTACCTAGGGCGATGAACGATAGGGAGGAGTGGCGAGAGAGGGTCAGGGATATCCGTGCTACCAGCGCGATATGATGATGATGATGATGAAGTAAGAGAACTCTTAAGCGGGTCACAAAAAACCTTCCCTCGTGAATATATTAAGTTTTTACTTAGTTAAAATCCGTGGTGGACTTTTTCCTTTACTGTATTACAGATATTTTGTTCTTTATACACTGAGTTAATAGGTGTGATACAGTTATTCTGACTTTCCCTCTGCTTTAAGGCGTTTAGTATAATTTGGGTCACCCTTCTACACTAAGTGATTTTGATTGAAAAAGGTCGTCACTTGATTGCCAAGACTATCCTGACTACTTTCTTTGTTGACTTTTTATTCTTCACTCTCCACTCAGTCCCTCCCACTACTCCCTCGAGCCATTATTTTTTCTACTTCGGCTACTTGTGTAAAGGAATAGTAATTCCTGAGGTTCTGCGAAATGTAAAACTCCGGGTGTTAGTTCCACAATTGTACAACACAAATTTGCACAAGCATCGCAGACACAAGAAATTTGACAAAAAAAACAAAAATATTAAAAAATAAACAATTTTATATATCAACCCAACAATCATATTTACCCAACCCCTCCGCTCGGGCAGGATATGACACAAGGTCAATTTTTAAGCGGAGTTTAACAGGTTTGAATTCAGAGTTTTCCTTCTTCTAGACTAGTTGCCTCACCAAGGCTGAAGAACCTAATCTGTCCTACTATTTACCCATAGCTGGAGGGAGAATAATTGGATCCATACCTTTCCCAAGGGTATTAGTGCTATGTGAAATGCAATCAGTCTCGCCCAACAATAGCAATGATTATACAAAAGGTGTTCACATGTGTATCTGTAAAACACGAACATTGTCAGTCAAATTTAATGTGTGTGTATGTGTAAGTATGTCCGAATTAAAAAGAATAAGTAAGCTTGTACTTATATACTAGTGTTTAGTGTTTTGAAATGGTTAGTTTCTATAACCCTATAAATTATTTGACAACACAAATGAATAACGAAACTTCTTTTGAAAACACAACAACGAAAGGTTTATTATAGTGGCAGGTGTAAAAGAGTAAGAGTGAGAAGGTGTCCCCGGTTAATGTGTTGGTCCTTGAGTTTGTAGGAAGTGTATGGGTGGGTGTGTCACTGTAGCGAGTTGCTCGTGTGACTGACCACAAGGCTGGTTCTTCCGTGTGTGACGCGTGTTCTTCTGTGAAGGCGAGAGAGGTCTGCCATGGCTGCGAGCTAGCTGCTCTCTGAGGTTGTCGGATGACTACCAAAAGGACTAGAAAAAATAGTTCTAGAGAGGGCGAAGGAATCAATGCGCTCTGCCTGGCGATTGGTCGGTGTATAGCCAAATCGCTTGGCGGGAGCATTGACTCGTGAAAGGAAATAGATCTTTGGTTGCTACAAGTGTATGAGTGAATATATGTGTGTGTCTTGATATGTAAGAGTTTTCAGCCACTCTCCTAACCGTATCGGGTCATCTAGCGTCAATCTATCGGGCCGATGTGCCTGTCTGCGGATCTGTCGGTCTCTGCTTTGAACTAACAAACTTCGCTATTTATACTTTTGAGTAAAATAAAAGTGGATCAAAGTAAAATATTTGAAGTTTATTACAGGTCAAATAAAGTTCAAATGCGTGGGCGTTGGTGAAAATGCAACCCGTGACTTATCTTATCCTATCAGATTCACAGAAATTACGCATTTATTTTGGAACCTAAGTATTTTTGTTTCTGTGACAAATTTTTCAACAAGTAAGTTTTTGATCCGCTTTTTCTTGAATATTCTATTCTATATGTCTTTCGATGATAGGTTTAAAAAATATAAGAGTATAAATTCTATGTAAGTGAGAATTTGATCCTTTTTTTTTTTCCTGGGATATTCCTATCTACGTGTTCTGAGTTGATTTATCTAAAACTAAAGAAATGTGTATCCTATATAAGACTTAATTTCTAGTCAGACTCAAATATTACCCGCAATTCATACAGAAAATACAAACACATGTCATGCACTTCGATAATTTAGTCAGAGACATTCAAAAAATAAAAATAAAAATTCATTTACGTCACCATTTTTTCCTTTGCTTTTTGGCGTGTCTCCTCGAGTGTTCTCGTTGCTTGTAGGGCAGTATTTGTTTTCCTGCTTTGTTATCTTGTGCCGGGCACTATTCGCGTCTGTCTTCTTAGTCGTCGAATTCCTATATCTATTTTTCACTTTTATTTTTTGTTTTTATTTCAAATGTTTATCACGTGAATACCAACACTATTCCCACTACTTCTTTTATTTACTTTTTATTCTTCACTTTCCACTAAATTCCTCCCACTATTCCCTCGAGCCATTATTGTTTCTACTTTCTCTTTTTATATTATTTTACTGCTTACGAGATTTTCACGCTGGCTCTTACAGCTGGATTTTACCGGAATATTTTGTGTGATAGTGTGAGGTATGTGGCTGAAGGTAACGGACAAATGGCAAGGCTGTGTTGCCATTTGATATCTGACTCCATATTTTGGTTATTTTATTTTACCCCCATGTTGGCTAGTCGGTGTAACGCCTTGCCCAAGAAAGTCCCAAAAAGAATTATACAAAAGAAAAGACAGCAACAGATAAGAGACGAAGACGTTTCTTTTATACTTTCCTTTATTTACTGGGTTCAACAACCATTCCCTAGATGAGGGAGTTTTTTCCTGGATACATTGAAATGGTTGCATCCCCCAGTTAAGGTGTCAAAAATACGTTAATCGTTTCATGCATGTGTTTGTCCTCATTTGGTATTTCGGGCTTCGATAAGGGTTAGTTTTCTTTTGGAAGTTTGTCAAAGTCCGGTAAGGGTTAGTTTGTAGTTCATTTGTGGGTCTTTTATATTTTTGGCATAATGCTGACCGAGAGAGAGCTGGTACTGGGTGAAAAGGACTAACCAACGCCTAGTCCAAAGACGTATGGCGTGGCGCCCGGACACCCGTCAGCAACGATGTTGTCAAATCGCTGGTCACTGCCCGAAAGAGAAAGAAAGCCTGTTCCCCTTTGTCAAGAGGATGCTTTTATTCTTTTACGCATGTCAGGGACCACTGGGAGTTTCTGCAAATTTAAGTTTTCCTTTTTTTTTAATTCAATTTTTTTTTTAAATCTATTTATTCGTTCCCTACAACAGCAAGTCTCCTTGGGTCTCCAAGAGTCTTTTCAGTATCCGAGCCGATTTTAGCAGTGATGTGGTCTGGATTGTTTTAATTCTTCTTCTAACCTCCAGCTCTTTGAGTCTCTTTTCAGGTTCTTGGGGACCGTTCTAATGTCCACGACTATGATTGGTATCATCTTTGCTTTCATGTTCAACAACTTTTTTAGCTCTCTGACAAGGTTTAGGTATTTGTCCAAGTTTTAGTTTTCTTTCATTTTCTTTCTGTGATCTGCTGTTACAGTAAAATCCACAATATAACAGATTCTTTTTCTTGTAAATTAAAACAAAATCTCGTTTTCTAACCTGTATTGAGTAATCTGTTTGTATTTCAAAGTCCCAGAGAATCTTATGCATTTCATTTTCAAGGACAGATTCAAATATGCGCATATACCATTTGTTAGTATGGAGGAATTCATTATTATTATTATTGTCATTATAATTTGCAAGTTTTTCACGCCAGTTTTAACTGGTGGATTTTCACAGAAGTTTGAGCGACAGTAAGTCTCTAAGACTCATCCAAGACATTTTCCTGATCTCCACAGTGCTTTGGGCAAGATGGTCTCGATTCTTCCTCCAGTCTCCAATCCAAGATCTAGGAAACCGTTCTAAAGGTACAAACTACAGTTGGTATCACCGTCACCATCATGTTCCACAACTTTTCA
This sequence comes from Sepioteuthis lessoniana, assembly GCA_963585895.1. Taxonomy (NCBI): domain Eukaryota; kingdom Metazoa; phylum Mollusca; class Cephalopoda; order Myopsida; family Loliginidae; genus Sepioteuthis; species Sepioteuthis lessoniana. The sequence continues at coordinate 82,337,440 of OY757906.1, read as the reverse complement.
GCTTTCTAACAAGATCCAAATATTTGTTGATCTTTTCTTTTTCCCCCCCTCTGTGGTCAGCTGTAACGGCAAAATCTACAACATAACTTCTTTTCTTCTTGTTAATATTGCTAGGTGTTACAGACAAAAGGGAAATAACTCTCTCAATGTGAAAAACGTTGTCTGCGGGTGGAAGGTGATGTTAGAATGTAATATAACTAAATAAATCCTTATTATTTTTCCCGCGTGTGTTTTCTTTTATCGCGGTCAATGTTTGTTGTCTTGCACAAGTTACACTGTTTAAAGCAAGTCAATATAGCAGGCGATTACAGCTGATTTGATGACGAGTGAGTGAAATTTAACCTAAGATTCTTTCTTGTATTTTTCCATTCAAAAAGGAAAAAAACAGGGCTGTTTCATCTGACGAGTTTAAACAGATTTTGCGTCAACAGCAAGAATAATCTAAGAAATCTCAATTAAATTTAATAACAGCTATGACACAGCAATTTCAAATTCAACAGGCTGCCAAGATCTAAGAAAATTCGATCGAAAACAGTTCTATCGATTTTCGATCAAATTCTATTTCGCTGTTCGAGTACGTCAGTTTCCTAAAGGATGGAACATCTGAGTTTACTTATGTAGATGAGGGAGTTTCTGATAGGTCAACTGGCATCGAGGTAAACGACGATGTCTCAGTGGAACAAACATCCATTGGAGTAAAAAGAACTTATTCGCCTACACGTTTCATAGAAGAACGCAAGACTAAGAAGGAGCAACTGAAAAGTCTTGTAGACTCACTGGCTGATATGCTGTAAGATAAGTTAGGGAGGAATGAGGAGCGTGTGGAAAACATTGTTAAATAGTATTTAGAGTGTGAACTGCGTTCAGCATCTCTGGTATCGATACAGAACGAGGCAAACAGCTATATCTTTATCTTTTCGGACGGCAAACTTTGTTCTTTCAGTCCTGTTGTTGTTTCCTGGGTCAAACTTAGCGATTGAGAGCTACTAGAACGTCTTTAGTGAACAAAATGAAATATCACTCATACGTGCGAGGTGACTGGCAAAATTTTCAATTGATCTGACACCGTACGACGCTGCGTTCCAATTATTGAAAGAATACGTTAGAAATGTTCAGCCAGGCGCAAGAGAAGACTTCGCTCAAGAGTTCCTAAGGGATATTACCTTTGAAGCGCTGGTAAACAACATAGACGAGGAATTTAAGGAAATTACGATAAAACGCGAGCAACTGTTATTGAAATAGGAAGAGTATAGGTCTGACTCACAGGACAAAGCGCTCCATGTTGCTATTTATTGGAAACGCTCTTAGCCTGTAGAAATTTTGGTAAGGAACTGGTGATCCTGTTTCACCGATCAGCAGCAGACCCGTGGGGTCACGTGGCGTCCATTATAAAAAAAGAGCCCCACAGGAGATTCTCTATTTTCCACTACCACCGCTGTTAGCAGGAGGTCCATTTCGTAGCAGCCCTTGACGGCATACGAATTTGGTAACTTCCACTACCGGGACCCAAGAGCGACGAACGCACGTGCTAAGTTAAAAGGAGCAGGACACACACAGTTAAGTTCCAGCAGGTATTTTATCTGCAAACTCACCACTCACTTTACCACCTACTTTACCTTATCAAACCTACTTTACCTTCAACCTTCCCAACAAACCTAACCATATTTTACATCTTGAACTCTCTTTTATGAACTGTTACTTACACATTCGTTGTTTATTCCATTTGGTGTAAAACCCTGTTTATTATTGTTGTATATAAATTTTGTTGCATGTATAAGTCGTTCGTCCCTTTCTTCAAAAGCTGTCACCAATTCCCTATTGCTGTTTAAGTACGGTTTATTCTTTTACAAAACGTAGGAATAAACCGAGCTTTTCGGGCTTTATAAAATTCCTCATAAGCCACCTCTTTGGGGTTACATCGGAGGATGATCTTCGAGTGATCAAAAAGGCATTGGGTAAATTAGCAAATACATAGGGGTAGACATTGCATATGATAGTAGATAGCATCTCTATTGTAAATGTTACGAGGCGTGAGGTATCCGATAATAGACACAAAATAAACGAACTTATTTCTAGCCTTAAAAGTATTGTGGTTTCCATGGTGAACGCAACACTGAGATTGGACAAACGAGTATCTAGATAAGAAATCCTTATGCATAAATACTGGTTATACAAGATTATGGTTGCTCGTTTTGGGAAATACTTCTTGGACGACTGCATGGCTTTGAACTACTTGAAACTACAGCTCAAATTGTCGGTTGATCATTTTTTTCTCATTGTATAATCGCTCCGCACGACCTGAGGGAGCTACTGCATAGTATATCTTGGGCGCTCGCGGATAATTTCAAATTAGCAAGTGATCCAGATAAGGACATATGATATTACTATTATAGGACTTACACTCCTATAATTCAAATTAGGCGGAAGCACGCAAATATTCAGTCTCGAGAACCACGTAACCTGCTTAAAACTACGTCCCCGTTTGAATTTCGTCCCGCGTTTTTTGGAGCCGATTCCAAGACACGTATTTTCTATAAATACGTCGTTTTCAAACACTATCTCTTTTTCCCAATTTCTATTGCAGCACTAACACACTCTCTCCAGTGTGACTCACTTATTCACCAACAGACGTCAAAAGCCACAAAATGGATAAACCGTGCAAACCTTCTTTTCCTCAAAATACTTTGCTTATGAGACTTTTTCCAGCCTCGGAAATACCAACTGTTTCAAACCACAGGAAGAAATGAACATTTAAAATTATGTAGTCGACACGAATCGGACACTTTTATTATTTAACCCTTTTTGTAGTTTTAGTTGTGTTAGTCACACACACACACAGGACTATTTTACGAACAATATAGAATCAGTAATATTTTAAATGCATCATTGCATGTTTTGTTATGAATATAAATTTGTTTTGTTTGTCGTCTTGTTTTGAATGTTCCTTTTGTCCGCACCCTTTCATATCTTTACTCATTTACTTCATTTGTCTCCATGTGCCTATTTTACCTTTATCCAATGTGGCTTTTTCCAAACATATACTAAAACACAAAATAAAATTTTGAGGGACTAAACATATCTACCAAATGACATGCCCCCCCCTTACAAATTGGCGACCTTCCGACTTGCGAGAACACGCAACCACATATAAAAACAAATTAAATATATCCCTACAAAATGGAACTTAAATATCAAAACACAGTCACCTCCAACACTATAGAACATTGGGTTGTACGACACTTTTTTACTCAAAATCTATCGTGGTTGTAGTGAACGTCCCATTGGTAGATAGAGAACAATCATCCAAGGTGTATAGTATTTTGAATTTTTTTTCTTCCGTTGCTCACGAGCACAAGTTCTGCGGACGGCTCCCTGTTAACAGCCAGGTTCGAACTGGAGTCGGAAATAATTGCAGTAAATAGGATTGGAACCCGATACATTCTATTAAGTCAGGTTGAGGCAGCAAATTATGTGAGGTCTCCGGTCATGTTCACGTTACCAATTCGAGAGTCTTATGAGATGTCGCTTTTTCGACATAATCAAGTAGGAATAGGGAGGAACTGCTAGGTCATAATTAAAACGACCACTCGACTTTCGCTTTCAGTCAGGGTGGACCAGGGATCTTGGATAGTAGCAACAACCAGCAATCTACACTTTACAGTACTCTGTGGTGACAGGTCTCGGAGTAAGCTTGTTACCCGAGCCCCATTAGCCACTATACATATAGAGGATGGGTGCACAGCTTACAATGTTAACCGTAACTTGAGATTTAAAAACGTAGAAAAGCTGCAGGTCACACACATCAACATCTCTAGTCCGGTAGTGTGGTTCCCAATTATGCTAAAAATTCCCTAGTTTTCGGTGGACACCATACACGTGGAATTGCGTGACATGAGGGAGATTCCTATCTGCAAACTATTAAATACCTTAGAACAGGTAAATATTGAGAGATTTAACGAAGGGTATCAAGAGAACCCGATGAAGTTGATTTTAGGAATTAATGCTGGCATGGTTGGCATTCATAATAATTTTTGGGTTAGCAGCTAGAAGGTGGATTGAGAAGGAGATGAAGTAGACGTACTGCAGAAAAGGAAACCAATTTATATCTTGTGAATAGTGCTGCGATGTCAAAGAGTATTCAACACCTGAATTTATCTGGGTTGAACCAAAAGATATCCTCCAATATCTAGAGCTGGAAGCAGGTGAAGGGTCTGTAGTTAAGGAAAACGAGAACTCGAGACAACCAAGGAGATTACGACTCACGAGTCCATTTTTTAGACCAAGTTAGTAGAGAGTTACGAACTGTAGGTGATTCGGCTAATCCGCCAACAAATCCCGCGCCTATCATCAACAAATAAAATCAGGCTCTTAGGTAATTTTTCTTCGTTTTTTGTTTTCTTGGTCAGATTTAGAATCACATGTACTGCAGATAATGGCAGCTTTTCTGTGTTCAAACATAGTATTTTGAAATTAAGAAATATGTGTGACGTTAAAACTGATTAGAGACACGCATGGTATTAATTGAAGGTCATTTATCCGATGACAGTTTGAAAATTGGTGCGTGGTTACCACCTATAGTCGTATAGTGTGCATCGAGATGTATACTGGTATGATACAACGCAGAGAAAAACGAACTTTTGAACATTACAGATCTTTCTTCTGATGAGTGTGATCTACCCCCCCCCCCAAAAAAAAACATTGCCGGGGTTGCCAAATTCGGCTCCTCGATTTTATATTCCAAGAAAAAAAAAGAAAAAAAAAATTGTTTTGTTATATATATAACAAACAAAACAACAAATTATATATATATATATATATATATATATATATATATATATATATATATATTGTACAAGTGCCACGATTTGTGGAGTAATGAAAGTGGAGGAAAGATGCAATAAAAATGTTCACATGAGAACATTTTGAAAAATAGGATGACGAGGAATGTAATGTATCATCTTGATCTGCGATGTTGTTGACAGATACATCCGGCTGCTGATAAAATAAAAAAATAATTGCCGGAAAATAAGCATTGCTTGGGTGTAAGTTGTGACCAATGGAGAAAAAGTATTGCATGAATGTAAAATATGGCAAATGAAAAGCAGGCAATGTGTAAGTGTAGGCCATGATCAATAAAAAACAATCATTGCGCGAGGGTCACGTGGGAGCTGTAAGGCTATATAAGGTCTAGAATTTTGGCTGAAGTCAGTTCCCACTGCCTGTTTCGACTCCTGACGGCTCCTTCGTGAGTGCGATCTCTCTCCGGTTGCTCTCCTGCTCCACACAAGCATCACAGTCAAAGAATAAAGATATAAGATTGTATATTTATATATACGTGTTCCTCGTTGTTTGTCAAGACCCAGCGGTAATATACTACAATATTATTCAAACTGGAGAAGGACAAAAACATAACTGTAAAAGCTCTCACTACTGAATGCGAAAAACTTTTACATCTTAAAAACGATACAATAATGTTTCAACAACAACATTCAAATTCCTTCACAACTAGCAGTGTCCCAACAAAGAAGAATTCATCACACGAGTTAAAGAAAACTCCACCTTTTACTTGTGGGTTTTGCGGTAATCAGCGTTCTCATTCCCGTCTGTAGAAAAACATGAATGTTAGTGATATTATAAACGCGGACAGAATAAATTTTTTGTCGCCTCTCGGAAGCTAAATATTCCGATCCTACTTCAAAGCCAGTCTAAAGAAAATCTATCAAGCCACATCATTAGCGATCAAATTCATATTCAGTGTCAGCGACTTTCAAAGTTAAATTTGAATCCCGGAAAAAAAGTATATTTCTGTTTCTGTCAACAAAATCTGTGTTCGTTTTCTATTTGATACAGTTTCAGACATTACCTTAATCTCACGGTTCACGTGGGAATGATTAGGGAAACTGGACTTATTAAAAATTGATTCCATTGCTCGGAGTGCATCAGTTGATGAAATTCAGCTTTCCACCGAGTTGAGTTGCAGTATTTGTTTTTTTGAGATAAGTTTCCCTGGTACATATTACGTCACTGACTCTGGTCTCAATGAGATTGACTGGATAGGCGTGCAAGATCTTTTCTCTATGCCACCCAATACTGTATTTAACACATTTACTCCTTCCTTGGTTTCCAAGATTGAATACATATTATTGTGCCACACAAGTACTATGGAACATCACAATTTGATAGTGGCTGAAGCAATAGAAAAGACTTTAGAAGATGAGAAATGTGAGCCAGAAATAGCTCTAGCTTAGACAGTGAGTGCTAAAAATGAACTTTAGAATCATTCAGAATGTAGTCCAAATAAGCTTGTGTTTGGGTCCTCAGTTTTCACTGATCTGTTACCTGCATTGGAAGCTGCAACAATTAGCAACATGGCTAGAGTAAATTTAAATACCTTACATGCAGCAAGGAAAAGCTTCATGGAAGCTGAATCAAATGAAAGAATTCAGAGAACACTAAAATCTTATGTAAGGACTTATACAAATGAAGGATTTGTGACAAGTGACACTGTCTATTATCGAAGACAGACCTGCAAGGGATGGTGTGGTACTGCTAAAGTATTGGGTAAGGAAAGTCAGTGCGTACTGATCAGGCAGAGGTGCATTTTACAGGATGCATCTGTCATTTCATGAAGGTAAACAAAGAGTTTAAAATTCCAAGGAATGAAAAAAATGAAATTTTTCCAAATAAGATAAATGAAATCTGAGAGGAAGAAAATGAATGACAACATAATAAAAGTTCTAATTGCAAAAGTGAGGAATTGAAAGATAAAACTAAAAAAAAAACATGTAGAAACGCAGTTGTGGAATAAAAAAATGAATGAAAGAGTGAAAAAAGGCAAAAGATTATGAGCATGCATCTAAAATCAACTCGAAAATATAGCCATTGAATGAATATAAAATCAGAAGAGGAAAATGAAACTCCAATCTGTATCAATTGGGATCATGTTGGTCAATGGAGACAACTACACCAAGTAACAGATAAAGTAAGTTGTCAAGAATATGTAGTTTTGGTCATGTTTGAACAAAAACAAGCAAAAGATAGATTGATGCTAAGAAAAGAGAAATACAAAATATGAAAATGCATGAAGTATATAAATGTGTGCCTGACATGGGACAGACGTGTATATCAACAAGATGGGTGATAACAGAAAAATCCAAGGACAATAAGAAGATAATGAGGGCCTCCCTTGTTGCAAGTACTTATGAAGATTTGCCTAACCTAAAAAAAGACTCAACATGCAACTGTGATGCTGTGTGTTTTGAAGTGGTTGGTAGAGATTCTTGATTTCATCTCAGCGTTTCTGCAATGTGGTATGCTGTAAAGAGAGATATTTCTTAGATGACCACCAGATGTATGTCCTGATTCAGAGATATGAAAGCTGAAAAGCTGTATTTATGAATTAAATGATGCACCTCGTTCTTGGTACAAGAGAGTCAATCACAAGTTAACTAACCTAAACGGAATAGTGACTGCATACAAAAATGCACTGTTTCTTTGGCCTGATGCAACTGGTAATTTGATGGTTATTTGGGCAATGCATGTAGATGTTTTCATATTCTGTGGAAATGATACATTTCTGAGGAATGTGACCTCAGAATTAAAAAGAATATTCAAAGTTGAAACACATGAAAATGGAACCTTCAAATTTTGTTAAACAAACAAAAGATGGAATTATAATAGACTAAACTCTCTATGCTTCTTGCCCAGTCAGCTGGGGGCTGTAGAATACACCGACTGCACCTCTGCAGAGGGGTAAGACTCCCCCCAAAGAGTGTCCTGGATATGATACTAAATCTGATGGTGAGGTTCCAGTAATGCTGGAGCTTTGGGGAATGCGGAGTACCCCTTTATTGCCATTGCTCCCAGGTCCACTCTGGCCCGGCGTGGTAGCACCTGATAGGGCCCTATCTATGGGTTAAATAGAACTAACGGCATACTTCTGCTAAACTGAACTGTTTGATTAAATTGAATAGCTTGAAATAGGAATGTTTTTGACAATTGAACCGTACATTGATTAAACTGTGTGCTTATGCTAAACTGAATTATTTGAAATAGAACTGTTTTTCGACATTAAAACTGTATTTACACTAAACTAAAATACTAAATAATAAACAAGTGAAAGCAAAAATATAAGGGGAATAATTTTTATTCAAGAAATAATATATATGAACTAGATTTGATCTGATATTCAAGTCAGAAGAGAAAAATGCCAGTACATGTAGAAGAAAGCTTATATAAGCTATAAATATAGTACTTGTCATAAGTATTTGAATAAACAATGTGGGTTTAATCATTTAGTTTTGAGAGTTAAAAGTTAGAATCAAATATTATTGCACTTGTTCTAAATGTTAAATTTCTGGAAAAAAATTTGATTAATAGAAGTCAACTGTTTAATGTAAAAAGTATGTCTTACTTTTATCTTTCTAAAATCTTGCTTAGAATCAATCCAGAAGATTGGAAAGGTGGATATGAATCCTTATTTGAATTTCCAAACTAGTAAGTTAAATTGGATCTACTCTAGCTCAAAAGTCCTAATGGTCTCTATAATCTTTAGCAATTAAAAACAGATTTTGTATTTGTTCAAATTCTTATGAGCAGTTTATACAGGATGATAATTATAAAGATTATGGAAGGTACTACTCAAGCACAAAATCTTTTTTATTATTATCATCTGATTGTAAAGATTGTCTAAAAATTGACTTTCCAATCTCTCAATCTTAAGTTAGAAAAATAAGTTTTTTTTTAATTATTTAACAATTCTATTAAAAAAAAAAGGTTTTAAAAGAAACTGAGTATACAAACTACAAAATATGACTAAATACAAACTTCTTTTATATTAATTGCTATATAATTTGGTTCTTGCAGGTTTCTTTTTAATTCACAAAATCAATTGATTAGAAGCAAACTGTTCAAATATTTATGATATATATATATATATATATATATATAAAAAATAAATAACTATTTGAAAGTTGTTGTTTGAGGATGGAATATCTATATTAACAACATCAAAAGCTTGACTTTTTAATATCAATTTTTTTAAATAAATGATTCAATGAGTATAAATTCATAAAATAAAAATGTCAATGATTTCTCTATAGTAACTGCTGTACTTAAACAAGAAGCTTAAATCAAATTTGGTGTGTATAATTCAATTGTAGTTGATTTTCAAAGTGAACTTTTGGGCCTTCTATCAAGAAATTTCTGATCTACAATTCCTTTGTAGATATATTTCATACATGTTCAATAATAGCTTATGTAAGCCATATTGCTAATACAACTTTTATTATTGTGTCTCTTAGAAATGCATATTTTGATAAACTTGTGACTTTCTCTCTGATGAATTGCCTTGAATTTTTATGTCTAATCATTCTTGCACCACCACCTGTTAAAGATGACATTGCATAAATTGGCACTTTGGAAATGTCTAACAGCACAGCATTGCATAGAACTGGAATCTCCAGATATTAAATTGCCAAATATTTAACTAAATAACCATTCATTGGACTTGTTTCTGAAAAATAAGAAAAATTCAAATGTCAACATAAAAAAAAGACAAAACTTGTAACTCTCAGGTAATCATTTCTAAAATAAAATCTAACTGCTCAAATAGGACAGCATCATTCTTGGTTTAATTAAACTAATAAAAAATAATGCTTGAAATAATCTAACTTTCCGTCTTTAGAACAAGTGACTAAATGGATCAGACATTTCTTCTGAATATACAAAAGGCTATTCTTTTAGTAACAGCAAAATGTTAGAAGGAAAAGCGATAATGATTGCTCACACATTCCAAGTTTGGTTGGTTGGTTTTAAGCTATATCAACCCTTGTTGGGTTGTTTGATGCCAAAGTCAATTTTTTTTCAAGCAATTATATGGTTTAAAGAAACTAATGATAATTCTTTATAAACAATTATAGCTTTAAGTAACTATTCTTAACACAAATAATTTGCACACAGTTGTATGGTTTCAAATATTCCTATCTAATACTAATTATTTTCAAATATATTTAATTCACAAATGCGACCCTAAAAGGTACTATCACTCTGGGTCAGAGTAGACCTAGAAGTAATAGCTGCAAAAGAGTGACCACACTCGCCTGAGCTCCAGAACCTCACCACCAGATTTTTTAGGGGTGGGAAGTCTTAATTCGCTACAGAGGATGCAGTTGGTACATTCTAGGTCCTGCCAACAGAATAACACATTCTTAGCATACATCCTGGTACTTGGCTGATTCCAGCTCTTGACTTATATGTCTTTTAATAATCATTTATTTGCACGAAATTGGAGGTGCTCATGGTGTAATAGTTATTATAGTAAGAATGGACGAAGAGACCCAAGTTCAAAACCCTGGATGAGGTTGTTTACATTTTACATAGCATTAATACCCTTGGAAAAAATATGCATCCAGCTATTTATTTTTTAATTGCTGTGACTAAAAGACATTTTTAAGAAATTAAAAAACTTAATGACTGCTTATAATTCCAAATGTCCAATGGAATGTTTTATAAACTCAATAAAATAGTTCCTTCCCTCACTTTCTATACATATAGATGTTCATAAAAATTCAAATTACAGGCAGATATTTAGTCTGGGCTAATTATAACTTTTTAGATATAAAACCTTCTTTATTTTTCACCATCATTTGGTTTCATTTATTTGTTATGCTTCCTTGAGTATCTCCCCTTTTTACAATATTTTCTCATCCACCTTAAAAAAAACTTTGCACAGCATGTATACACTATTAATACAATATCTATATACAGATCAAATTCTGTTAAATAATTCATCCAATAGTTTCCAAAAATGCCTTAAGTTCTTTTTTTCTTACCATTATTTCAGAATTCATCTAATTCAGTCTTAAGATTTTTTCACATTGCTATTTTTGATCTTATAAGGCAATCTATTCCAAAAATCTATTATTCCATAAGCAAAAAAAAAAAAAAAAAAAAAAAAAAAAAATGATTACTCTATAAACCAAATAAATCAATTAATTGGTTATAGATTTAATATTTTTAAATCTGCCTAGACAGTTAATTTCCAAATCAAAGAGAAATATTAGAAAAATGTCTACCATAATTAAAAAATTCATTATTTTGAAAGTTTCAAATACTTGTTATATGATAACCTGTTGACTTCCAATTAACCTGAGAGAAAAACAGGCTGGTTTGATTAATTTGTTTAATGGCATGTCAACTCCTATGGGTTATTTAATGCCAAAATTTGATTCATTTACAAAGTGTTTGATTATAATAACTATTTATATTTTCAACATTCCACTGCAATCATTTTTTAATCACATTTTTTACTATAATAACAATAATTTGTTTGCATAGTAATATGATATCAAGTATTCCTATCTAACTTTAATAATTCTATTTAAAAATAATCATTTGTTTGTATAAAGTTATGTGATTCTTTTTAGGCACACAACAAAATAACTTTTCTTTTCCCAAACTCTTTAAACATAACTATTTAGCAATTTATACTTACATAATATCTGACTTGGATAAAGTCTTTCCATTAAATAAGAGCTCTGCGAATTTTGCAACAATGGGATCATAGTTAAGACTGGCCACAGCAACAGCTGTATCCTCTCTGAAAATAGGGAAAAAAATCAATTCAAGTAAATTACAAGTATTCCTAATTCTTTCTCTCCATGATTTTTAACTAAGGGATATAATTCCTATGAATAAAATTGACTTATACATAAAATATTATGGGTCTTAGACATCACAAAACCTGTTCTCATCACAGAATAATAAAAGTATTACTTAAAGTAAACATTTGCTAATACATTACAAAAAGCTTTGCAAATAGTTTTACAATTGACAGAATTCTTACTAAATATGATGATAATAATAGCACCGCCTTAACATTTTTTCTGAAATCATCCAACTTGAAAATTTTCAACACTATTGCTGTTTTTGATCTGATTAGGCAATTATTAAAAAAATATTAAAATATATTTTAAAAAAACCAAAACAAAAAACAATTGGTTAGTAGACTTATTTTTTTTTTAAATCTGTCTAAGAAATATTCAAAAAATGTCTACCATAATTAGAAATTCCATTAATATTAGTACTGTTGAAATTCGAGTCGCCATCTTGTTTTCAGTTGTGCGATACAAAAAAAGTATGCCTTCTCAGTAACAAGCTGGAATACATTTGACACAAGACTGTAGCTTACTACAGTTCATATATGCTTTAGTCATCTATAATTGGCTAATCTGCTGCTACTGATGAGCAAGTCTATAAATACTTGCTAGTAATTTGTAGATGGCTTGTATATATTTGACCCTCTCCCAAACAATCCAACAAGTACAACAAATATAAATTTTTTTCAGTTTTCATTCAGTTTTTAGAAATATACTTAAATTTATTATTAAAATAAATAAATAAAAGATAAAAAAAAGAATTAGAATAAAAAAAATTAAAAATGTAAAAAGATTATAGTAATCCTCTATATTTTCATAAGTGAGAATAAATTTCATTTTCAGCTAAAAATTAAACAGGATCTCCACGCAAAAAATACTCCCTCCCACACAAGCTTCTGAATCTCGAAAAAGTGCTATGAATTTTTATAACAGCTTTGTTTGCTGTAATATTCAACTTTAAACTTTTTTGAATATCTGAGAAAAAGAATCTAAAAAAATTTTTTAAAATAAATAAATAATACTGAATATTTCAGGAAAGTTAATACTTACTTGATAAAAAAAGTGGCAATTTTTTGATCATCTTCACAAACAACAGTATCATCATAACCAACACCATAACCTAAATAAGAAGCAGAAAAAAACTCAAAGAAAATAAGTGTAACAGAATATAAGAGAAAAGAAAAGATATAGCTAATAACAAAGAAGTTTTTGCTTTTCTTTATGTAGCATACAGCTAATAAGCTTTTCTGTCTTCTTTTGAGCTGGAGCCTGACTCTCAACCCTTCTTTTAGAGATCTATCTGCCAGACCTCTTCATCCATCTCTGTCTCCAAGTTAGTGGTTTCTCTTCAGTCTTCATTTTTCATTCCATCTAAATCTGCAACCCCACATATCATGTGAATGACATGGTGGTCATCACCTCAGGATACTTATACTTTATATATTGAAATATTTTGATTTTTGAAATTCTTTTTAAGTTTAAACATCCTTATTTAGGTAGTGTCACTCATTAACAGATGATCATAGCACTTTTCTCCATTGTTTCATCTGACCTCATTTACATAATTACCTTGCTGGGTGCATTATATTTATAATATTCAAGAAAAAATTTGAATTTTCACATGCTTGTCATGGTACTTTATTATGGCCTTGGTTATTTGACTACCATATGCGTTTCCAGGTAGTTTGTTTACCAATTCCCTTTGGGCCCATGTTGTGTTTGAAAGATCCACAGATGGGAGATGTCACAATCTATCTGGAACTTCTTTGATGGTTGGGGGGATTTGTTGGAACAAGTTGCCAAGGTGTTGGCAACTCAAAGACAAGAAAAACTCTCCATTAACAACAATTATTTATTGAAATACAATGGTTTAACAATAATACATACAATATATATATATATATATATATATATATATATAGATAGAGAGAGAGAAATTGTCATTTTTTTTGTGTTTGAGAGGCAGACAATTGAGGTATTTGGCTGGTGCAGTTTTTCTATCTTATTCAATTTTTCGGCGGGAGAGGGTTTAGTTCTTGGAGAGATTTCTTTTCTTATTCTCTTGTCTTTGATATAGACATCAGATCTCTTCTTTCATCTAACCCTAAAAACATCTATTTTTATAGAGGATTCCCCTGGAAATAAACATTCCCGACTGGCTAACCAATCACAGATCATTTTGTATACTTTTACTACTTTTTGACTGGTTAGTCAATCAAATGTGCTGATCTACGTCTGTAGGAAGATTATCCCTTCCACATATCAGATTTTGATTGGTTATCCAATCAAATCACAATAGAGGGGTTTGGTTAATTAAGGATCCTAGTCCATGTCTTGTGGGGGAGTATTTCTTTTCGATTTAACCAAAATAAAAATCAAAGATCTGATTTTTTTAACTCCAACAGGTGGGCAAGAGACGTCATTATCTAAAGTGGGTTAACACACTGACAAACTTTAAAGCCTGTTTATCTTTAGTTATGACTATCTGAAAATTCAGCTACCACTTACCTTTGAAATTGACTTTTCAATTTCTTTCAAAGTATGTGTTTTTTTATGTTGTTATAAAAGGAAAATTACATTTTCCTAAATAAAAAATGTATCATACTTTACATAAGTTTTTAGTACCAGTGAATACCTCATATTGTCATAGATGCATAAAAGAAACTTACTCAGTTTTTGGGATTTCTTTTTAAAGACTTACCTAAGATATGATATGAGATCTTATTTAAAAAGAAAGAAGCAATTTTTGCAATCATCAATTTTTATAAGTAAATATTTCTTTGACTCACCATAAACTATGTGAAGATAAGTTCATCATAAATTAAAATTTAAACCTATTACTGGGTTCATATATCTAAATCATTATATATTAAAAAAAAAAAAAAAAAAAAAAAAAGATTCCTTTCCTGATCATGAAATTGTGAACTTTTAAAATGACTGTCCAATAAAAAAAAAAACTTACCTTTTGAGGAAAAATATATAAAATAAAACAGAAAAATGATAACTTAATAAAAATTAGTAAGAGGCAAGGAAATAAACTAAGTAAATTCCAGACATAAGTTTGGAATTGTAACTGACCTGCATAACGAATACTTTTTCCAAACATCACAGACCAAAAGAATGGCACACTTTTCAATTCCTGCTCTTTTCCTAACATATTGAAAGCAGCATTATGACCTGCAATTATAAGACACATAGTAAGGAACAAATTGTATTTGATTAAAATTTTAAAAACTGGGCCATCGGCATAATAGTTAGAGTGTTCACCAATGGCCCAGGAGACCTGGGTTCAATCCCAGGTCAAATCATACTAAGAAAAAAAGAAAAAAGGTACTTGATGCCTCCTTGCTTAACACTCAACATTATAAGGTATGGATCAAGGGTAAGTTGAGCAATTCAAGGAAAGGAGTAGCGCCCTCTCCTATACCTTGGTGTAGTAGCTATTGAAAAGGAAACCTTCAGGTCACCCTCGACTACAATCACCCAACTTATTTATATAAAACTATTTAAGAAAGCTAAGTCTTATTACTTTAACAAGAAAAAAAATGATTATTTTTATCATTTTGTCGGATTGTTGGGGGGGGGAGGTACATGATGTCCACAATCTGGTAGATTGAATTTATAGACTTGTCAGTTAGTAGCAGATTGGCCAATCAGCAATGTGAAGAGGCATATAAGATAAGGTGGAAATTATCCTCATCTTATTGTATTGCATTCTTCTGACAAGATGTATCTTTTGTATTAAGAATTCAACAACTGAAGGACAAAATGGCTACCCGAATTCCAACACATTTCAATGTTTTTATCATGTTTTTCTCTCAAAGCAAAAAAAAATAATAACAGAAACAAGTTATGAGACTAATACTATTCCATAGGTAAAATTCTCCACATGCACCCATTCAAGTTCATCAGGACAAAAAATTTTCCAGATATTTGTTTTTTTTTTATTTGAACTAATTAGACACTAAAATAAATTCACAGCAATTTTTTTATTTTTGTAAAAAAAACAACAAAAAAACCCAACTTAGTAAACTTTATAAGGGGGTTCACTTTCACATTCTAATTCAATGTAGAATGATCCCTCATTTTCAGAACAGCTAGCATTGGAAAAGAAAGAACAGATCATTGAATTTCAGGTCAATAAACACTTGATAAAATAAAAATAATCTCCCTATGGAATTTATTAGCACAAGGTACTTGCAAAAATAAGTACTTACCTTGGGCATGAGCCATCTGATAATGTTGTACATTTACAATAGAATCATCTTTGATAAACAGAGGGAATTCTGTTATATCCCCAGCAGCATACACTCTTTCCTTGTTAGTTCGCATATGCTAAAAAGAAAAAGAATTAGTATATTAAAATATCTAATGATCATATAGATAAAATAATTATATATATTTCAAAGATTTTGAAGCTAAATTATTTAAAACTTAATTTTCTCCAAAGAGTAATTCAGATGTAACAAGACTACAAAAAAAAAACAAAAAAAACTTTCTAATTGAAATGAGCTTGATTTACATTGGGTTTTGGTTTCTTTGTTTAATGGCATATCAACTTTCATTGGTTATCTAATGCCAAAATCATCCATGTAGAAGAACAGTAGAGGTACTATTTTACACATGTTATATACTCATTTGCCGTATCATAACGACTCAATAATAAAGACAGACGCACACAGAAAGACGCAAGAAGAAAGGACACAGGATAAAGACGCAGGAAGGACTTCTTTAGAACATTTTACCTCTCCCTTTATTGCAAGGGTTCAAAAGGTTAGCATGTGAGAGGATGCTGGAGACTGAACATAAACTTGATATTTTGACCCCACTGTTATGACCGTCAAGTTGTGTCTTTCTTGTTCTTCTAATGCTGGGGTCTACTCCATCAGAGCTTTCCGAGGGCCCCCTCGGTCGGGTGTGGCCTTCCCTACCACATCTGGTATCTAGCTGTCTGGAATTCTGCTGGCAACTGCTTCAGGGGTTTTCCGAGTGCCCCCTCAGTCGGGTGTGGCCTTCCCTACCACATCTCGTCTCTAACCCTCTGGGAGTCTGCTGGCAATTGCATCGGGGGTTTTCCAAGTGCCCCCTCGGTCAGGTGTGGCCTTCCTTACCACATCTCGTCTCTAACTCTCTGGGAGTCTGCCGGCAACTGCATCGGGGGGGCTCCGAGGTCCCCCTCGGTCTGGTGTGGCCTTCCCTACCACATCTCATCTCTAACCCTCTGGGAGTCTGCTGGCAACTGCTTCGGGACCCAAACTCAACTGAGTTAAATAATAACGCCCACACGATTGCCTACTGGATCTTTGAAATCGAATGTTTAATCATCATCAAGCAGAAATAACTGTCATGCAGTTCAGAGGTTACTCTCTTCCGGTGCATGACTGTAATAGCAAAATGGGACCTTCACCTTTTCCCATATCATAAGCCTTAATCCGCCCACGCGATCTCTTTCGATTACTGGCCGTTGGAATGTGTCACTTCCTTCTGGTGTATCACCTTGGAATAGCATTTTTAGGCCAGGGCGAGGGGTCAAAATATTACACACATAGCTGAGTGGCTAAGACAGTTCATACCTTTCTCAAGGGTATTAGTCCAAAAATGAATATAATATCACAACTACAAATTTGAAGTCATACTACAATGTTGTAGCCTAGCATGTTCACCACTATACCATGAGGACTTCACCTGATTCACATTAGGTGTCCCACACACTTGCATACTTGTACTATACAAAGACAAACCTAGTAAATATGGCTGGTGTCACACCAACTTAGGAAGATAACTTTAATAAATTTTATAAGACTCCAATCAGATGTTAGCTCCCAAGAGAGTCCAAAAATTTTTTATTGACAAATATCAATGGCAGAACCAGTACTTCTGGTTTCTTAAAACTCAAGAATCAAATTACAACTGGATACCTTGCAGTGGGATAGTGTTTAGTCAGTTAGCTGAGCAGACTATTATTATTGTAATAAGCTCAAGCATCACGGGTTGCCCTACACTTGTAGCTTAGCTGTTTCTCTCAGAAGATTGATATTTACCAACCCCTCCGCTCGGGCAGGATATGACACAAGGTCAATTTTTTTAAGTGGAGTTTAACAGGTTTGAATTCAGAGTTTTCCTTTTCCTAGACTAGTTGCCTCACCATGGCTGAAGAACCTAATCTGTCCTACTATTTACCCATAGCTGGAGGGAGAATAATTGGATTCATACCTTTCCCAAGTGCTATGTGAAATGCAATCAGTCACGTCCAGGATTTGAACTCATGTCGCCGTGTCCATTTCCTACGACGATAACCAATACACCACGGGCACCTCCAGAAGATTTCTGCGATTCTAAAATGTTTTATTTCATTAATATATTTTGTTGTGATGGAGAGGAGATGGATAATGTTTAATATGAACTTCACTTGCTAAAAAATGTAATGCAACAATTTTTTTAATCAGAGTAAAGAGGCTTGATTGCTTACAACTGTAGTCTATCCAGGCTTCTCTGCTTAATAAAGTGATATTTCGAGGGGAGGGGGAGTTTAATGCACATTACACCAACATGCAGATATAATTCCTTTCTTACACACACAAAAATCTTACAAACTGCAAGGAGACAAAGATGTTCAACACAACTGCAACTAGAAATGCCCAATACTCAATGACTATCTATGGACTTCATCATCATATCCTGCTGCCAGCACTGATCTCCCTGACTCTCTCTATTGTCCATCACTCCCGGTAGGTTATCAAGGCTACATCCTGTATTAGCACAGAGCTACTGTATATAGGTTCTAGCAGGTTATCTTGCCTTTGCTTGTTCATGTGAAGGGGTCCACAGGAGTATGTCGCTTGTGTGTTCATCCCCACTTCTCCAGCAGTATTCTGCATGCCTGGTTCGTCTAACTTGAATAATTTTCATGATGGGTGGTAGGTGGCCGTACAGCTGCTGCTTTGTGGAGTGCTGCCTCCAGAACTTGTTCAATATCGCTCGCAGCATTCATGTGTAATTGCCAAGCTTTTTCTCCATATATATATATAGTTAGTGTCCAAGTTGTGGATCCATATAGCAGTATTCACATGACCGCTACTTTTATTTTATCGGTCAGGTCTGCCTTCCATACAACCGATAACCTATCGATAGCTGTCCATGCCTTTGCTAGTCACGTGTTGAGTTTGAGTTTTGTTTAACGGCATATCAACCCCTGTGGGTCATTTAATGTCAAAAAGGTCATTTTGAATTTCCGTCATTAAAGTAGCAGTTCTAGAGAGATGATTGGTTATATCTTGCTGAAAAAGTTGCTTTTTTTTTTTTTTTTTAGAAAATTAAAAATGCTTTCAGGGTTTGTATTCTTAAAGATGTCCCTCAGGTTTCTTGGTTGATAGTACTTAGTGCGGATATGTTTAAGGTTGTTACAATTTAGAAGGATATGTTTGGTTGTGAGTTGTACTTTGCATGTTGGGCACACTGGGGACCTTTTAACAGGTGCAAATGAGTAATGTGGGTGTGCCCAATACGCAATCTGGCAAGTATTACATCTTCTCTTCTGATACTTCTGTGGCCTGTCGGCCACTCTCCAATAGCTTCTTGTATTTCATGGAGTTTTTTTTGGGTCTAATTGTCCCATGATTTCTGCCATTTGTCTGATATAAATTTCTTTATGGTTGGTTTCAGATCTGTATATTGGATTTTTGATTTGCACATATCAATTTGAAGAGCTTTTTTTGCAGCTTTGTCTGCTTTTTCATTTCTTTGGAAGCCAATGTGACTTGGTATCCAGGTACTATTTACCAACCCCTCCGCTCGGGCAGGATATGACACAAGGTCAATTTTTAAGCGGAGTTTAACAGGTTTTTGAATTCAGAGTTTTCCTTCTCCTAGACTAGTTGCCTCACCAAGGCTGAAGAACCTAGTCCGTCCTACTATTTACCCATAGCTGGAGGGAGAATAAGGGGGTTCATACCTTTCCCAAGGGTATTTGCCCGAAAGTGAACGTAATAGCGCGACTGGAGTACGAACTCGCGTACTACGATTCCGCAGTTCATCGCTTTAACCATTACACCACGAGGACATCCCCATTGACTTGGTATCCAGGTGAATATAATGTTATAATTTTTAGAAAGGGTATTTAGTTTGTTTAGGAGCTTTGTAATCAGAGGAGATGATGTGTCTCTGTTCTGTAGTGCTAGCAGGACTGATTTAGAGTCTGTTTATATAATAAATTTGGAAGCTTTATGATTTGCTATGATATTCATAGCTAGATCAATAGCTGTGGTTTCTGCACTGTAAATTGAAGCTTTTGGTAGGCATTTTAGGGATTTTTTTTTTTTTTGAGAAATAGCAGCACACCCAACTTTTTTTCCTTGTTTGAACTCATCTGTATACATGTGATAATAGTCTGGGAACTTATTTTGTATTTTTATGAGTTTCTCTTGATAAGTGATGGGGTGTATTTTTGTTTTAGGTAACTTAGTTCTAAGTTTATAGTTGGTTGCCTTATGGTCCATGGTGCCATTTTGGAGAGTATGGTATGGTGTACTATTTTAGTGTTGATTTTGATTTCGTTGAGGAGGTCACTTATTCTTAAGCTAAAAGGTCTGATTTTTTTCTAGTTATTTTGATACAAGTTTTTGGATTTTGTTTTGATGGTGTAGTCATAAGCAGGATTTTGTGGATAGGAGATGAGTTTGATGTAGTATTGTAGTGCTAATTTTTTGTCTTATTAAATAGAGAGGGGGGTTCGTTTGCTTCTATGTATAGATTTTCCTTTGGGAAAGTATTAAAGGCTCCTAAAGTGAGGCGAAGTCCTTGATGGTGTATGGTTTCCAGTCATTGTAAGTAGGATTTTCTGGCTGCTCCATATATGAAGCAGCCGTAATCAAGTTTTGATCTTATTAGAGATCTATATAGCTTGATAAGGGTCAACACCCGAGTCTGTGTGGGCTATGGCTCTCAATAGTTGCATGGCTTGATTGCATTTTATTCTTAGCTTTTTTATATGTGGGATAAATGATAATTTAGAGTCAAAGATAATGCCAAGGAATTTATGTTCATTTGTTATGGGTATTTCAGTGTTACTTAATGTAAGTTTAGGGTGGTTGTGCATCTTGTGGATTTGACAGAAGTGTACATATTTTGTTTTACTATTTGAAATTGTAAATCCATTTTCTGTGGTCCATTTTTGGATTTTATTTATGCATTGTTGTATTTTTCTTTCTATGGTTGTCATGTTTTTGGAGTTATAGCAGATGAGGAAGTTGTCTACATATAATGACCCTTTGATTTCTGGATGGAGACAGGATGTTATGCTGTTTATTTTTATTATAAATAGGGATACTAATAGAATACTGCCCTGAGGAACTCCCACCTCTTGTGGCTTCGGATCAGAGTATGTGCTGCCTATCAGTGTCCTGAAAGACCGGTCTTCAAGAAAATTTTGGATGAAGATGGGAAGTCTACCTTGTAACCCAAAGTTTTTAAGGTCTTTGAGAATTCCGTATGGCCATGCTGTGTCATAGGCCTTTTCAAGATAAAAAAAAAAAAAAAACTGCCACCAGATGTTCCTTTTTTATGTATGTTTCTCTGATTAGGGTTTCCATATGGACCACTTGGTCCATTGTGCTTCTTTTTGTTCTGAAACCTGCTTATAGGTTCGAGAGTAGTTTATTTGATTCAAGAAACCATATCAGTCTTTGGTTTATCATTCTTTCTAAAGTTTTACATGCACAACTAGTTAGGGCTATAGGCCTATAGCTACTGGAATTTGTTGGGTCTTTTTGCTTTTTGAGGAAGGGGATGATTGTAGCTTGCTTCCATAAAGTTTATAGGGTCTTGAGGTGGAATGTATATAGAGCAGATGGTGGTGGTTTAGCGTAAAGTTGCTGAAATTGCTATTGCTTGTAGGGGGTGCTGATGGTGATTTTGCTTTGGGGGTGTTTTTCCTTATTAGGATTGATACACCACCCGAAGCTCTTAGTCCTGTGTCATGTATGTAGTTGTATTGCTCATAATTTTTCATATTTGTTTGATCATTGCTGTTTTTTTTAATGTTTCTTGGAGACATATAATGGCAGGATTTTGTTCAGTTATTAACAGCTGGAGTTCATTGTAATTTGCCTTGTAGCCATGACAGTTCCATTGGATTATCTTGTGGGTATTTTGGTATTTGGCCATAAATGTTTATGTAGTGTATGTCTTAGGTTTGGGGTGCATTATTTAATTTTCGTATTTTCAATTTTAGGTGTCAAGTCCATTTCGGTTTCCATACTTTCTATGTTTCCGGATTTATTTTTGGTTTTTGTAGGGGTGTGTTGAGTAGGTTTTCGTTTTACTTCTTTTTCTCTGGTTCTTGAGGTTGATTGGTTTCTGCTTTTGATCGTTAGTGTTTCATTTTTTTGGCTTGAAGGGATGGTTTTTTGATTTGTCAGATGGAGTTAGTTGTACATTGGGTATAATAGTTTTAAGGGTTTTGATTAGTTCATGCAGGTCATTTATTAAATTTGTAAATTCTTCTATTTTTTTTTTTTTGTTTTTATTTGTGTTTTTGCTTCGTTTTCTATTTGATTTGAGGGTTCCTGGTTACCTGCGAGAAAGTTAATTTGTAAAAGGGATTTTCTATGAGTCTTCTTGCTTCAGGAAAGGTAATGTTTTTGGTGATTTACATTTTGATAATTTCCTTTTCCCTTTCCCAGATTTTGCAGTACTTTGAGTCCGCTCTATGATTCCCTTTGCAATTGTTACAGTTTAGGCTGTTTTTGCAGGATTCCTCCATGTGGTTTGGTTCCTGCTCTCCACATTTAACACACACTTGTTTTCTTGTGCAGTGGTCCTTCAGGTGTCCATATTTCTGGCATTTATGACATCATCTAGGATTAGGGATATACGTTTCGACTTTAACCACTGTATAGCCTATTTTCATTTCTAAAGCGGGTTTTGGATTATTGAAAGTTAAAATGTAGGTATTGGTTTCAATTATTTCATTTTGCTTTTTATCCTTTAAACGTCTATTACATTTTGTTTTTTGAGTTCATTTTTAATTTCCATAATTGAGCATAATGATAGCTCTCCATTTCTTATCACCCTTTTAGAGGTGTTTAACCTCTCATGGGGCTAAGCTTTTATGTCTATGTTGTGGATTTTTTTTTGCTTTAATATTATTTCAGCTTGTTTCTTTTCTGTCACCTCTATTGGGATGGTTCCATTTTTCAGGTTTTTTACAATATTGGGTGTTATTAAAGCTGAAATACTTTTTTCTATGACGAAGGGAGATGTTTTTGTCAATGGGGGTTGTTCTTTTGATTCTAGAATGATGAACCTTGGATATGGCTCATCATTGTCTGAATCACATTCAATAAGGGGTCTTTTTGCTTGGGTTTTTTTGTTTTTCCGGAAGCCATAAAAGTGTTGGATGAGTTTCATTGAACATGCTCCCCACCCACCTCGGAGCCCCATAAGGAGATGTGCCTAGGGGAAAACCCATTCGCCAGGCAACATCAGGGCTACATGTTCGGTATACTCATGCTGATGTTTGACTATTTTATTTTGTCCCGGGGTTTTCATTCCCAAGATAACTACTTGCCCAGAGACAGGAAGGACTATAAGTCTTACCACAGCATGATTGACCCTACAGCCATTGTCCTCATTCAGATTTATGTAAAATCTAAAAGAGGACTGTCATGACCAGCCGAATGATTGGATCGGGCCACTCTGTGCATGGTGTCAAAGGTCTTGGAGAAGTCGACAAATAATATTGTTGCCTCTAGGTTTTTTTTTTACATGTACACCTAGAATTTGACGGTTAGTCAAAATTTGTGATGTTGTGGATCAATTCCTCCAAAAGCCATTTTGGTTCTTCTCTATGGAATTCACTCCTCCCTAAGTAAATTGTGAGGTGTTTCTTATGCTAAGTACACCTCCTAAAAATTGGGGAATGTATTTACTCAACCCCTCCATTACTGGCAGAGTGTGAAAGGTCAATTTTTAAGCAGAGTACTGTTGGTTTAAATTCAGTTTCAATTTCATTTCCCTAGTCTAATTGCCTTACCCAGGCTGTACTACTATTTATTTTATAGTTGGGGGGGAGAACAGATGGATTCATGCCTTTCTCAAAGTGAAGTGAAATGCAAGCAGTTTTATGCAAGAACTGAAGATTCCATTCCCTACTATGAAAACTATTATGCTAAGTGCACCTCCTATGCATTAAGTAGTAAAGCAGACCAGACTTGGTAGGCAGCCAGTCTAGGAGAAAGACAACTGAATTCAAAATCAGGTGTGAACAATCCTAAAACAAACTTTGGCACATTTATGTGAAAGCAGACTGACTAGTTCCTAGAGTCTGGCACAATGCTGTAAACCATGCAGCCAAGTTCATTTCACACATTCTAAACCACCGGAATTCAATTGTGCAAGTTAAGATAGGACTGATGGTAGCTCATACAACCTTTCAAATACTTTAATCTTTTCCTTTGTGGAGGTTTCTCCATTTGCTTTACACTAAAGTTGATAAATAAGGACATTATCATTTTTATCATTAATATCAATGGACTACCTTCACTATTTAAATTAATTACATCAAGGAAAATTTATTTGTTAATTCCTAAATCTTGACAAAAGCACCCTCATACCCTATTATAATTCAAAATTGGTTGAACTTAGTGTACTCAGACAATTGCCAAACAATATTAGCACTCATCATGTATGAGTAGCCAACATTTCAGTTAAAGGTGTGAATCACTAGACTGCTTACAAAGGTGATTTTGTTTATAATGATGAAAGCCTTCTGTAGGACCAGCTACATGTTTTGGATGAATTGATAACAGAAGAATGGTGCACCAGTGTGCCACAGATCCTTCAAACAACACTTCTCAGGTTTTGAATTCAGAGTCTTTTTTTTTCTCTTAGACCAAGCCCAACCAAATCTGCCTTAGTATTTACTTGTGGCTGGAGAGAGAATAGATGGATTCATGCCTTTCTCAAAAGTATTAGTATAAAGTGAAATGCAAACAGCCTCATCAAGTTCATTGGCTATGATAACAACTCTTATGCCATGTTTATATACTGAGTTTGTGGCTCATACCTTGTCTGTCATCACATTTCCCATTGCTTTTGAAATGGTATCCAAATTTAAAATTTCTACTCTCCAATCTTTAGACCCACTTTGTATTATCATGATAAAAATCAAGTTTGTATTTTGATTCTGAAAGTTGTTCTCCGATTAGTCAAATTCCCAACTTGTCTGATGATTTAATTAATATTGTTTATATAATGAGAATTAGTTTTATGGCAAAGAAAAAAAAGGCATAACTTGCATGCACACATTGTTAAATGCCAGAAAAATAAGGTCTTAACATGAAAAACTTGTGTGCTGTCAGCAGAAAATAGCAATATCGAGGATTAGGCATATTTATAAAGGGTGGAATATGCAAATTCTCACACATGTCCATTCTTCCCAGCCAATCACAAAATTCACTCTAATACAAAAGACTTGTTTGTTTTGTGAACTTGGAGCAAGCTCAGGAAAGAGATGAGTTAAATGTGTTTGTGACAATGTCCAGTTTGTTGGCCTTTGTCCCCATGATTTTTGACAACAAAACTTTTTAATCAACAAACATATTTTGACAGTTTTCACTAATAAAGCAGTTGATTTGTGTTAAACACATACCTTATCTACGGTTACAAATCCTTGAGAATTCATCTGTATAACTGTATCTTTCAGGAAAGTTGTTGCAGGAGTCATTCCTTTTAAAGCAATCATTAAACAGTAATATTTCAGTAAGAAAGCAAAGTAACATGTAATAAAGTCTTAATACAGTTTTATATCCATATTGTATCTTCATAATCATCTGATTTTTGTATATATAAGCTGTTTTTAAAAAGTACCAAGACAGAAATGAACAATGACTCAAACACTAATTATCCAAAATAGTTCTCTTGGTAGTCAATACACTCATTCCAGAAAGTTTTCCATTGGTTGAAGAACCTTAGAAATGCTTCTAATGATATGTTATGAAGCTGCATCCTCATATTTCTTTTAATATTCTCCATATCCTTAAATTTTACCTTTAAGATGAATTTTCAATTTGGGAAACAAAAAAAAGTTAGGTATGCTAAATATGGAGGATGTAGCACTGACCAGACCCAAGAGTAGCAAGACCACTGATAAAGAATTGACACTGACCAGTTCAAATTATATACATCCACACAGGAATTATCACTTTATTATAGAGATTGTTCCTCTATGCTCACATCTAGACAGTAATCTAGGCATCAACACTTCATTATATAAGTTGCTCAGCTGTCAATTTAAATTTTTGATTTTAAAATTCTAGGAATTTCAATACTTTTTTGACCACATTCCATATACTACTGTAACACAGCATATGTCACACAACCTAGTCTTATTAAAGAGTAATCAGAAATTCCATTGTTTTGAGGTCTTATATTATGGACTTCTTCTGGTGACAGAAATAGAATTTTATATGATAAATTTGATAAATAAAATTCCTTTATGATTCAACTGTAAGTAGAATGTTATTTGTCAATTTTAAGATGCAGAACACTAATCTGAAAAACTGACAGATATATAAAAGAAATATAGCATTAAAAGAAATCTTTAATTTGTGATTTATCCTGTAGATGAATAAACTTTTAAAGATTTGTTTAAATATATGTATATATTAAAAATTGTTTTTTTTATTTTTAGAAAAGATGTAAGACTGAGGATCACTAGTCATCTTTACTTAATTTTACCTTTCATACAGTATTCAAAAAGTATTGGCATAGACAAGAAAATAAAGAGCAACAAAGTTTTTGATATTTCATAAATACAATATAATCACAACATTACTTAAATAGTTCTTTTTAGATAGAACAGGTAAACAAGTAAATAAATAAATCTAGCCAATTCCATCATAAATTTCCGCAACTCTTAAATTAGTATTTCACAAAGTACTATGCCAAATTCAGAAAGATTTTGTATTAAGTAAATAGGTAGATCAAAAATAGGATACTTGAAGGATATACATCTGTGAACCTGTAGAACACTCTGAAGTGACAGCTATTATGGTTGTTAAAGGGAAAAGTCTCACAAAGGATTTATTCTTTATTTCCAATCCATACTATTTACTGATGGTCTGAGTAAGTATTTATCTAACCTCTCCACTACATGCAGAATGTAACACAAGGTATATTTTAAGCAGAGTATAACAGGTTTAAATTCAGAGTTTTCCTTTTCCTATACTGGTTGTCAAACCAAGACTAAAAGAACCTAGTCTGCTCTACTATTTATTCATAGCTGTGCAAAGAACAGATGGATTCATGTCTTTTTCAAGGGCATTACTGTGAAGTGAAACACAAATAGCCTACTCTAGGATTTGAATTAAGGTCATCAATTCCATTTCCCAAAACAATTAACATTATGGTAACAACATGATGATGGTCTGAGCAGTTGCAACAAAAATTATGAAAAAAAAAATACAAGTCAAAAATGATGGTTGACAATGCTTTATTTCATAAAGCATTGATAATGCTACATTTGATAAAAAGTCAAGATAGTATTACTACTGAGGTATACTTAGCAAAAATCTACAGTTGAAACCATAATTGGGCCTATTTGTAACGCATATAAATAATTCGACTTGGGGGTCGACCTAAGATTGAAATATTTCTTACCTGTGTCAGTATCCAAGCTCAGGTGAAAGCTTGGATTTCAAATGCTGATTTTCTAGGCTGACTTCGAAGATTAGCCCAAATAAATTTTCCTACCCCCATTTCCTCACCCTTTTATTTTGAAGAAATTCAAATCTACCTAACTTCCATTGTGTTTAAAAACAAATATTTTGTACAATGAGACTTGAATGGTTTGTAGATCAAATACAAAGCTATTTACTCACTAAGTTTAATTTAAATAAGATCTTTAATAGCCCAATATTAAGTAAAAAATTAAACACAAAATTTGGAGTCACTAGCACATATTCTAGTGGATAAATCTTTATTTACAACTTCATTTAAATGCTGCTTATTTAACATCACACAAAGGACAACATTTGTTCATATATAGGATAGCCATTTTGAGAGTGTAAAGCAGTAGATATTCTGGGCTTAAAAATCCATCTTAAGTTCAGTATCTTATTTATTTACAACCCAGCACAAGTATTGAATAAACAAACTTTAGTTGATATAAACTTATGCTTTAAGTCGACCTGTCCTATCTGCTGTAGAAATGAGCTCTGCCCATTGAGTTCATGGTATTCCTCCTGGAGGCACCTGATTCAGTTGCCTTGTGAATCTGTCAGACTAAATTAATAAATTTTCTCTAATATTTCTAATCTGTCTGAAGTAAATTAATCTTCCTTTCATATCTTAAATTGAATCTATATTTATATTTTCCACCCATTGTTTACATTGTAAACTTCTATATGAATTCATTTTCCACTTTTTCTCTGTCTAGTAATTGTAATTAAATATATTCATTACCTAAATACATGTCTACATTTCCTTTATTTCTTGAAATTTTTTCTATGATGCATTATTCAACTTACATAAATAAATCTGGAGGTTATGAATTAAGAATTATGAGTAATGAAGTTGCATTATTTTGATTGGCTGATTCATATCAATATTAAGCTCTTTAGTAAATGTATACATTCTGGGTTTTTTTCCATTCATTTATACAGTATTACATCAAAAAGGGAAAAAAAGTACAAGGAAAGATTTAAAATCTTAAACTTACCAATTCCAACAACACAAATATCAGCTAATAATGAAATACCATTATTTAGCACCACATTTGTCAAGTTTCCATCAGATCCAAGAAATTCAGTTGCCTGGCAGTTGTAGTGAAAATTAACACCTTTTTCTTTGTGCAACTAAAAAAGACAATATTACAAGTCAACAAATTTTAATTTTTGAACACAGAACAGGAAAAGTTTGAACAGTATAAACTTTTTCATTGTTTTATACTTAAAGCATCTTGAATTCATGTCTTTATGCAAATATTGTATTTTGCTATCATCTATATCAGATCCCTAAAAGTTATTACAACTGAAAGAAGTTAACATTTAAGTAATATGATTATCATACACAGATTTATTTGGATTAGCATCATTAGCTTGGTTCCTCCTCTTACTTTCTGCCAATGTCTATTGTAGAGGGTAACCCTCTAAGAATCATTGAACTGATCCCTTTATTCAATCCACAAGAGTAAATTGTTCTCATTTAGATGCCCATGCTTAGAGGATATATTTTATCAATTAATTCTTATTTGTTAAATCATCTTTGAAATGTTGCTTGTCGTCCTCTTCCACCAAATCAAAGTATTTATTTACCCAACCCCTCTTCTATGGGCAGTATGTGACACAAGGTCAATTTTTAACCAGTGTAAAGCTGGTTTGAATTCAAAGAATTCCTTATCATAGACCAAACATGAGCACACTGTAACCCACTGTGGTCTGCTAAAAGAAACTTTGTTAGAAACACCAACTGCTCTACCAACAGAGCTATAAAGAGCACTTAATTTGCAGAACTTCAAAAACCTACAAATCCAACCATTTTCTTTCTCAATAGAGCAGCTGGTGTGTTTAACCAGGTTTCCTCAAAGGAATAAGGAGACTTTGAATCTCATGGATTGCTTATCCTTTATTATTTCTGATTTGTGTTGCTCTTCATTGTTATGGAATCATGACCTTGAGAGAGCTGTGATAAAAACAAAAAGAACTAGAAAATAAAATATGAAAGAAAATAGCCAATATCAATAATGATAATGTTTTGATACTACTTTATCTAAAAATAAAAAAGATGAAAATAAATTTTTCTGCATAATAAGAGACTATTACAAGGTGAAAACAAAAAGAACATACCTCCATTATTCTTTTAGCTAGTTGAGATCCAAAAACATTTTTGAATGGTAAATCATCTCTACACACTACATTCACTGAACTTGCTTTACTGATGACAACAGAAGCCACTTCCATTCCTTGGATGTAACAGGAAAAATATTACATTTACAAGTTTTATGGTAGAAACAGTATGATGTATTAAGTTAATGTAAGTTTCAAGTATTTGTTTGACAAAACTAACTGTAAAGATCTGAATTTTGCATGTAGGTTACACAGATAAAATAGCACAATCTAGCAAAAGTTTTGTTAGCATTAAAATATTCTAATCAAGAGATTAGAGCAATTATTCAATTTGCAACTTAATGATAATATAAATGTTATGGTCTCCATTTACACTCACACTAAATGTCATAAATACTCAAGTATTACAGAGTATTTCTCCTTATTTTTAAAAATTTATTTGCAGTTAATGATAAAGTAAATTCTATAAATAGCATATGACTAGACAATGAGATTAATTGCCATCAAAGAACATTTAAGCAAGTACAAATACTGATTTGATTTTTATGAAATGAAACTGCATCCAGTGGTGAGGCTAGAGTTCTGGGGAATGTGAAGCACATCTTAATTGACATAACTCCCACATCCATTCTGAACCAGAGTGATAGTATCCATAAAGGAACCCTTTAAGGATCTAATAAATCTGTTTGAAAATTATTAGTATTAGGTAAGAATACTTGAAACTATATGACTGTGTGTAAAACTTTAATATTAAGAATATTTACTTGAAGCTATAATTGTTTATAGATGATTATCATTAAGTATTTGAAATCATAATTGCTTGCACCCCCCCAAAAAAAACTGACTTTAGTATTAAGTAACACAAGAGATGACATGTCATTAAAACCAGCCAACCAACCATCATAAACTAAATATTATTATGGAAGAGAGCATATTTTAAGCCCCATCAATAGTAGAAAATGTTTTTACTTTTTTTCTCTTACCAACAAATGAGCTTCCAATGATGACCACATTTTTGTCAACACTTGCTTTATCAATGAAATTTGCATCATCAGGTGTGCGGAGATAACAAATATTTTTTAGGTCACTTCCTGGGAGTTCAAGATATCTTGGGCTAAAATAGAAGAATTTTAAGTTCAAAGACACACAATTTCAATTTTGCAAATATTGTCTAAGACATAACATTCATTTTAATACCTGATTTTTCATATTGAAAATCAGAATGCTTCAAGGATTGGGAAGAGCTTTATTTGTCCTCTATGGACAGCCAAATAGTTTCATATACAGCTACCAAAGTTGATATGCATACTAATTGGATCTAGAAGAAGGTTTTAATAAAAAAATTTTTTGTTTCTCATGAGGAAAAGGGGCATTCTTTAATAGAGGTTATCCAATGGTAAACAATAATCAAGGAGAAAACACACTGCTGTAAGACATACAGAAATTAAATTTTGAAAGAAAAATCACTCATCAGGTTTCAAGACAATTCTTTAAGCTGGAAATATAAAATAATTACATGTTTAAAATCATAAAATTTTTTAAGTGTCATTACTTAAATTAAAAAATATTTCTTTACAAAATCTAGTGAAACATTTCACAGGATAAAAATCAACATCCATAATAAATAAAAATATAACTGGCAAATCTCTTTTTCGTTACATGGATTTATTTTTTATAATTACTGTTTGCAACTCTTCATTGAAAATTTTCAGTTGACTACAAAGATTGTAAAATAAACATTGTTTAGAAAAATAAAATGAGTCAAAGGAAGTTTTTACAATGTTTTATAGAATCTTGATGCTATGACAGAAAATAGTCTTAAAACGTTCTATTGTTGGCTGCTCGAAAATACATAAAGATCTATCGAGACACACTTAGCATAGCACTTATAATTGTAGAAAATGGGATCTGCAACCTGAATTCAATTCCTAAATGGGGCTTTTTGGTCTCACCTCATGCTAATGTCCTTAGGAAAAACCTGAATCCAACTGTTCTTCCCCCAGCTGTTGATAAATAGATTTGGTTTCTTTATTTAATAGCATGTCAACCTTCATAGATTATTTAATGCCAAGTCATCCTTGTAGAAGGACAGTAGCGGTACTCATAGCTGGGGGATAAGGAAGTTCATATCTTTCCCAAGGATATTAGTCTGAAAATGAATGTAATAATGCAAGTGGAGTTTGAACTCACATACAAAGACATAGTCCAACACATTAACCATAATGCCACAGGGACTTCCCATCTAGTTGTTAATAGAAAGACTAACTGGATTCTTTAGACTTGGTAAATCAACCTAACAGAAGGAAAACTCTGAATACAAACAAGCTTTACTCTACTTAAATTGACCTTGTGTTACAACATGCTAAAAGTGGAGTGGTTGGGTGAATATACACACATAAAAAGAAGTGTATGCTACATCTTTAAAAAAAAAAAAAAAAAGCTTTATCTTATTTAAAGTCCAACATCATGACATGATTTTGTACATATATTTGATAAAGTAAAACTGGAAAAGAGTATATAATAAATCTTCTGAATTCAAACCAACTTTACTCAACTTAAAAAAATTGACTTTGTATTACATCCTGCCCATGATAGAGGGGTTGGGTAAATACATACAAAGACGTATATTAGAAATTATAATCCACAGAATAAAAGATAAAGCAAATATTAAAAAATTTTATAGTTAGAAAGAATGTTAAAAGATTTTTTAAATTCAGAAAGGCTTTATTTCTTAGTTATATATTTCATTTGTTTTTATCATGAGATTTAAATGAGACTGCAGAATAAGTTATTTCATATTGATAAAAAATAAGATTGCAACATTCTGACTTTAACCTCGGGATAGTATATATGTGACGGTACAGCCAAACCTGAGGGTGAGTCTGTTGATTGTCCTGCTGGTTGGATATATTTTCAGATGACCCAACTGATTTGTTATCTGCCCACGTGTTTTTTTTAGATCTGGACAACAGATCAATCACTGGTCAGAGTCACTGGTCAGCAAATAAACAAATGAGGCTGCATAATTAAGAAAGTAAAAAGTAAAAGCCAATGCCAAGAAATAAAGAACAAAACATGGCTAGCAAAATAACTATTTAGAATATAAAAAAATTTCTTTTAAAATTGATACATATATTCACCCATCTTAGAGGTGACAAGTTTTAGTCGAAGACTAGTCCATGTATTAACAGTCCATCAATTCCTAATATAAAGTTAAGACTTTTCTATCTTTTGCTGTCTATAGTCTGGTGCAAGACAATCTTAAATGACGGTTATGTTTGCTTCCCACAATCATTGGTACTACTTTGCGAGTGCTTATTACGGTAAGCTTCTTTGCTTTTTTACAGCATCATATTATGGTCAACTTTCTTCACTTTCTATACTCAGGGTAGTCTGGTTTAAGGTAAAAGACTCAGAGCTTCCGGAAAGCTGTTCACTGATTCATGCACTATCTTCACTGGTCTACTGCTGCAAAGGACAAACTGTCATTTTATGTATATTTTCTACTAATGGTAAAGATAAGGTGGAACAAGAAAAAAAATCAATTTTCTCTTAATTTGAGACTGTTTTAAGAATATAAATTCCATATTCAAAACTTTATTCTAATTTTAGAAAGAGTTGCTTTGGATAATTGACAGGTGGCCTTGATCTGTCAAAACAAGCCACCCATCTTCAAACTGCTTTTAGGTTAAACAATAACAATACATTAGCTTTTATAATAACAATTCACTTTCATCAAATTCTTTTCGCATCAAAATAGCAATTTTTATCTACACTCCATTTCAAAAACCCATTATGCCATTGCACATTTACAATGTATTTCTCAATTCTTCTAAAATTCAAATCAGTTTCTTTTTCTTCTGGTTAATAAAATTTCAATGACAGGCCTCCGACCCTTGTAGGGTTACATATACATGTTAGAGGATAGCAGATGTTCTGATAAAGGTTTTCAGCCATTTTTGGAACTCAAACCAGTTCACTATTATGTAAGCATAGAACCATGTATTAATGTTCAAGGAGGATATACAGTAAATTAATATGGAGTCTGTTTACTGTTGATGCACCCCTTATTTTGGAACTAGTAAAGTTATTGATCTCTGCATGAGATTATTTGCAGTAATCTAGTTATATTATCTAGATGTTTAAATCTTGAGTAAATTGAAACAAATATTCAGTAACGCAATTTTATTTTCCATTAATGCATGTATTTACCCAACCTATCCAGCACAGACTGGATATGACACAAGGTCAATTATCAAAGGGGTACAAATGGTTTGAATTCAGTTTTCTTTCTTCTAGACTGACTGCTATATCAAGGCTAAAGAGACCAGTCTGCCCTATTATTTACTCATAGATAGTAGGTGAGAAGAGATAGTTTCATGGCTTTCTCAAGGGCATCAGCACAAAATGACTTGTCTAGGATATGAATTTGAGTTGCAGAGTCCAGTTCCTATAATGATAATTGTTATGCCAAGTAATTCCAATTTAAATATAATCTAAAAAAATTCTTTAAAATTCATTATCTATAACATGTCCATGTACACTTCATCTTGATTTTAAACAATTCTTTAAAATTCATTGTCTGTAGCAGGCCTCTGTACATTGTATCTAGATCTTTAAAAAATTCTTTCAAATTTATTGTCAATATTTTGAAGATAACATCAGGGTGTCAACAAACAATTTTCAACAAAAGCTCTAAAACTTTTCTGGGCTTTATATATGCAGTAGTTTTTTAATATTTTGAATGATAGAAGCAACATTTACCAGTTCACCATCAGCACAAAAGAATTGTTTTATTGCTATTATAATGACTATTGTTGTAAGAAGTGTATTTTTAAGAATGGCTGTTTGCATTTCATATTGTTGGACCTGTTATAGAGTATAACTCAGCATTAGAGTTTGAGTTTTGTTTAACAGCATATCAACCTCTGTGGGCCATTTTTTGCCAAGAAAGGTTAGAGGGTGAGGTTTTTTGTAAGCCTCAAAATGTTCTCAGGTTTGGTTTGGTTTGGTTGATTCTATGGCATAAAAACCCCTGCAGGCCACACAATGCCAAACTTCGTTTATGCACATATTAAACCAAAGATTTACAAATGAATACTTAGTAGATAATATTCCAAATGAGCCAGAGCCCACTTGCCCAGACACAAAACTAATGGCTCCAAGCACTGCTGTTATACAACATCAACAATTCAACCCAACATCAATGATCCACCTGCACATAGTTAAATAGTTATACACATGACTTATAAGTGGATATATAATTTGTTAACATTCTGCTAATAATATTTTCAACAAGCTCAAGCTTATTTTTCTTCACAGCCAAATGATTTCAAATATCTCATCCTATTCACCTGATCTGTTTGCATACAGTCAAACAGTCTTGGATACTGCTATGCACCAGCAGCAATTCAACATCAGTCACTTGCTTGCACACATTCAAATAAATATACAGAATACGCGAGATTAGTTAGTCAGTAATTTTGTTTTTACTTTTTAAGTGGATTGTTTGTAAGTGACATTTAAAAAGGATTGAGTTCATTTGTTTGCACACAGTTAAATGGTTTCATGTCTTATAGTTATTCGTAATACCTTCCAGATCAAGGATGGCAACTATGCGGTCTGTGTCGCTGTCCATGCTTTCTATACTACATGATCTTTGTAGGGATTTTGATGTTCCCTGAGCATTGGAGTGTTTATCTATTCCTATCGGTGACTTGGCTCTTGATGATGAAGAGACTGCATCAAATTTGGCTGGGGACAGTTTAAATGTGCCTCCTGGTCTTTCACTGAACACTTCTGTGTTCGTATTTACTATTCCAGCTAGGCCAATGGGGGCCTGTGCTTTTTGTTTAAGTTCCCCTGGCTTTTTGAATGTGGGCATTGAGTCCATTTCAATTTTAAGTTTGTTTTTAGTTTCTATAGGGGGATTTGGAGTTGGTTTTTGATTTTTTTTTTTTCCCTTTGATCTTGAAGTTGATCTATTTCTACTATTTGTAGCTTGTGTTTCATTTTTTGGGGTAGGGTTTGTTGTTTCATTTTCTATTGGGTTGTCTTTGATATTTATTTTTTTATGAAGTCTCTTTTGGAGATTTATGCTGTCTGTTTTGATGTGGGTGGTTGCTTCATTAGAATCTTCTGTGATTGTTTCAATGGGATCTATGTCCATTGGGCTGAATCTGTTGGATAATGGGATTGGTTCATTTATTAGGGTTTTTTGTTTAGTTTGGATTTTTCCTTTTCTTTGCTTAGGTTTTTTTTTCCTGATTTTGGTTGTGTGCCACATATTCGTCTGGAACTGTTGAAATGTGTTCCTTGATTGTCTCTTGTGATCATTTTTAGTACCTCTATTAGATTTTTTAATTCATTAATCATTTTGTTCAGTTCTTCCTCTTTTGGTTTTGTATCTTCCTTTTCCTTGTTTCCTTTTTTAGTTACACATGCATAACTAGGTTGTTCTTGTGTTTGTTCTACTATTTTTCTGGCCTCGGGGAAGGAGATGTTTCTTGTGTATTTTATTTCTGTAATTCTTTTTTTCTTTTTTCCACGTTTCACATTCCCGTGAATACGCAGGGTGTTCTCCTGTGCAGTTGATGCAGTTAAAAGGATTTTTGCATTCTAATTCTGTGTGATCTGAATTTCCACATTTTGCACATATTGATGGTCTAGTGCACTTATCTTTAGGATGTCCATATTTTGGGCATTTTTGACATCTTAGAAGGTTTGGTATATAAGTTTCTATGTAACCTATTCTAATGCTGGTTGGAGTTGTGGGTTTATCAAATGTTAGTATGTAGGTGTTTGTGTCTATGGTTCTTGTTTTTTTGCGTATGGAGATTCTCCGCACATCTGTTATGCCTTGTGGTTTAAGATGTAGTCTTATTTCTTCGAGGGAACACGATGCGAGGTCTGGGGATTTAATAACTCCTTTCGAGAAGTTTAGGGTTGGGTGAGGGTATGTTTTTATGTTTAGTTTTCGAAATTGTTTCCATTTTAGAATTTTTTCCAATTGTTTTTGATTTGTTGTTTGTATAGTAATGGTGTTGTTTATAGCTTTTTTGATATTGATTGGTTTACAATGCATTTCTATTGTTTTTTTGAATTAGAAATGGGGATAGTTTGGTGATTGGGGTTTCTTCTATTAATTCAAGTACTATGAATTGATAGAAGTTTTCATTCATTTCATTTTCTAATTCTGTGAGGGGTCTTTTCATTTTTTTGGTTTTTGCTTGGGTTGTTTTTTCATAAGCCATAAATAAGGTCTGAGCTTCATTGACTATGCTCCCCACCCACCATGGAGTCCCACATGGGGAAGTGCCAAGGGGAAAACCCATTCACCTAGTAACATCAGGGCTACATAGTCAATATACTCATGCTGGTGGTAGACAGTTTTGTCCCTGGGTTTTTATTCCCAAGATAAATACTCACCCAGGGACAGAAAGGAGTATAGGTCTTTCCTCAGCATGATTGACCCTACACCCTCTAATTCAGATTTTTGCAAAAAAACTGAAAGAGGGCTGACATGACCAGCCGATTAATCGGATCGGGCCTCTCCGAACACCCCATCTAGCCCAGTAAGGGCCAAAGTGAAGTGTTGCAAGTCACATGACTTCTTTGGTTGCCAGATCAAGGACTGCTCAGCCACCAGGATCCCGTCCTTAAGTATTACAGGTCGCCACCCATGGCCAAAAGGTAGCCTCATTGGGGGGTGGGGTTACCTCTCTGCAGAGGTGCAGTCAGCATATTCTACAGCCCCTGCTGACGGGGCGATCAGCATTAGAATCCTCCATCCTATTTATAGACTAAACAGTCAGCAGCAGCAGGTACTCACAGGAGAAATCAGCCAATCAGAAAGAGGATTAAGAGCATATAAGATCAGTGGCAATTATCCTCATATCATGGATTAACATCTTACAGTTTCTACAGACAGACATCTCTTGTATTAAGAACACTCGAATCTTTAAACTGAAGACCAGAATGGCTGTGCTAACACTTGTGATAAAGATATGAATCAAACTATTCTCCCTCCTAGCTATGAGTAAATAGTAGGACAGACTGTGCTCTTTAACCTTTGTATGACAACTAGTCTAGAAGGAAAGCTCTCAATTCAAATCAATGGTAGACCTGGAAAGAGGTGGGCTCCACCAGGCTATTCTGGCCCAAGACCTACTACATGAGTAACACCCAAAGAGAGACTTATGAGATAAATTTTTTTTTTTTCATTATAACCAGTTGTGATCTATGTATAGGAGGATATTTCAGCTAATTTATCTAGCATTTGTACAGAAATTTCTGATTTGAATGTTAATAAAAATCTTCAGTTAAGAGAAATCAAACTTACATGCCTCCAGTAGCAATCATCAAAGTATTATAATTTATTGTGCTTCCATCTTTAAACACAGCACAATTTTTATCCACATCCAAGCTGATCAGCTAAAAAAGACAAATATTCGGCAATGATACACTTCAGTAATTAGGTAGGTACAGCATTAAGTACTAGTGGAAAAAAGGAGCATTTATTTTATAAAAAAATATTTATTTTTCAATACGATCTTCCTGGTCAATACATTTAATTCAGTATGGAATATTGGACATTATACAATAATAATCTATGAGCAGAATTTAACTTGTAATCACATTTTAGGCTATGGATTTATTGTTCTACACTCATATTTATATTGATTTTATAGTAGTAAAATTAACTATATTCAAATCTGAGAAAAATCTTTAAATTTTTTGTTTATGCTTGCTGTTCAAATTTCTTGAAATTTTATGTCGCATTTCAATAAGAAAGCAGGGGAGACAACTTTTCTGGGCTTTATATATGCAGTTGTTTTGAATATTTTGACTGATAGAAGCAACATTTACCAGTTCATCAGCACTAAAAAATTGTTTTATTGCTATTATAATGGTTATTGTTGTAGGAAGTGGATTCGGCTACCCAATGCAAATTTTAAGCATGGCTGTTTGCATTTCATATTGTTGGACCTGTCATAGGCTATAACTCAACATAACAATTGTCCATCCTAACTTGTTAATATGTAAAAAACATGTCCATCCTAACTTGTTAATATGTAAAAAACATGCATATATCTACATATACATATACACACACACACAATATATATATATATATATATATATATATATATATATATATACACACATACACATACATACACACTCTCACACATTCATTATATATATAATGCTATCATGTTTTTCATTTTGTAACACAAACACACAAGAGGAGGTGCTGAAAGGTTCTCAGCCCAAACAAGAAAGGATTAACCTAAATCCATGAAACCTACATGCTATTCCACATAATGTTTGCATTTGTTTTAAATTCCTACAAGCAATTTCAGTATCCTAAATCT
Organism: Sepioteuthis lessoniana; assembly: GCA_963585895.1. Taxonomy (NCBI): domain Eukaryota; kingdom Metazoa; phylum Mollusca; class Cephalopoda; order Myopsida; family Loliginidae; genus Sepioteuthis; species Sepioteuthis lessoniana. The sequence continues at coordinate 82,298,563 of OY757906.1, read as the reverse complement.
TTTATAAAACGGGCCAAAATAAAAGTTCTCAAAATTCACAAAAGTAAATATTCTCTAAAATTTCCAAATAATTTTTTGAATAAGTCATTACATAGATATATTATTTTACCTAACAATTTAACTACCATCCTTGAAATTAAAACAGTCACTAACTCTTCAGAGACAATTAGGAATTTGACTAATGATAAAAATAACAAAGATTAATAAACGTGACAAGACAACTAGAAATATTTCTTTTGTATCATCTATTTTTTGATCATTCTCAACTTAGGTTTGATCTTAAGTCATCATCTGCAGAAAATTTTTGAAATTCTTTATAAAATATCTGATATATTATAAGAGAAGTAACAAAAATGCATTGGTGATGTAACATACCCATTTGTTGAATGAAATGTTGGATCCAAGTGTCTTCAAATGACCTTTATATGATCTCTGCTATCATAATGTGGTGCTGAGATCTCTATTTGGGTGAGATGCGTTTCAAATTAGCCATGATTGCTTAGTTAGGCTTTTTTTTAAATTTAGGTATTTATGTGTCATCTCAGATCAATTCATCTTATTTGAAAGAGCGTTTTGAGGATCATTTAGCTTGATGTTGAAGTTATTTGGGATAAATGTTTGGATATACTGATGTATTTAGGCATGTGTAAGTCTAAATGATAAAAAAGCTATCCTTGTTAATTCATTTAAATAGTGAATAGGAATCATGTAGATCAAACATTATACAATGAAACTTTCCAATCAAAATAAAGCTAACTACATATCAGACTATAGACTTATTGATGTTCAGTCAGTATCTAAGTTATGTTACAACTGTGAAAATTTCAATTGTAAAATTTCAGCTACCACAAGGTGCTAATAGTGAAATGTAGAAATGAACTAGATTCACCAGGCAAGTAGTTAAGAAGGTATTTAACTGACTTCCCACCAGTTCAATATATAACATAAGGTCATTTTATAGTGGGAAGCCACACACAAATCAAGACTCGTGTGTGGCTAGACTAAAGAATGCTTGGTCCTTTTGGCATTTTTCTTTTGAGGCATATCAAGTTCCAAGCAATAAACTCAACCCTGCAAAACAAGTATAGCCTGGAGGAAGGCCCCAAAACCAGATGATCATTAACCACTCACATGTCCGGCAAGGTGCCAGACAAATAGTTAAGAATAATCTATTAAAAAACTTGGTCTATTTAAGTCAAAAATCTTTGGAATTGTCCATTTTTAATAGGTAGAATAGTCTATACCATTTCTAATGGGTAGTGACATGATACATGATAGATTAGATTCCCTATTGTTTATTTCCCCTAAAAGCCCTTGTGTTTTCAGGTACATTATTCTTTTTTGACTCATCACTGAGATAACTTCCAGTTTGATTCCTTTATTGAAGAAAGGACCCATAGCTTCACTATCTTAATCCTTCTTGATATAGTCCTTTATTTCAAGCATCATCATTTTACCCTTTCTTGGTGATTAATAAACTTGTTTTTGAACCTTAACTTTGCTTCTGAGTTTTAATTGTAAAAAGGCATTTGGCTAACTGTCAAAGACAATGTACTCATTTCCCTGAAACAGTCACATGTCACCATGAAAAGTACAGGTAGTGTGGTCTATACCATTTCTAATGGCTAGTGGGATCTATACCATTCTCTAAACAGACTAACATTTATTATTCAACAAGTTTTCTTCAGTTGTAAAAATTTCAGCTACCACAAGGTGCTAACATTGAAAATTAATTGTGACTTAGATTCTATTTAACAGCAACATTTAAATAGTAATAAATATTTCATTAATGTAATATTTCTTTACCATTATTATCATTTTAGTGCAAATTTTTAAATTCATATACATTTGAATTGAAAATCAACAAAGAGTCAATAAAAATGTCACCTCTTTTCCTGTTTGAAGTTCAATGCTATGCTCAGTGAAAAACTCCTTTTTCCGTAAAGCTATAGAATCAGCTGTGGAATTCATGGCCTGTTGAAGAAATTAGATTTTAGTTTTGTGATTATCCGGTAACAATTTAATCATATACTAAAATAAAAGAGCAAAAAGAATTTACTTCTGCTTGAAAAGTTGAACACTTGATGGTATAAAGTGTTACTCATGACCTGAAGAATTCTTTTTTAATACCTAAAATTGCTTACATATAAAATAATCTATTTGACTGTACAAAAACTGAAATATGAACAATTTTATATAGGCAACCACTTCTTGATATAATTAAAGAAATACAATAACAGCAAGGTGTGAAGACATTTATTTATTTATTTATACATGCTTCATTTAAAAAAAAGTTGGTTATATGTCAATAGCAGTTGATAATAAAATTAGTGAGGACAAAATAGAAAGTACTAGTCAACTAGTTTTATCAATGTCACTTTTGCACAATGAAAAAGTTTAAAAGGTTGATAAAATGTTGACTAAATTGCAAACCTTAGATATTTTTGGCCTATCATAAGGAGGACAGTTTTCTTTGGTGGCAATAATGATTCTACCATCAAATCTTTCTTGTCTCAATGTTTCTGCACATGCAAGAGACGCTGGTCCTAAAGACAAAAATAAAACAAGAAATATATTAAAAAAAACCATAAAAGTTAAAAATAGAATAAAAAAACAATGAATTTTTAATTATAAATATTTTTAAAGAGATTTTATGCCTTCTCATTATGAATAAAAATTTGATATATAAAACTCAAAAATGGTCATATCCTCACCTCCCCCAATTAAAAGAAATGTCTGCTGTGCTTCACTATGACAATTAACCATATTTTTCACTCGTCTAAACTGGGTTAGCTTTTCTTTAGATGCTCGCACTTTCACAATGTCATTTTCAACTTCAACCTGTTAAAAAAAAAAAAAATTATTGATAAATTTCCATAGTTGCAGGTTGGTAAGTATTTTAAGAAAATTCTATCAAGCAGTAAACAAGATGGAAGCACTTGTATAACATTCATCATAGAAAGTGGAATTGGCTACCAGAGTTCAAATCCTAAATGAGGCAGTTTGCATTTTACATAGTGCTAATACCCCAGGGAAAGATAAAAATCCAATTATTCTCCCTTCAGTTATGGGTAAATGGTAGGGCAGACTGGGTGCTTTAACTTTGGTATGGCAACAAGTCAAAGAGAAGGAAAACTGAAATCAAACTAGACCTGGAAAGGGAAGGGTTCTACCATACTATTTTGGCCCAAAAGACACTACATGAGTGATGCCCCCACAACTAAACCAGGTTACAGGATAAGTATTTTTCTTTAAACAGGATAACAAGATTATTTATGCATGCATCATTTTGGATAGATGAATAAAAAAAATAAAGAAAAAATTCACACTATTATATTGATACCAACAAAAAAGTATTTGTTTTGAAGTAATACCATGAAGTAAATTTCATGGTATTACTTCAAAACAAATACTTGAATAGTTGAAGCAGATAGATGCAAAGAAAAAGAAATAAGAATGCACTTCAAATGAACCTGGATAAATGTTTTCCAAAGAAATTTGTAAAAATATATTCCTTCTTTTACATATACTACAATGTTTCATTTATAATAAACTATTAAATACTCAACAAATTGTTTAATTTTTTTACCAATATCTCTTATCTTAATTTCAGTTTTTTTTCATTGCAATAACTTATTTAAAGAAATATTTCCAGATGAATTGTTATCAAATACTATTTCAAAATTTTTTGAATCAATAAGACATTTACCAAAAAAAAAAATAAAATAAATGGAAAAAAACTTGAATGTAAAAAGTGAAGATTCAGGATTGTAAAGAAAGTAGCTCACTTTTTTAAGTAAATACATAAATTTCATTTCTGAAAAAAATGCAGTTAATTTTTCAGGTGAGTGGTTCAATTTACAATAGGTTTAACATTAATGGTTTGCAAAAAGATCAGGGTTGACAGCACTATCAAAGTAGAGAATCAAAACAAGTGATATAATAAGTGATTTTTAAAACAAAACATGCAAATTAGCTAACCCCATTAAGAAAAAAAAAATCACTAGTTTTGTCAAATTATATTGAACATTACTCAGAAACTTTTTAAGGCACAAACTGTCCAATTATATATTGAAGAGCTTGGTTTCAGGGTGCTATCTCTCTAGGCAACAACTGCTGCTCATCTCAAAGAGCAAGGGTTAGGTTCATTGCCTGGTGCCAGAGATGTTGACTCCTACTGGTGGAGATGGGGGCAGCAAAGTCACACAATTTTTAGCAATGCCCTCAACCATACATCTGTGCATGTGAGGGCTTCTGCCTAAAAATTAGACCCTGTGTTGCATTCTACCTATGGTAAACTCTGTTTGAGGAAGACAGTTGTTGTTTTAGTGACTTAGTTTTATGTAGAACAAGGATCCAAACACACAGCAGCTTATATATAACATGCAAAAAAAAAGTGGGTCTTTTTTTGTTTTTTTTTAAAGACAATTTCAGGGATTTAAATTTTTGCAATGTACTTCCCATGGGGGAAGAATTAGTAAACAAGAACACACTGCTTGATAAAAACTAAAACAAGTCATAAAATATAACATACAATTAAAAACAAGGAGTTGCAAAATATTAATACTAAAATCTCCATAAAAAGAAAAACGGTAGCATTGAAACTTGATGCTTTAACATACATACATATATAAAATAATAATATAGTCAAGGGGATTTCTACATTTATAACTAGCAGGGATACCCAGCATTGCCAGTGTATTATAACAAATTAACACTGGTAATGTACAATTTTTTTTTTTTATAAATCAGAAAATAATTGGAGGATGGACAATATTTATTACAATCAAATTAATAATAGAAAAAAAATTAACTTCATGTTAACAAAATGTTTTTCAATATTTAGAAATATGATGATGGCATATTCATAACATACCAATGTTTTTTTTTTTCCCTTTCAATAATTTTTCATAGTAGTATTTTATGCTAAAAATTGTTCAAATAGATAAAAAGTTTATACTTAAAGTCCTTTTAAATTCTGATACTGATTCAACTTTGTCACTCTAAAATTATCTTTAAATAAAGGAATAAAACTTTTAAAAATTTGTTTATTAAAAACAGTTAACAATCCTAAAAATGTGAGACTACATTTTTTATTTGGTATATTTTCAGTTTTTATTAAATAAATAACATTTTTTTAAATGAACATCATATGTTTAAACAAAATGTTCTTTAACATTTAAAAATAAAATTACTTCATTTTATTTTAAATTTACATTTTTATAAATATTTGTTTAAAACGTACACTGTTTACTACTACTTTCACAACGTATTTATAATGTACTAATAACTTCTCACTTAAAATTGTTCAAATGGATGAAAAGTTTAAATTTGTTTTTTTGAAGGAAAGAAAAAAAACTTAATGTTACAGAAAAATGTTTGCAATTTTGAGGAATGATTTCTTTATTGACCATTTATCAAAAATAAAAAAAACAATGTGCAAATTCAGAAACAATATTCACAATTTAGTTTTTTTTTTTTTGTTTGTTTGTTTTTTTACACAATTTATTATTGAAATTTTTAAAAAAATTTTTTATATTCAGTTTTTCACCATTGTTCATTAAAAAATTATATAAAAAATAATTTTAAGGATTTTATGATAAAGTTTGTTTATATCATCAGTAGCAAAATGAAAAAAGATTTTAAACAGTGTGTAAAGTATCATAGGTAATTTTGAAAGTAAAGTAAAACTAAGAGAAAAAAGTGTATTTCATAGAAAACTACAAGTTAAAAAATTTTTTTAAGTATAAACCAAAAAACAATGTCTATGAAACTATATATTTAACAAAGAAAGTTGTGTATATGTGAAAAGAAATTTTTGAATTAAAATAGAAAAAATGCTTAAGTAATTACACAACAATTTAATACTAAACTTTAAGAACCATATAAAATTCAAGAATGTTATTAAAAACTAAATTGAATAAATTAGTAGGAAAAACAACAAACTTTTCTTTGATGTAAATGCTTGTCAAAAGGCACTGGAAGTAAAAATATGCTGATGTCAGGAGGGGGAAAGTAAATGGCTGTCACAAGAAAAACAACTTAGAAACAGCAGTACCAACCTTGAATGTATGAATACTATCAAGTCCAGGAAAATCTTCTATATCACCTGTTTTTACATTGAAGCATGCACCATGAAATGAACAACGAATTCTTCCGTTACAGTAAGCACCTAGATTTCAATTAAAGATTAATAAAAGAATGAAACATAAAAACAAGACAATAGTTTTATTAATGATTAACAATATTAATGTAGTTAACTAAAGTTTTGTTACCATTACTACTATGCTACTTTCTACACAGTTGTCACTGAGATTAATAAATAAATGCATTAAATCTCAAGGACAACTGTGTAGAGTGTATAAATACCCTCTTGAAAAACCTGGCATCAAATCAATTCTTCTTCATTCAGTTGATTTGGGATGAAAAAAAAAGATAATATCCCAACTTCTTGTGGATGATTTTATAGACCATCAAATTCAAAAAGATAAAATTCTAGTCATATCAAAAAATTTGATTTTTAAAGCTTCAATGTGCATATAATCAACAAAAGAAAACATTGTATGAGTTGATTTCAAATGATAGTGCAAACTTCATGATATGGCTTCCACAGCTATATCAAAATTTATACAGCTATGAAACAATACCCATTACACCGGGTTTTCTTAGTTTGGCCATTTGTCTGATCATCTAGTGGTGTGGAACGCATTGTTTCTTATCACACCTGGTTGTGTGGGCATTTCACAGGTTATACAAAAAAAATAAAAACCAAACAATAAACAGAAGGCAGAAGGAAGAAACAAACATGGATTCAGAACTGCAAAATGTAAGAAAGTGAAGTTTGGCACTTTTTAGCATTCTTTGTATGTTCATGGCTATCTCAAGAACTCAGCGAAAATCCTACACAGTTACCAAAGATACTAACTGATCTGGTTATCGTCTTCATTGATCCATGTCTTTGTTCTTGACTCAATACTGCCCTCTGACTGCTCTGGACCCATGTCTTAGAGCCGAATGACTAGCCCCATGTCTTTGGCTTGAATTGTTTGGCTTCACGTCCTGAGCTATGAATCTCTATTTCAGAGTCTTACTACTAACTGACTAATGTTCTTCGTCCTTTTCTTCTGGTCTCGCAGGTTTTTGTGGGGACAGCTCTTAGTGTGGTCTTTGCGCCAAAAGAGACAAAGGGGCCCCTCTCTATACACTGACGCCGGTCAAAAGTGCCGAAGATAAGATCCCTTCTTTGGCCACCCACACACAAACATTATATATATATATATATATATATATATATATATATATATATACACACACACACACACATTGATGCTAATTATCGTACCACACTGTCTTGCACTTTTAAAATCAGGTATCCACAAAATCATCTATAAGAAGTTGGGATATTGGAGAGTATCATCTCATTAGGTCCCAAAGCAATTGAATGAAGAATAACTGACTTTTTCAGAGTCAGATTTAACTTTTCCATGATTAAATAATATTGAATAAGGTTTATTTCAATTAAAGAAAAAAAATTGTTTAAAAATTTACATAAATGTAAATTACACACTTCTTTCTGCTTTTAGATAGTAAAATGTAAAAATGATTTGGATTAAATTTTTTTTAAATGCCTTTCCACTATTTTAATACAAATATACACGAGTTAAAAATCTGCATTGCATATTTTTACTTTTAAAACAAACACTTTTTGGTAGGGGTATGTATATAATTGACCCAACTTTGATTATTCACCACCCAAACCTTTTGAGTCTTTCCTACATATTTTTACCCCCCCCCCTAAAAAAACAAAAAAAACCCCAAACAAACCCTCATCAAAATGTAAATTTGACACCTTTCATAGAATTTTGAATAAACTCATGTTGTATTATCTAAGTATTTAGCAATATAGCTAGTTTAAGCCCAGGCTTAACCATGTTCCCTCAAATTATATTCCTTGAAGTACAAGTAGGTTGAATTGGTTGGTGTTTTATAGCATATCAACATTTGTGGGTTATTTACTGCTAAATCACATTATATATATATATATATATATATATATATATATATATATTTCTCTGCCTGATGATTGTCATATAAAAATAGTATGAAACCAATGGTCGTAGATAAGCATACATATTATCAAGTATTCCTATCAAACACAAATAATTCTATCAAATATTAATCATTTGTTTGCATACAGTTAAATGGTTTCAAGTATTGCCATTTAACACTAATAATTCTATTTATCAAGTATGCTTATGTAATATAAATTATTTGCACACAACTGTATAGTTTCAAATAACTATGTGGTGGATTCAATAAGTTTCCAGGCTTTTTTGTACAGGCATTTAAAATTGTCATAGACTCTTGAAAATTCAGTATGTTAGTGCTATACATCTTATGAGATGACTGACAAATTTTTATGATTTCAGCTGCAAATCAACAGCTACAGCAGGAATTGGAATACACCATACTAAAGCCCGATTGTCACAGTTGGTCAATTTCAAAAATGCAATCTGGACGCGAAGACACTTTAGAAGAACGACATGCCATAAAATTCTGTTTTAAACTTGGAAAAAATGCCACAGAAACGTATGGAATGCTTCAGACTGCTTTTGGAGCATCTTGCATGAATCGAGCATCAGTTTTTGAGTGGCATAAGAGATTCAAGGAAGGCAGGCAGTCTGTGAGAGATGATGAGAGGTGTGTGAGGAAGTCAATACACCAGAGTTGATAGGCCAAAGGGTTAGGGTCAGAGCTAGGGTTACTATGTTGAGGTTTTAAGGGAGTTCAGGAAGAGATTCTGTCAGAAAAGGCCAGCACTCTTCAAATCAAGTGGCATTTCCACCAGGACAATGCACCAGTCCACAACTCCATCCTTGTCACAGACTATTTGACCAAGATGGGCATCAAGACAGTTCCTCAGCCTCCCTATAATCCAGACCTTTCTCCCTGTGACTTTTGGTTATTCCTTAAGCTCAGAGGCTGTCATTATGAGACAATTGAGGAGATGAAAGAGGCTGTGACAAAGGTCATTGACACACTCACACAAAAGGACTTCCATGGGGCCTTCCAGAAGTTGTTGGAACAGTACAAGTGCATTGAAGCCAGAGGAGATTACTTCAAAGGGGACTAGAGTTTCGTGTATGTACTATCAATAAAAGTGCCCATACGAAAAAAGTCTGGAACCTTATTTAATGATCCTCGTAACAATAATAATCATTAGTAAATGATAGAACGGTTCTATTTCACCCATAGATGAGATGCTAATAGGTACAACCAATCTGGGTCAGAGTGAACATGGGAGTAATGGTATGAGGGATTACTCTACATTCCATAAAGCTCCAAGACTGAGGGGCTCAATATTAGATGCAGTTTAGTGTCATAACTAGGATGCTCATTGGGTGGATGGAGGTCTTACCTCTCTGCAGAGATGCAGTCAGCATATTCTACAGCCCCAGCCGACAGAGCAGAAGTACAAACACAATAGAGTTTGTTCTTGTAATCAATACCTCCAGTCTGATAAATTTTATACATCCTCAAACCAGCTTACACTAAAACTCACATAGTTATGTGATCAACTTGATACATAACAATAATAAAATAATACAATTTATGGAGGCTTTTTTATTTGAATGATAGCAATTACACATAGTATATTCATGAATATATGCATATAATCTGGTTTATTTTATTTGAAGATATTGGTAGGTAATTCTAATTTTGATTCTTTCAGCTTTCAGAATGAGATAGTCAACTTTATAAACATCTGGTTTTTGGCAAAAGGAAAAAAAAGTAAAATTCATTAGCATTTCAATATTCTAATAAAAAATCTCACTTTGAAAAACAAGTCATTCTTGTAACTGACCTCAAATTTTATATGAATTAAATTTTTCATAAACTAATTTCCATTATATCCAAAAAATAATACATTTACTTTTAGCAAGCAACTAAAAGTAAATGCATGTAAAAATAAATATAAAACAGCTGTTACTCATCTTATACCTGAGATGGAAGGGATAAAGCACATTTTCAAATAATTTTTGTAGGATATGCTGCATAGATATCTTAATTCAAAGCATGCCCTGCTGAAAAGGGCTTAGTTAAAGACATCTCAACAATGACATTTGATAAAATAGGCATCATAAAAAAACAAACAACAACTATTGCATAATTGACTAATAAAAACCATTACAGATATATGACTAAACTAACCCCTTAAGGGTGTCAAAATACATCCTTACAACTAGATATGCAGGTTGAAAAACATACATTACATTCTTTGCAAAGCAGAACATTGGAAGCATTATACTTACAATTATAATTTTAGTTTTATTATGGAAAGGTATAGTAGACATCTTTGCTAGAGGTTTTTCATCAATGCATGAAAGCTATTATACTTGATATTAGTAGGTACTACATTAAAGAAATGCAAAACTGTAATTGGGTTTTGATAACAGTTGTACTGTGAATTAAAGCAATCAAACAAAGAAATTACTATGTGAGTAGTAAATTTACATCCTTTCTGAAACTTACCTTTACCCAGAGGAAGTCCATAATGAGTACATTTGGAACCAAATGCAAAAATCCCATCATTTTCTTTTACAATTAAAGCTTTCTCACTACCAATTTCAACTTCTTTGACTCTGAAAATAAGACAGTATGATAGATTAATTTTCAAACATACAATACCCAAGTATTATCCTTGTAATGATCAATTCTAGCAAAATTGCTTTTTACTCTTACCAAGAAAACCTATACTGTTATTTTGGACAATACAATAATCTTCTATATTATAATCATTCAACACAAAAACAATAGCACACTATAGTAAAATTTTTGCTGGAGCAATAGTATTAAAATGTTCTTAGAGAATGAAGCAATTTCTAATACAAATTGTAATTTAATGATAATGTGGAGGAGGGGAAACTTGCACTTACCCTGATCATTATAATTTCTCAAGGTAGACAAATATCAAATGCTAAGTATAGAATAATTCTCCTTATTTGAAGTGAATTATAATTCTATAAGATAGGACTAAGAAGCTTAGGGTCTGGTGAAACCTCTTTTTAAACGAGATAATATATGAATTATATAAAGAGAATGTGACTAGACATATTAAGATAGAATAACCTTTTAGAACCATTGAAATTAGATAAATTAGCAATGATCTAATTCTTTGTTTGTGAAACCAAATCATTATTATCAAGTATATCTTATCTTTTAGATGAAGCATTTTTAATTTGTTAACTTTAACTAGCATTTTTTAAAATCTTTTACTTTATTACTTTTTTATTAGCAACCCAATAAGAAATTTCTATGAAAGTAACAAACAGTGCATATCAGAGACAAAGAATATGCTCTTAGACTTGAATACACATTTTTTTATGTCAGAGAAACTAGCTTATCTATACAAACTGCTTTATCCCTAAGATAAAAGACCTAATGGTATTAGAGAACCCTAAATCAAACCTATAAATCTATACTTTTTTTTGTCTCTTGATCTTTACTAATGTTTGTTGTCATCATTCTTAAACACTAGTAATGTTAATAGTATATTTTATATGTTTTTAATTTAAATCAAACATTGGGAATAGTTATTAATTTTGACTAGTATTTTACTTTCCTCTTTTATATTTAGTTGCTTTTTTATCATCATAATTCACTCAGATTATTTTCACATCAGTGAAAAACAGCATGTGTTGGAGACAATAAAAAATAAGCTTTCAATGATACTTTAACTCACATCTCATTTTGATAGTTAAGATCATTAAACAGGTTGACTTTTCATTAATTTACCGTCACTTCAACATAAAGATAAATGATAGTTTAAAATGAAAACAAGCTGACACTAAACCTGTTGTTTTTTAAATAAAAGAAGTTAACAATCCTTAATTACTATAGTGAAAGAAGTTTACAATTCTTAATTAACATGATAAAAGTAGTACATACTTGCCCAGCTCAAGTTCATTTACATTTCCAACAACAGCCTCCACTTCATCAGACTCATCACCACTTTGGATAACATTTGCTGAAGGCATTTTGCCACCCACCAATTGGTCCTTTACTTTATAAGTTAACCCAGTAACTAAAATAAGAAATAAAGATGTAAAAAAAATTTGTTCAGGAGTAAATTTTTAAAAAAATACAAACAAACAGAAGAAGATAGAAGAATAGCATTTTTTTTTATCTTTTACTTTATTACTTTTTTTTATTAGCAACCCAATAAAAAAAATATTTTATTAGCAAAGATTTTCATATTAATCAGATAAGTAAAAATTAATCATTTTGAAATGGAAATCTTATTGTTCAAAGCAAAATTGTTGTGGGAACCTTACTCATCGTACCATAATGGACTCTTCTCACCATTATTAGTACTAGAGATTTCGCTGCTAGAGGGCAGATCAATATCGGTGTTATCCAAACAGTACGAGACTTCTTACCTTTTCTATGTAACTCTATCTTTCTTGTGTAATATAATCTGTTATCTAATATGAGTGTTTGTGTTTTCATTAGTGACCCCTTCTGGGGCCACAACAAAAATGAACTGGTAAAGTTAAAAGAAACAAAGATATTTAATAAATACTTTGGCTCATAAAATCTAAGATCAAACCTGTTAAGAAGAAAGAAAGAAAAGAGTTGGGGCCTGAAGAGTTGATTCAATTTCAAATAGTGCTACTAAATTTGATATGCATAAGAGTAAAGTTTTTTTTCCTCTTGAGAAAATGAGAGCTCTTATTGAACAGAGGTAACTAAAAACTAAAATAATCAATGTTGCTGCCAGACAATTATTTGTACAGAACTTAAATTTTGAAACTTCAAAAAGGAAATATTAGTCTTACTAAAATAATTACTCATATTTAATTAAACATTATTCATTAAGTTTATAGATTTTTATTCAAGTTGGAGATGTAAAATATATAGCATTATTGCTTAGTTAGAACTAATAATAGTGATAAAAAAATAAATATGTTTAAATCAATAAACTTCTTAAGTATCACTCACTCAAATTTAAAAATATATTTCACTACAATTTTTGACAAAACAATATTAACTTCATAAGATAATATAAACATAACTGGTAAATCTCATTTTTATAGTAACAATTATCATTTGTATCTATTTAGAGTGAATTTTTAATCAACAACAAAGTCAAGTCTATGATCGAAGTCTCGATCTCTTATGGGTATTCTAGTTAGAATAATTTCTCAAGATTCAAAAAGACAATAGGATAGAATCATTTGAACCTGATTTATTATAACTGTTGTTAAAAAGAGGGGAAAAACATAACTATTTATTGCTACTTAGATACAACGTTTAATCTCAAAATATGATTCCTGGTAAATCATTATAATGATCACATGATGGAATTGTGTTCAAATCAATAGAGCAAGAAATTCTATTTCCTTGAATTTGAATTCAAATTAATTCATAATACAAAGCACCTTTCTTCTTTCTTAATAAGCAACAGTAAGCTTGTTATTAAAAACACTGAAATAAGCAGTTTAATTAAAGATCATAAAGTCATGCTGATAGCACAGATTCCTTTGATTCTCTCTCACCATCCTCCTATCAGCCATTGCTCTGGGCAAGTCCTCTAGACGGCATCCAGTGTCTGCACAGAGTTTTGGAAAACATTTGGTTAAGACTTAAAAAAATAGATTGTCTATTTATGAAATAAAATGATGAATTTTTCAATTTATCATTAGCAAGATAAAACTAACCAAAACAAAATTTGAACCAATGATATGACTAAAGTCAGTCTTTTTAGTATTTAACTACATTCCTTTGGTTGTAGTATAAAATACATGGTCAATTTAAAGAGAATTTGAATACAAATGACAAAGGCCAAAAATAGCTTGATTCCTTCAACTAGTGTCACAAAGTTTTGATAGAAAAGAAACAAGTATAGTGTGTGCCTAAAGTCTGGACACAAAAGCAAAATGCATATTCTTATAAATAGATATATCAACATCTAATTGGAATATTAATAAATAACATCTTCAATATGATTTCCACCATTTGTAATGCAATGTTTGATGTGTCTTGAAAGATTCACATGAATCCAATGCATTAACTTCACATTAAACTATAGTTGTTTAGTAATATTTTCTATATGTCCAGACTTTACAGACATTCTGTATATCAATCACAATTCAATCTAAAATGTCAAAAATCTTTCAAGGGATCCAGAAAAAAAGACTTTAGTTAACTGCTGCAGTTTGACATATTTTACCAAACAATTTCATGTCACGACAAGTTTCAGATATAACTTTTTTTTTTTTAATTTCAGCTAAACAAGACTTTAAAATTTCTGCACCCTTAATGACAATATCGCTCTTATCTGTTTTTCTTTATTTTAAAAAGAAACTTTTAAAAAAGCAGAAACAAGCATCTAATCCTAAGAACTATATCCTCAAATATACCTATTCTTATATATGACAATTAACTTACAATACCTACCATGAATATTTACATTCACACAAAACCAAACATCCACCTCAATAGAAGAACTTAAATCTTATATATAATCCACATATTCATAAATTTGTTTGTCATATGTGTCACACTGAGGAAAGGAGAATAATACTAAGAAAAGGAAAGAAAAATAAACAACACCTTTCCCACTCAATAGCCAACTCTTTAGCACCATAAATGGTTATAAAAGTTGGCGAACATAGATGAAGATGACTCAAAGACTTCCTTTTCAATAGCTACTACACAAAAGTGTAGAGGAGGGAGCTATTCCTTTCCCTGGATTGCTCCACTTTACCCTTGATACATACCTTATAATGCTGAGTGTTAAGCAGGGAGGTATCAAGCACCATTTTTTGAGTCTTCAGTATGACACGACCTGGGATTGAACCCCGGTCTCCAAGGCCATTAGCGAACACTCTACCAATTAGGCCAATGGGCCGGTACTCTGAACATTGATAGCTCTAATAAAAGAAAATGGCTTTATACTAAAAAAGCAAGAAGCAGACGATATCCTATAACAGACACATACTAAGCAGATGATCTAGTGCTTATCTTAAATACACTTGTCCAAGCTGAATCCCAACTGCATAGCCTGGAGCAATGGCCTCTACTTGAACACAAATAAAACAGACTTCATGTGTTTTAAATAAGATGGAGCCATCTCCATTTTAAGTAGCAAGCCTCCAAAGTTAGTAAACTAATTTGTATACCTCGGTAGCAATATCTCACCAACTGAAAGTGATGTCAACATACACCTAGTGAAGGTGTGGGCTTCTATCAACAGGTTATTAATCATATAGAAGTCTGATCTCTCTGATAAAACTGAATTCCTTCCAAGCTGTGGCTCTATCTGTACTACAGTATGGATGCACCACAAAGATGCTAACAAAACACAAGGAGAAAAAGCTGGATAGGAACTACACAAGAATGTTACATGCTGTTTTTAACAAATCCTGGAAGCAATACTCCACAAAATAGCACCTGTATAACTACTAACCTCCCATCTCACAAACCATCCAAGTAAGACAAATAAGACATGCAGGGCACTGCTGGAGGAGTAAGGATGAACTCATAAGCAACGTTCTTCTATATACCCCTACACATGGATGTGTCAGTTTTGGCTGACCAGCAAGGACTTGCATACATCAGCTCTGTGTGGGCACTAGATATAGTTAGGAGGACCTACCAGGAGCGATGAATGATAGGGATATATGGAGAGAGAGAGAGAGAGAGAGAGAGTCAGGGAAATCTGTGCTGTCTGTTATTTAATGACATATCAACCTTCTTGGGTTATCAAATGCCAAATCCATCCTTTTTGAAAGACAGTCATCATCATCATGTCGTACCGCTAGCACGGATATCCCTGACCCTCTCTTGCCACTTTTCCCTATCGTTCATTGCCTCTGGCAGGTCTTCTGGGCTACATCCCATATCCTCACATAACTGCTGTATGTATGTTCTAGCTGGTCGTCCTGCTTTAGCTTGTCCATATGTGGGGGGTCCATAGGAGTACATCACTTATGAGCTCATCCCTGCTCCTCCAGCAGTGTCCTGCGTGCCTGGCTCGTCTAACTTTTCGTGATGGGAGGTAGGTGGCTGTATAGTTAGTGGGGTGTTGCCACCAGGACTTGTTTAATATTGCTCGCAACATTCTTGTGTAGTTGCCGTCTAGCTTCTTCTCCAGCCGTTTTGTTAGCGTCCAAGTGGTGCATCCATACAGCAATATCAACACGACCACTGCTTGGAAGAAACTGTATTTCATTTTATCAGTCAGGTCTGATTTCCACATGACGAAGGACAGTAGTGGTACTATTTAACCCATAGATGGGAAGATAAAGGGGTTCATACCTTTCCCAAGGTTTCTGTGCTGTCAGTGCAACTTAATGATGATGATTACATATATATATCATCCTGCAGTTATTTTTAAATATTCTTAAAAAATATATTTTATTGCATTAAAAATTAAATACTTGAACCCAGAGTAAGCATATTTTTGTTAGTATGATATTTTCAAGAAATTATGGCAGAAAATAAAATAATGCTTAATGAAAAGTATGCAATCCAACAATGAAGAGCTCTTCTGTTCCTCAGGGAACATGTTTAGGTTCAATAATGCATATGTATGTAGTTGTATCTGTATGCATGTGTAGCATATATATGTGTATAAGAGTTTGAAGGAGTAGCTAAATAAGCCATGGATATTGCCAGGATCTAAAAGATAGTAAAATAGAAAGAGGGATTTCTCGGTTTATTTTTCCAAGTCCATAATAAACTGAAGTCTTCAATGCTAGTACAATCAGAGGTCAGTAGACAAGATTACATCTTTTTTGGACACAGAGGGCAGCCAGGCCAAGTAAGGACCAGCTAGCAGTTGGAGCAGTTGACCATTAAATACAGAATGGAATAGAGAACTGACTATGCCGAAGTCTATTTCACTTATGCGGAAGAACCAAGTGTCATACATTCAAAGAGGAAGAGTCAATAGAGCTGATTTTGTTTCTTTTTGGTTGTGGCCTGTGACTTCTACAGTTTGAACCACAACCAATGGCCAATTTGTTTTAAACAATAGACTCCAAGTAAAAAAGAGTCAACAAGCAAGATTGAATGGGTGGGTTGGTTGTTTGGGTTTTACGGCATATCAACCTTTGTAGGTTATTTAATGCCAAATCCATTTTTATGAAAATAGTTCTATTTCAAACAATTCAGTTTAGAATAAGTATGGAGTTTAAATGTAAGTACAGTTTAATTGTGAGAAACATTTCTATTTCAAGCTATTCAGTTAAGTCAAGCAGTTCTAATTCAGCAAATTCAGTTTAGTATAAATACAGATTTTGTTTACACACAGTTAAATGTCAAAACAGTTCTATATTAAACAAATCAGTTTAGTGTAAGTACAGTTTCAATGTCAAAAAACAGTTCCATTTCAAATAATTCAGTTTAGCATGAGCACACAGTTTAAATTTAAGTACAGTTTAATTGTCAAAAACCTTCTATTTCAAGCTATTCAGTTTAGTCAAACAATTCAGTTTAGCATAAGTATGCCATTAGTTCTATTTAATTCCTATATAGGGCCCTATCAGATGCTACCATGCCATTCCTCAAAGCCCCAACATCACTGGAACCTCACCATCAGAATGTTTAGTGTCATATTCAGGATATTCATTGGGGGATCTTACCCCTCTACAAAGGTGCAGTCTGTATTCTACAGCCCGCAAGGCAATACACAGTTAAATGTCAAAACAGTTCTATTTTAAACAATTCAGTTTAGCATAAATATGCAGTTAAAATGCAAAAATCAGTATAGTGAAGGAAGTATGGTTTAGTTCTATTTAACCCGTAGATAGTACTCTTATCAGGTGCTACCACTTCGGGCCAGAGTAGACCTGGGAGCGATGGCAATAAAGGGCTACTCTGCATTCCCCAAAGCTCCAACATTACTGGAACCTCACCATCAGATTGTTTAGTGTCATATCCAAGACACTCGTTGGGAGGAGATCTTACCCCTCTGCAGAGGTGCAGTTGGTGTATTCTACAGCCCCAGCCGACTGGGTAAAGATTGAATGGGCTGTAAATTAGTACTACTGCAAAGGTAGAAGACTTATATTTATGAAAAAAATATTGTTTATCAGGAAGTAATTAAGAAAAATATAATTTTCAGTAATTTTGTTCATTTGTTGAATAATTTATTTGGTTGTATCATGTATTTAGATATATATGCGACATATAAATAAAGCTTAGAAAATGCTATATTTGCAGTAGTTTTTAAATAAACTGTAGAATTTCCAAGGTTTTGGCTTATGTATATGACACATTGCCTACACAACTGGTTTCATACATGTTCATCACATTTGCTTGCCTACTTGCTTTTGATCTACCTTTCCTAGCTCTAAAATGCATGCTCCTACCTATCTTAAGGCAGTGAAAATGAGAGGTATTTAAAACAGGTTTCCATTTCTTTTGGCACCTACTCAATTCATGGATTTTTCCTATAGTGATTTGACAAAAGAAACTAACAACTTTTATTGTTAGATGAAGAGTTAGTTACCACTCAACAACTTATACAAGGTATAATGCAGTTTTTCTCAATCTTTTACTAGTCCAACACATCTTTGTTGACAAGTCAAACCAGTCAGACCTTGTTCCTTAAATCCTCTTTAATCGTAATAAAACACAGTTCAATATCCCTTGATCAATTTCAGTACCCACTGAAAGTAACAGGGAAACACTGATCTAATTCAGAATTAAGTTGTTGGTGACCGTAGTTGAGGGCGACCAGAACGCTTCCTTTTTAATAGCTACTACACCGAGGTGTAAGGAGGGCGCTGCTCCTTTCCTAGGATTGCTTCACTTACCCTTAATATGTACCTTATATTGCTGACTGTTAAGCAAGGAGGTATCAAGTACCATTTTTAAAGTCTTTGGTATGACGCAACCTGGGATTGAACCCAAGTCTCCCAGTCCATTGGCAAACACTCTACCAATTAGTCAATTCAGAACTAAACACAACTTCCTATCTTTAGCACAAATATAAAGATACCAGAGGACTTGATAGATACTAAGAAGACAATATTAAGAGTTAATTTTTTTTATTTCTTTTTAATGAAGTTCAAAGTACTGATAATTTTGACTGATTTTCATAATCTTTTTGTGAGCATTTTTATAATGTTACAGGTCAAATACTTTCTGACAGTAAATGTAGCATGAATAGTGAATACAAAATTGTTTTTTTGATGAGAATAACCTCAAACTTATAAACACTAAATAAATAAAATTTAAAGCAATTTACTAATAATCAAATAAATGAAATAAAAACAAAAGCATTTTTAATAAATTTTTTATGATTTCTTTTTTTTCTTTAGTAACATTCAAATGACTTATAGGAACACTAACCTTAAATACTTTATACTCAGCTAAGAATTAAAACAAAATCTATACAATCCTTAGCAAGTTTATCAGATTAAATTTAATTTAAATACATAGAATACAAGAAAAAAGCCAAATTCAAATATTCAAATTTTTCATTTGAAACCAACAAATGTTAGGAAAAAAAAAAAGATAGATAAATAAAATTTTTAAAAAATGGATGAAAAATTTTAAAATATATTTTACATATGTACATTACAGAAAAAAATTCTACATCCAAACCATTACTAACCTCCCCACTGGAAACTGAAAGGGTTCATAAAATTTTGTATGGGCAAAGATATTTTTATGATTTGAATTTATTTTTAAAATTTTTTATATCAGATGATTTGAAAATTTGAAATGACAACTTTCAGTTCTCCCTCTAAAAGAGCTGTTGTACATAGTTTTAAAATAAATTTGATAAAAATATTTATCATAAGAGAAATTTTTTTTTAGAAAAAGATAGGTATGTAATTTTTGTGCAAATAATTTTAGCATGTAAATTTAAAAAAAAAAAAGAAAAAAAAAAGTCAAATTAATTTTCTGATACCAACCAAACAAGCCAGTCTAGTAACTCAAGTTATTAGAACAGTTTTAAAAGTTCTCATTTTTTCTAAACTTTAAGATGAGGGAGTGAGAACAAGAACATAAAAAAAACACAAATTCCTATATATCTGTAAATTTTTTTAAATAAAAAATTAACTTTCAAAACAAAAAAAAAAGATTGGTTGAATAAATAAATTGGTTATTTTGAAAATGGATAGTTTCAAATGCTAAGTACAAAACTACACGATAAAAGTAGATGAAACAAAATTATTTCAAATAACATACTAGATATATCAGTTTTTTATGCAACTGAAAAAAAACAGACAACATCTTAATTTGTATTTTCATAATCTTTAGACCTTTCAAGAAAAATATATTGCCATGTCATTTTTTAAGAAATGGATGGTTTTTGTGGTAACTCTAAAATTTAAACCGAGTCTTTTGTTGATATTAAAAGTAGGATTTTATAATTAGTCACAACAATTTTGAAAAATGGAATTAGCTCCTTCACAATATGGAAAGTTTTGAATATTTCTAAATCTTTTCTCTCTTGAGTTCTTCATAAGATCCAATATTTGTATAAAATATTTTGTATAAAAATACAAAATCAGGTAATAATCTTTTTTTTTTTTTTTTTTTTTTTTTACTTGATCTAAAATCTTTAATAGCATACTTATCTATAGGACACATAGGTATAATGTTAGTTAGTACTTACATTATATATATATATATATATATATATACACACACTATGTGTGTGTGGATGAGAAGAAGCAATGTTGATAAATTCACATGGATTTTGTTCCTCTGGTTTGTTTTATTTACCTAATTTAAAATACAACTTGAACATCTTAGCTTGTTTGTAGGGGTATGATTAATGTTAAATATGATTTGTAGAGGTTCTTGTTCATTTATACAGAATATAGGAGCTTCTCCTTGTGTAAATTTGGTCGAGAAAATTATATTATTTCTTCTATATATTTATAAAAATTAAAAAGAAAACATTGAAAAGAGTTTGTTACTTTTACCTGTTTCAGGTGAACCCACAAAACCAACTCCTCCTAATCCCAAGTCTTGTTCTATCTCTCAACCTCAAAAATTTAAATCACCCTAATCATGTTATAGAAATAATAAATTCAAGTAAAGTATATCCTCTTATTACAGGCAAGTAATAAGAGAGTTGTTTTCAAGTGCCTAGGGAATAATTTATGATCCAATAAAACCCCCATTTAGTCACATGACACATTTGAATTATAGAGCCACTGAAAGGCTTGTCCCATTGTCTATGAATGAAATAGAAATCATGTGATTGTATCCAACTGAATGGAAAAGAATATAACTTGGAATTTAATTCAGTTACATATTTTCTTAACAGCAAAATGTGAATAAACTAATTAAATGTCTGTTGTTTAGAACATTGAAATTACTGTTTTATCTTCAAGCATTGTTTTCAATTATTCATATAGCAACATTCATGCAGAAATAATGTTTATAAAATTGCTACAAACTCATAAAATTCTGTCAAACCATAAATTAAAAAAATTAATTTATTTATAAGTTTATTAAGGTTATTGATATGTTTTTAAAATTTATATTATATATAACTCATCAATGAGACAGGAGAAAAAAAAATTACAAATATTTAGATATTTATCTTTTGCATATATTTATTTCTTGGGTATGTTAGTAAATGTAACTTATTGATGACAACTTACAGTAATATGAATCTGGTCAAATTTGGCAGAAAAATAGAATAAAGAATGCCATTTAATGTAGTCTATTAGCAGTTTATATTGGTTAGTTACTTTTGTCTTAAGCTGTTCCCAAATTTCAGCTTCTGTAGCATAGTAATTTTCCATTGTAAAAATTCCTTTGTCACAAGTTGGGGAAACAGACTTATTAATTTTTCATGTATTTCTTTATAAATTTATGTCTAAAAGATTGTTTGTAATCACCATAAAAAAACATTTTTTTCAAACAGATTTATGTTACCCAAAGAGGGGATTCTAATAGGTACTACCACTCCAGCAGCCAATGCAGAATCCAACCAATCAACAACTGCAGTCTCAAACAGCTCTTTTCAGAGCTAAAAATTCTAAACTCATTCCACAGCCTTTTTCAAGGTTAAGCTAAATTACAAAAGTCAGCACCAGCTCTTATCAGAGCTATTCAGAAAATCTCCTGGGGACAACTTCTTTTCCACTTACTTACAACCCTTTCAAGGGTAGTAAGACTTACCAACACCACTGGACATGTAGAGCAGCAGTAACAGAACAGCAGACCTAGAACCATACTCGCAATAGCAATTCTAGCATTTCAGTCCACTGGCGTCTCCAGACCTGCAATAGTTTGGTTCCAGTATGCTGACATCAACAAACAAGCAACAGTATCCATTTTGGAAGCAGACCAGTTGAGCACAACGACTTAGACTGCATTTTGGTCCACAAGTAGGCCAACCATCACTTCTCGGCGTATTTATTGACCCCGCAACAATATCAAACATTTTCAATAGTTGATATTTTTTATTAATAAGAGAAAAATGAATTAAAGAAGTGACTTACCTGGGCCTTCATCCAGTTCAGAATTTTGTGTAGCTTGAAGATTTACTTGCCCTATTAGAAAATGTATAATTTTATATCAAAAACATTATTTTAAAAGGTATTTTGTAGATATGTTTATTATTATTTTATCATTATTGTTTATTCACCAAATTGATCCCAAGACAAGGGGAGAGAGAAGGGTTGTTCATGAATGAAGCAGTTCAAACCATGAAAGGTACTCACTAAAGTTGGTAATATTGTGGAAGTTGGTGCACTGACACATTGTGCATTGCTTCACTGTATATAATTTGAAAGCTGCACAGATGAATGTGCAAAATAGTCTACTTTGGGAACTTATGCTTTGCAAGTTCAAACTGGGCCATAACATCATAGAAGCAATCAAAGACATTTGTTTTGTGAAAAGTGAAGGTGCAATTGATCACAGTACAGAAACCAGATGGTTCAAAAAAAATTTTGCTCAGGTTGCAAAAACCTTGAACAAACAAGGTTAAATAGACTTAAAATCATGAATTCCAAGGTGGTACTTCAAGCCATTGAGATAAATCCAGTGGGTAGAACTCAGAGAGTATCAGGCAAGCTTAGCATCTCACAATCCAGTGCGGTTAGTCACCTTCACAACCTCAGCTAAAGTATCCAGAGTTGCCAAACTAGGCCTCATATTACCAAAATATTGCAAAACTTTTGACTTACTGGTTTGAAATTAAAAAGGAATTAATTTTAGCCACATTTTATAAATTTTTACAAAAGGTTTCTTTCAATATTTTAAAGTAAAGCAATGATTAAGATTTACGTCATTTTACAGAGCACCATATTATAACATACTAAAATAAATAAATAAATAAATAAAGGGAAGTATATTTCCTAAGTAATAACTTTGATAGGTAATGTTTTTCAGACAACTTACATTGTTAATTGTATTTTGCTAATGTATAGCATTTCATTGTTAAAATATACGTAGTTAATTGAAACTGACTTGCTTATGATCTATACAATTTACTTTTGCAATAAAGCAACTCAGAACAATTGGATAAAATTTCTTGAAAAGTAAAAAATAAATAAGAAAGCAACATCAAAAAGATTTTCTTTTATTATACCAAAAGATAACTTTTGGACAATACTGAGCCATAATTGGTCCTATTCTTCATGCTGTATTCCCTGTTATAAGTCTGAAAAATCCCATACATTTCTTCTTTCTTTGTATAGTCAGCCATTGTAAATACAAATGAAGAGTACCTTTAGAAAATTCTTTGGGAACCAAGGAATGTCATAAACAGAGATCAGATGAGATAGTTGTTAAAGAAGAACCTGTGTACACAGCTGACTTAGAAGAAACATGTTTCTGGAATTTAGAATTTCAGAACCAAGAAAGCTCATAGTACAAAATCAAAACATGAGAATTCCTAAAGTTGATAAAGAAAAAAAAAAAATCAAGTACTACTAATCAGAAAGTGATGAGAAAAGGAAAATTCACAGGAAGAAACAAATATTATGTGAATGTAATGAGTGAAAAAGATGAAGAAATGATGAGAGTACATTTCAATAAACTGGAATATGAAATAGTGAAAGATGATACAGATGAAGATAATAAAGATAAAATTGAAGAAAGAAAAAAAAAAAAAAAAAAAAAAAAAAAAATCGATGACTGTAGAATAGAAGATGGGCCAGTGTTTGAGTGAGAGAATAATCAAGATGGAGCAAATATGATTTTTGTGTCAATTGGCAATGACTGGAAGCTCAAAATTATAATGACATAAGAACAGGAACTAAAAAATTGGAATACTTTTGATGTCTATAAAAAGAAGTACAGGACAGAGGACATTGTCAACATGTTGGGTGGTGACAGAGATCTAAGCTGAAGGAAAGAAGAAAGTGAAAGTCAGATTAGTTGAAAGAGTTTTTAAAGCAAAAGAGAATGTTCAGATTCTCCAACTGTTATTAAGTCCTCACTCAGAATAGTCATGGCAGTAGCTGTAAGTTAAGGATGGAAATGTGAAATAATTAACATTAAAGCTGCATTTGTGCAGGGCAGATAACTTTGAGATATATTTATTACACCACTGATAGAAATAATACAATATATAATATGGAAGTTAAAGTAGCATACAGTCTTGATGATGCATCTCGAAATTAATACTTCAGTGTAAAAGATGATCTCAGCAGATTAGGTTGTAAGCAATCCGAGTTGGTCAAAGGTTTCTTTAGGTGGTATAATAATGAGAATATTCATGATGCATGTGAATGATTTCCTATTTGCCAGAAATTATGGTTTTTAACAAGAGTATCATTGATCCCATTGCCAGAAAATATAAGGTTGGCCAAAGATTAAAAGACAATTTCCACTATGTTAGTTAGAATATGTCACAAGATAAAAGCAATGCAATTCAGGTAAACCAGAACGAATATGCAGCAGAAATGCAAGAAATTCTTGTTTCTATAAGTAGAAAAAGTGACAGAACATCTTCACAAGAATGATATGTAAAAGTTAAGAGCAACAGCTAGTCAGCTAAATTGGCTAGCAACTCAAACACAACCAGACTTATAATGCTTTAGAACTAATTATGTCAAGGCAGCATCCAAAAGTTGAGCAATTGCTGAGTTAATAAAGTAGTCTGTTGAGCAAACCAAGCACAAATAAATACTTGCTTTTCCAATCTTGGTATTTTCAAAGAATGGAGAATAAATGTTTACAATGATCCATTATGAAGTAATCTCCCAGATGGAGTCGTGTGCTCAGGGTTTCTTATTGGTCCACAGCAGAAGAGTTGTCCATTACCTAGTCAGGAGGCAAATTAAAGTTATCATGAGGTTTCAGAAAATGCTGAACTCCAGCTAGCTTGAGCTTGAGGTTCACAAGGCAAATAAACAAGTTGCCAGTGCAGCAACTGCTCTTAGTGTCAATAAAAACAATCATATGAAAATTTTATGTTCATTGGATCATAAAAATATAACTTTAAAAGACAGATTGATTTGCCAGTCTTGAATATTTGGAGCAGACTTCTGTCACAAGTGTTCTGGGTTTTTTTAGTATTTAGAATTTTTTTTTATTTTAAATCAAAATTTCCAAATGGGTCATTGCACACAATTTCACCTAGGGTATGTCTGAATGGTCAAATTTTTTTCAAAATTTCACCATTTGTTCATAGATAAGCAAATCCTTAATAGCATTAATTATTCTTACTTTATGACCATTTAAAATTCTAGGGAAGGTCCAAAAAGTTCTGTTTTTGAGTGTTTTCAATTTTTGCATTTTGAAATTGAGTTTGTTACAAGACTTGATAAAGTTATTTTTTTTTTTTTTTTACCTCCATCCTAAAGTGTTTCAGAAATGCAGTGGGCCATGATGAAATACCATCCAAAGCATAGAAGATAAGGAAATTTGATAACATACTTTGATTATGCAACAGTGCCTATAAACAAAACTATAGAGATATGAACAAAAAGCTGCATTCTTCTCTTCCCCAAGAATGGTGACTTCAGAAACACTAAGA
This sequence comes from Sepioteuthis lessoniana, assembly GCA_963585895.1. Taxonomy (NCBI): domain Eukaryota; kingdom Metazoa; phylum Mollusca; class Cephalopoda; order Myopsida; family Loliginidae; genus Sepioteuthis; species Sepioteuthis lessoniana. The sequence continues at coordinate 82,272,588 of OY757906.1, read as the reverse complement.
ACTATAGTGGCATAACTGTTACTGCTATAGCTGCCAAGTTTTATAATTCCACACTTCTCAACCATATCAAACCTAAAATCGAGAAAATTATAAGGAAAAATAAGAAGGGTTTTCAGAGATATTGATCTTCAAATTCACAGATTATGATCATCCACCAAATCATCAAAGAATATGTGCAAAAAACCTTGAAGCAACACTATTGTTCATAGGGAAATCCATGCTGTCAACACAACTTGATGGATACAAACAAATGGTGAAATTCTGAAAAATATTTGAGGATGATTGGAATGGACCTCAAGTGAAATTGGCTGAAATGACCCAAATGTCATTTGAATCACCAACAACTTTGTTGTCAAAAGTCATTGAGACTCTTGCATAGAGTCAGAACCCAGAGGAGACAAAACAATGTTCAAGAAAGAAAAAGATGAAAGACAATTTAGTAACAACGGTTAATTCTAAAAATCTGAATGGAGTCTATGAATGGACTGTGAAAACTGCATATCTACTCAAATTTCTAATTATTATGCAAGAAATCAGGATGCAATAAGTAAATGAATGAATTGGGTGTGTAGTTTATTTTAGTTAGTAATTAGATAAAGCTGAACATCAGCTTCATAATTAGATGAAGAATCGGCAGCCATTATTAATTTTTGATTAATATTTCTGTGATCTAAAATTTCTTACAATTCCTCCTCAATTACTGATTGTTGCAGTCTGAACAGTTGTAATGAAAATTAAGATGAAAGAAACATTAGTCAAAAATTAAATGGTTGACAATATTTCAAAAATAATTCAAGATATAAGGTATACTAAGTGACAATTTAACACTGAAATCATAGCCAAACCTGTTTCTAACTTGTGAGCTCATATAAAATTCATAATGGCTGACTCATCTATAAAATTTTGCATTCAGAAAGAAATGTAAAGTTATAGAAAATGATTTGTGAGATTCTCCAAGTTAAAAGAAAAAAAAAGATATAGAAAGATATGAATACAATAAAAAAAATTTTAAAAAAAGTGAAATATGAAAAATCAAGTTAAAATTATTTTATAGCAGTGTTTTTCTTTTTTTCTAAACCATCAGCCTTATCTGATTAATCTTTTAATAATGCCTGTGGATATCACACTTAGAAAATGTGCTACTACATTTGGCCCATAGAAATGAACTGGAAATCAACTTTTGTGGCTAAAGCTGAGTTTCCTTAAACCACCTGCCACCAAATTATCTTTTCTAGACTAAAGTATTGATTTTTTTCCAAAGAACAATTTCAACACACTGAAAACATGTTTGAAAGAATGTCCATTCAAAAATGCACTTTCAGAAATCTTTGCAAGAAGAAAAAATAAAATAAAAATTGAAACAATAAAAAAACAAAACTTAAGCTCTGTAAGACTGTAATCCAATGTAAGAAAGAATAATATAAATAAAACATTTATCATGAAATCTCCATAAAAGTTAGTTCAATCTCAGGGTCAGACATTAATTATTTTTATTTGTATAATACTTACCCTATTAAAATTGAAAAGATAGTAGCAAAACTAAACTAATCCATTGCCACAATTTTCAGGTGAAATATGATGAGAAAATCTCAAGAAAATGAAGTCTAACAAAGGTCAATGGATAGGGCAATGTACGTAATAATGCTAAGAGATAACGGAACCAATATGGAGCAGGGAGCAAGTAAAAGGTGGAAGTGAGCTGGGCATATAGCAAGAACTGATGATAATATACAGTGCAATAGCAGAATAAAAAGAAGAATAAAGAAAAAACTGATAGAAGATGATGATTTGGTGTCTTGTTTGATGGTATATCAGCCTTCATGCCAAACCCATCCTAGTAGAAGAACAGCAGTGATACTATTTAACCCATAGGTGGAGGTGGTAAAGGGGTTCATACCTTTGCCAAGAGTGTTAGTCCAAAAGTGAAAATAATAGTGCAACCAGAGATCAAAATTCCTTAGTTCAGGCTGCTGATAAAATAAGGCAGAGGTTATCACAATAAAGGTAGTTATGGAATAAATTTTGTCCAGCTGTGGACTCAAAATAGTTGTTGACAAATTCTTTTAGTACGTTTTAAGTCAGCTTTCATATACAAAAAAATTTATATAAAACTTTGAGAAGGTAAGAGTTTCTTGATGTGTGTGTGTGTGTGTGTATATATATATATATATATATATATACACACACACAAACAAATACTCTACAGTTTACCAGGCTTGAATTCGGAGTTTTCCTTTTCTTACACTAGTTGCCAAACCAAGGTTCAAGAGCCCAGTTTACTATTCATCCATAGCTGGAGGCAGAATAGTTAAATGCATACATTTCTCAAGGGTATTAGCACACACACACACACTCTCTCTATATATATATATATATTCACACACACACACTACCAGTTAAAAGTATTTGGCCACCCTCAAAAATTTTTATTTCTCACCCAAAAAGTGTTATTTTTAAGGAAACAAGATAACCACAATCAATTTATTTATTCTAAATACAAGTCTTCCTGAGCCACATTAAATACAAATTAAAACACAAAAAACTTCTTAAATTTTTGATTCATCAAAATGACCCCCTTTAACTGCTATCACTGCTTCAGATTCTCTGCATTCTTTCCACCAAAGGTTGGAGGTAGACTGAAGATAGTTCTTCCCAGCTTTCCTGCTAGAGTTTCCAGAGGTAAGACACTTGTGGCTTGTATACCCGACTTTTTGGTCAAGTTCATCCCACACCAGTTCAATGGGATTTAAGTTTGCTCATTGTGCCAACCAAAACATCAGTTAAGGATATGCAGTTCCCTTTTGCTCTTAATGCACTTCTGACAAAGTTTACTAGTATGCTTTGGGTCATTATCTTGCAGGAGTACAAATCCTTGACTCACAAGCTGAATTATGTTGTGATAGTGTTGTGGACCAGTAAAGGGTCCAGAAGAATAACACAACTCGGGTTTCTGTGGAACCAAGTATAATAACGAAGTATAATACAACATATGTACAAAGTGTTAGAAGTCAGTCCGACTGCCAAGTGTTCGCCAGGAATAAGTACAGAGCCTGGTATTAATAGTCATGGAAGAGTTCATTACCGATTGCAGGTTGGGTACCATAACAGATAGCTAATCTGATTCAACTTGCCCTTCACCATAATAGAGCTTTCTCCATGCTTTACAGCAAATGTGATACAGTGGGGTTGCAGCTCTTTCACCAACTCTTCACCACACATAGACCCTTGTATTTGACCAAAAGATTTCTAACTTTGATTTATCAGTCCAAAGGACTTTATTCCACTGCTCTATTATCCAGTATTTGTGTGCCTTAGCCCAGAGGTGCCTTTTGACATTGTTTTGCTTCCTCAACGTAGGTTTCTTGACAGCAATTTAGCCATATAGGTCAGCTCCACAGATTCTTCTCCTCACAGTGGATATATTTTTTCACAACATTGGTTCAGTTGTGCAGTGATGTTTAGAGCAGTCAGCCTTCTGTCACACAAGTTGGTGACTGATGAAATTATCCTCTGTATAGGTCAAACAGGTAGTATCTAGCAAACACTAATTCAACACAATATAGTCTAATGTGTGTTCAAGTGGTAGTATAATGTAACTTTTGAAAAACATTTTATCCATTCTCAGATCTAAAGAAGAAAAATGCCTTCAAATCAATTTTTTAAAAGATATCTGGTTATACTTAGGTTAAAGTTACAGAGAAAGACTTGTATTTATTATAATAGATTAAAACATTGTGGTGCTTTTTCATTAAAAATAAAACTTTTAGGATGAGAAATAATTTTTTTTTATGGTGGTCAAATACTTTTGACTGGTAGTGTGTGTGTATATATATATATATATATATATATATATATATATATATATATATATAGTAGCATTTTTTTTAAATTAGTATGCATATATCAGCCCTATTTTGTCAGAAATGCTAGTATTAATTCCTATTACTGACCACTATATTTAATACACAATATATAGTCATTATTAATAATTTTACTAGCATTATCCTTCATCTTCCTAATTCTAGTTACATTTTATCACAACTTAATCAGTTTATCACTATTTTGATAGTAAAGAACAGCATTCATCAGAAAAAAGAAAAAAGCTCACAGTAAGATGCAAGCTCACATTCTCTTCTGCCTCAAGGAAGCCTGTTTGTGTACCAGCTGCTTTACCATCTAAGCTACAAGAGTATGGATGGTATTACAGAAATTCAAATAACACCTATAAAACCATCAAATACTTCCATCTTTAGTTGGTCAGCACTATATTTGTTGTTATTATTTTATACATTGGTAGTGTATTATTTATTTTTAGATGAAGCTTTGTCAGTCATTGTTGTGCAGCAGGCATTATGCTCACCTGCAATGAAAAAGAATAAGGATCAACCCGTGCATAGTCTGTCAGAGACCCGGAATTGAACCAGGAACAGACAACTTACAGGAGAAGAAGAGAGCATCCATTCTTTTTCACATCCTCATTCAGTTGGGTCTTTTGATTGGTTCTGGTATTATGTTACGAAGTGTCCGGATGCATAGGCTTTGGCATCAAAAAATGGACAAACCAATAGCCAAGTAGGCAGTAAACTTCAGCAGATCTCAGAGGAGGTAGTTTGTCCAAGTAGCAAGACAGACAGACAAACAGATGAGGCGAAGAAAAGAAAGAGAAAAAACAGGAAAATGAGGGAATAAGTAGTTGAGCAAGATGAAGGAAAAAGATAACCAAAATGAGAAGCGGAAGGAGGAATAGAATAGGAAAGATTTTTTTATCATGCATGCATCATGTCGTTAATAATTTTACTCGTATCATCCTTCATCTTCCTAATTTGAGTTTGTTTTTTTTTTTATTGCAATTCACTCAGGTTGTTACTTCCTTACTGTTGTGGAAAGCTAAAAAATTTTACCATAAGATATAAATGATTTTACTTTGCATTAGTATTGTAGGAATTACATCCCTTACTTTCCAAAATAGTACTTCTAATGGTTGCTAGGTGGTGTGACCAAAGTTGCATTATAAAACATGTGGCAAAAATTAAACTGCCCCTCTTCTTCTGGCCTTGACAACCAGAAAGCACAAACAAGTATGTTCGTCTACCAACAAAAGGAACTCTCATTCCAAAGCTTGTGTTGTATCATGCACAGTATCATGCTTTGACGTAAGTCTTCATAAAACGATTTTCATTCTATAAAGGATTCTTCAATTACTAGATATGACTTTCTCTCCATGACGTACTCTTAGTATTTCATGTAATTCCTGTATCCTTTCTATCAAGTTTGCTCAGGGAATAAATGTTTTACAGCTAATTCATCATGAATTGTTTTATAGTGCTTGGCACAAAGAAGTGTTAAACCATGATACATTTCCTCTGCTACAAATGTCTTAATCATGCTCCTCATGTTCTAATAATTATGACAGTGAGTTATGGTACTCAGATAAAACAAATATACAAAGACCAACCTTCAAGTTGTCAAAACTAAAGCCCACTCGATCCTATCCACAGTATAAATATATAGATTTAAATTGCTCATATTTTGATTGATACTGCTATCTATAAATACATTACATTGATCTTTCAATTCCACCATTGTTTTCTAGAAAAGGTAATGCATATTCTAAAATGAATAAGAACATTACATACAAAATACAGAATTTTTATGACACATAAATAAGCTAAAAACATAGTTCATTGTTTACCTTTTGTAGGCTTGGAAGTATTAAGTCCCATTTATGTTTGTTTAATCAATAAAATATAATCAGAGAGTGTATAGTTAGTCCAGATTACCTGCTGATTGCCTGTGGCCACCTGAAAAATAAAGAAAACTTAAATAAGCAAATAAAAGAAAAAGTTTTTATAAATCTGAAGAAAAATGATTAATAATTTGTTTTATAAAAATAGATTTCCCAGATCTGAAACCAGGATTATAGTTATAAGTATAGGGTTGGTCAAAATGTTCTTTTTGTCTTTTTCCTTAGTGTTTAGCTTTAGGTAACTTCATTCAAAAACATCGCTTGTGATTGTATTGTATCTATTTGCCATATCAACATGCATAATTTTTTTATTTTTTAAAATTTGTCAAAATTAACATTCTTTTCTAATTTTACTAAAGAGAATCAAAAGTTACACAGATTCAATTCACCTTGATTTGGGAACTTATGCTTTACAAGCTCAAATTCATCTATAACACCATAGAAGCAAACAAAAACATTTGTTGTGAGAAAGATGAAGGGACTATTGATTATAGTACAGTAACTAGATTGCTCAAGAAATTTTACTTAGGTTCCAGGTACCTTGATGAACAAGCAAGGTCAGGTAGGCTGAAAACCAGGTTCTAAGTTATAGAAAATTTCCAATGAGTAGCACTCAGAGAGAATCAGGCGAGCTTACCATCTCACAGTCCAGTGTGGTTTATCACCTTTATGACCTCAACAAAAGTATAAGAGATGCCAAATTGTGCCTCACATTACCAAAATATTGCAAAATTTTTTACTCACCCAAGTAACATTGAAGATAGAACCTTATAAGCAATAACTGTCTTATATGCTTTATTTTTAAAAAAGTAAAAATAGGATTCAAATACACAAAAAAAAGTAATTTATAGAGAAGATACTGTGAATGAATGTATCAAAAAGGGCTTGCAAAATTTTTATACTGGAAAATTCTCAGTGAACAATGCTCTACAATAGGGTAAACCAATAAACACTGACAGTATTCAAATGAAGATATTAGCAGAGAGATGTGAGAGGTAACAAACACCAAACTATCAAATCAAGTATTGAAAATCATTTACATTAATTTGATAATGCTTGTTGCTTTGATATGTAGCTTCCACATGACAAAAAGGTTTTGTTTTTGGTCGAATTTTGACATGATGAAAATCCAATAATTAACAACAATATGGACTACAAAAGACAAGGAAGGATACAAAACCCACCACCACTAGCCATTCTTAATATGCAACTTCACCTGCATAATGCTTTACCTATCATGACCTTAATACCAGCCCCAAATTTGCAGTTAGGAACAGATTTCTTGTACGAGTCAGCCTGTACTGAAAGTGGGTTACAGAGTCTAGACAAGACTTAGTCTCCTCCAACCCAGACTGGTTTCACAGAAAAGAGCAACTGATATTATGATTTGAATATGGAAGCCGATGATTGGAGGAAAAGCACACGTGTCCAAGTTATACTTTCCACACCAGAAATACAAATTGCAGAAAAAGCAGTTGGCCTAAAAACTTCAAATGAGATCGCCCTGGTAAAAAAAGAGAAATAATATAGCCAACTCAATGAAGGCAAGCAACTATCATACAGATCAAAATTGAAGAAACCATAAGAGAAGAGAAAATCCAAAGATTCATCTGGAAGCCATTCATGACCATAGCAATGATAAAGAACAAATGATCTTTAAAAAGAGATAATTGATTAAACTTTCTTTCACTTTCTGTAGTCAACAGAAAGTGAAAAGAAAAGAAAGACATTTGCGAAATTTCTGATGAAATAATAAACTGAATAGAAGCATCATATTTGAGATCAGTAAAAATTGTTAGATAATTCCTCTGCTCTAATATATTGTAATTACATACACATATGAAGCTATTATATTTATCAGCACACAACATTACATATAACAAATGTTAGAACTGTTCGTTTCATGTTTTGATTCTCTTTGTCATTCTATATTCATTTGCATTTGGCAAATATAGATTCTTGTCATATAATTCCATTTAATCATCTTCAGCTCATCTCTTTGTGGATTTCTGCCTCATTTTTATGTTTAATGCATCACAAATGATTCTGCAGGATCTTGAAGGAATATTCACATGAATGATATATTTTAGTTTGACACACTTAGGACCCTGTCTGAGATATAATTGTGGGCTTCATCCAGGATATAGATATTTTTATTAATCCGGATTCATCCATATCTGGACTACATATAAGGTTCTCTTATTCCACTCTGAACTCAGAGTGCTTTGGTTTAAGTGTACCCCACACTGGCCAACACATTTTCTTCTACTTCGTTTTTTTGTGTGACTCCAATTGCAAACTGACTTCCTTGTCTTGGGCTGGTCTCATCTGCCTATTTTTGATCGCTAACCTGTATACATGGAGTGTTTATCCCTGCTTCTCTCAAACACAGACCACCCATCTTTAAGGTGCTTAAACTAGCCATACTTTTATCTACCAACTTTTGTGTCTATGGGCAATAATATATGTTTATATTGAACATAAAAAAACTTTTCATCCAGAATCATTTCCACCAAAATCTTTCCTTTCTGATTTTATTGCTTTTCAAACTTTTAACCGGGCTTCCCAATTCGTCTTGATAACATCACACATCCATGCACAAAATATATAAACACTATGTATGCTCACACACAGATATATATCCATTGGCTACGTCTATATGTACACACACACACTTATGATTACATTCACACACACCTATATATATATATATATATATATATATATATATATATATATATATATATATACCTGCACAGATATGTCTACCCATACATAGATACACATATGCACTCGCACAGATATGCCTACTTATAATATATATTATATTATATACCTACTCATTCATCCATATTAACAACAATACACATATATACTAGCACACCTGAGCAGAAAAGCTTATAGCGTCACATTGATACAAAAAAATATTCCAAGTCTATCAAAGACTACAAAAGGTATCTAGACTATTTATTTGTTCAGAAAGATGGAATTATGAAGTTACCTAAAAAACAACAAAAAAAATAGTGGAACAAAACAGTAAATATGCAGAGTAAAAATCACTTGACAGTAGTGATTTTTTATATATTACACCAATAATAGTCTTAATATATCAGTAATTGTGGTTTTGATAAGTAAAAAAAAAAAAAAAAAAAATCATCAGGCGTTGCCTTCTGAGTATCATTTAGTTGTCACATGAAGAACAAGGGGGAGGAGACACACAGAAAAACAAAAAAAGGACTAACAAGAGAGAGAAACAAAAAACACAAATTTATGTCCTTTTCTTGTCTTTCTTTCTTGACTCCTCAAATATCCATGCAGCAACCCTAATCTAAAGTGCTTTTGCTCCAATAAATCCCCCTTCCCCAGCCTGCTGATTTTCACTTTCTTTACAAGTTTAGCTGGTGGTGAGTACGCACAGTCAACCTTCTCATTTACACCACAGTAATGATTGAATTTAACTGATTTTTCAAAGCATAATTGAGTACCAGAATTTGTTAAAACTAATTTTCGGGGAAAAAAAAAAAAACTGCAAAATTTATTGCTTCTTCAACAACATTTTTCTATGTCATTGGTAATATTTAGTTGGATCATGCAGAAAATGACAAACTTAGTGGGCAGCTATTGAAAAAATAAAACAGTCTACATATAATATATTGTCAAAAGAACAAGTTTTACTGTTTTGGGAGGAAGATTACAAATAATATGATAATCTCTTGACACAAAAGATAAGAATTTGAAATCATGAGAAATAACAAAAATGATCAGCTGACTTGGAGAAATTTCCAATTATCTTAATGATGATTTTTTTCCAGGTTTTTCATCTTGATCATTTTTTTTTTAACAATATATAATAAAGGCTTAAGGTCAAAGTCTGACTCAGCACAAATTTAACTTAATAACTACAAAACAAAATTTTAAAATTACTAAAAAGAGGCATTCATTTTACCTTTAACCTATTTAAATAAAACCATCAAAATGCCTTTGTAAAGAAAAATAAGTCTTTAAATATCAATAACAGATTGATTTACAATCTTATTTTAAGTTTCAATATAAAAACATCTTAAAGTAATAATTTATGTAACCATATTAGAACTAGTAATGAAATTCATGATTATTTCATTAGAAATAGATTTGATAGAGATCCACTTTTAGCCACAACAAAATTACTGATTATGTTTTGTTTTATTTGATTTAATGACATGTAAAACAAATTCAATGATATTTAAAGAATCAGTTATAAAAACAATATGCACTTTTTCAGAAAAAAGTTTTTAAACTATTTACTTAATAGATAGTTTTTTTTTCAACTATGATATTTCCATTGGTAAAATTCAAATGCTAGGATAAAGCATTTGTAAACCATGATCCTGAGTAATGCACACAGATAGTACACTCTTATAGGAGGCAAAATTGCCAATCCATATGTAAATAATTCAGTCTTTTTATAGGAAATGTGCAAATCTTCCTATATTGCATTAAACATGCTCAATCCAACAAAAAAGAAAATAGCTTTTTCATTTCTATTGGAGTTTTTAGGGGGGGGTATTTGAAAGGTTAAATAAACTTGAGAAAAAATATACCAAATATATTGAACATTGGGATAAATATCTGGAAGAGTTTATAAGTTACATAGTTCTAAGTCATTCCCTTCTGGATTGCCAAAGAAAATTTTGAGGAGAAAAAAGAAACAAAACACTTGATTAGTTAAATGATTGGACAAATTTATCTCTCTTGAAATTAATATCAAGTCATTCTTAGCACTCATTTGAGATTTTAATTCTTTAAAATACGGGTACCCACACCTTTTTAAGCTTGCAAACTACTTTTGAAATGACCGGGCCAAAATCATATACCTGCATCAAAATATGCTAAATATATCTATTTATACGTGGACTGAGTATACTTATATACATTCACATATGGTCACTACTTGCCAAAGGGAGGATAAATGATAGGCTAAAATCAAAATTAAAAATTTGGGGGGAATGGCGTACAATCTACCAGCACTATTTTTATGATCTACCACTCAATCATAATCAACATGTTGGGCAACTCAGCTTTAAAGTTTCTCCTCACAAACCTGTTACCAAACTCATTGCCTGCTTTCCTGATCTGTTTATATAAGTGCATTATATCAATTGATAATTAATTTAGTCATTGATATTATAATAGTCAGATTGGTTCATAATGAATGTTTAATTATCATAAAACAATGTACACTAGTGTCCTCATCTTGGTTGTTATAATCAGGGTTTTGGTCATTGTATCTTCCTGCAGTCTTCATTCAGGTATCTGTTGTACTTGATAAACTTCTGGGAATCTCAGGACAAACTCTTATTAAAATCTACAGAAATAGATTGTTCACACTTAGAATATTATCATTAAAACAGATTATGGAGCATTCAAAGCGGACAATTCATAGCTATGGACAATTTATACTCAACAGTTCACAGCTATAGAAAATTCAAGAGTTTATCCCTAATAATTCATCTCTAGCCTTGTTTAAAAACAGTTACAAAATCCCTACATGACAATAAACTAAATTTGACAATCCTTGTTGCTATAGAAATGCTACTAATCAATATCAACAGGCAAAAGAGTGACAGGTATATATAATAAACCAGTAACTATATAAAAGATAGAACAAAAGTAATAAGGTTGTTTAAAACAACCAAGATAAGGACACTAGTTATACTAATGAAATAATGAAAATGAAAATGAAAGTTTAATATTTTCATATCCTGAAATTAGCAAACTAAATGACTTCCATAAGGAAACATCTCAGACTAATAAAACTAATAAAAATAGTAAATATGTTATCAAACATATTTAGTGACTATTCCTCAAAAGAGAAACTGTTGCTATGTAAATATATCTGTTAATAAGAAGTTGACAAGAAAACAATTCTATAAATAAAGAAAATGAAAACATTTGTTGCATTGTCGAGTGTACAAGGTTGTCACTTGATCCCAAATAAGACACAAAAATATTGTTTTCAATCATTTATGAATTATTTAATGCCAAAATTTGATAAAACTAATTTGCACATCTAGTTATATAGCTTAAAGTATTCCTGTCTAATACTAATAATTTATATACAATTATATGATTTTCAATAATTATTACAGTTTAATAATAAGTATTTGCTTGCAGTTATTTTATTATTATTATTATTGCTTGATTGTACAGTTATACAGTATCTTATCTAATAAAGCTACATAGTATCAAGTATTCAAGTCGAATACAAATAATTTGCACAGACTGTTACATGGTTTCAAGAATTTCTATCTTATACTAATATTTTTAAAATGGATCTATTTGACCAATAGATAAGATTTTAAAAAGGACAACCACTCCAAGTCAGAATAGACATAGGAGAAATGACAATGAAGGGGTGTTTCACACTTTCCAGAGCTCCAGAAATAGAGCTCCACTACTGGATGATGTTTAGTGTCATACCTTAGACACCCTCTTTACTAGGGGGGTGGATCTTAACCTTCTGCAGAGGATACAGTCTGCCTTTATTCAAGATTGTTACATTTATTATACCATAAACAACCACTAGTTAGTTATTTATTATTCCAATGAAAATTTTTTCTAAATAACTGTAGCAACACAGTCATGAAAAAAAATGGTCATTTGCCTTAGTTCTTCAGAAAAAATACAGCTTGACTAAAGCTATTTTCAGAGAATGTTTAAAACACAAAATTGAATTTTAATCTGCAAATTATGCAGATTGTTGATTTAATCATGTACATATATAACTTGTAGAGAAGAGGAAAATCTCGTATTTTGTTTTGGCGCGCAATTTAATTCAACACTGAATTTCACCCAATCAGGATGACATATCCTTTTCAGCCCGGACCTTCATTTCCGGCTAGCAAAAATGGGTGAGCGGCCAAACACACTCTCTTCAGTTTGAGACGGCAACCAGAACAGACGTGTCTTTGGTCGTCCCTGCTTAGCGATGCTTTTTAGCTAAACAAGCCACCCAGGGTGGACATCTCACTGTGGCTTTAACACTAGCAGCAGCAACATGGACACTCAACGAGGGAACCATCTAATTCATGGATTCTTTGTGTCTAATATATTTTAGATTAAGGAATCCCAGTTGAATATGAATTAGATACATTCAATACGCCATCACAGGAATAACGTTATGTCACCCCCAAAATTGGCTATGTCGATGCGATGCCTTTATTCCGCTCTCGACACCTAGCTCTCAATTCACCTCTGGGCCACTTTAATGGAGACAACGCACGCCTCTCCCCGAAACACCAGACACACAAAACTACACGGTGACCTTGAATACTTCCCTCACACGTCCAACAACACGCTGCCATCTCAACATCTAGCTAAGCCATTTCGTCTCAAACATCCAACAAGCCTAACCACCACGAGTCTTGCAGCACCAAGAACAAACCGCCTCAAAGCTGCAAATAAAAACTTTCGTTGTATTGTGTTGTTAAAGCAAAATCTCGTAATTCATTTGTGTGCCTAAAAAATATAGCGTTAGAGAAATTAACAAATTTCCCGAAATCGCTATAAACTCAATCATCAAATGAGTAGTAGTTGGATCCAGTTATAGACAGTTCCAGATCTACATGTGAGAGATTACAGCAAGTAGTGAAAACCTTGTTAGATATACAAGTAGATCTTCATTAATCCAACTACTCATATTTGATGACCCAAGTTCAAGTCCCGGACAAGATTGTTTGCATTTCATATCATAATAACACTGTGATTCACTCCATAATAATGCCTTTGGGAAAGGCATAAATTTATCACTTCTCCCACCAGCTATAGGTGAATAGTAAGACTAACTGGATTCTTTAACCTTTGTAAAGCAACCAGTCTAGAATAAGGAAATGCTGAATTCAAACCAGTAGTACTCCACTAAAAAATTTACTTGGTGTCACATCCTGTAATATGAACTTTTAAACAGTTAAATTTTACTTGTTCCCAACTCTTTAAAATCTAAAATTCTTTGAGTAATAATGACTGATTAATTTTGATATTCTAAGTGTATGTAAATTAAATGTGTGCCTGAATGAAGAAAGGTATAAATAGGTTTGTCAGAAATTTTCGTTAAAAGATACAAAGAGCATGTGCATATATAAGAATAAGATTATATAAATGAAGTTCATACCCATGCAGTACAGGTAAATGATATTTATATATGTAAGTATGATGTCTTAGAAGATGAGTATTGTGTATGTGTGTGAGGATCCAAGTACGGCATAATAGTTATCACTTAAAGTTCAAATCTAACTATGGATAAATAGTAGGGCAGACTGGGCTCTTTAATCTTGGTAGGGCAACCAGTCAAGAAAAAGGGAAAATCTGAATTCAAAAGCTGAGGTGTACTATTTTGAGAAACTGGTGCACAGGTGCACATTTTACTGCTATAAACTCATCCAAAAAGTGTGCCTGCTCCTATAAAAGCCTTTATTACTAGAAACAAATCACCAGTCTAGTTTATTTGCTTCTGTTTAGTTAATGGTTATCATTGAATTGAGCTCTGTGGATGACAATATATACGCTTCCCCATGGTAGTTGAGCACTCTGGTGAAGGAATTGTCGGCCGCTGCTAGCATAATGCAAAGCTCTTCGAAAGAATTGAGCACTCTGGCAGCCAATAAGGTTTAAAAAATGTAAACAAACGGCTACTGCTGCTGTTGCTAAATAACTACCTTAAAAATTCCCTTAGTCAATGTGGTCTGCTTCATGGCCGAGAGGTCTGAAACTTAGTCTAACGTAAAGTTGGACAGGTTTCGATCCCGGCTTTGAGCGTCCTGCGTGTCTAGCCACACTGAAGAGTTCTGATAGAACAAAACAGTCTGTCTGTGGATGACTATATATATATATATATATATATATATATATATATATACACACACACACACTGGAGTAAATATATATGAATCCAAAGTATATTCCCACTTATCATAAAGTCATTATCAGAAAGAGCACTTTCTAACTGGAAACATGTTTTATCAAAGGGTAATTTCTTTTGTAACACTGAATTTTCAAAAGGAAATATTTTCCAACAATAAGGAAAACAACAAAAATTCTATCACTATGAATTTTTAGGTATAATTTGTTCATAGCTGAATGTTCCATAATCTGCTTTAATATTTCTAAGAGTGAACTGTAGAATGCAAACAATCTACCTCTGTAGACTGAATAGGAGCTTGACCCAAAAAAGCAAAACCAACAATTAGCCAATATGATTTAGAAATACATTATACAGCCAAAGTACTTATTCACGTCATCCAATATCTTAACCACGCACTGTACACAATATTCATAATGGCAAATAAAACAATCATAAAACATTGCTATCAAATAATAAACACTACCTGTCTCATAATAGTTACATTTGCACATAAATGTGATAAATGATAAAAACAGATCAAAAATTGTTTTTAATACAGGACTTGATTCATCAAGTTTTTTTTATAGAATACATTTGAAAAATCTTTACAGTGGTTTTAATTTTTTTATCTAGACTATTCAACACTAAGAAAATTAATGATACTTCTGTTCGACAATCTTTGTTTCATTTGTGTATAAATTAAATGCATTAAATATAACAACTATCATGGGATGGAGGTAGTAATAAATTTACTTCATAATATTTAATCTACTGTAATAAAAGAGAGAAAATATTGACAGGTAACTAAATTGAAATACAAGCAAGAGTTTCAGTACAGATTTCAAACAGTATTTTTCTTTGTTTTAGATATTGTATGTGAAATACATTAGCTTAATTCACAATTTCTATTTTCAGTACTCTAAAATTTTGTGAAGTTTCAAAGAAAAATTGATACAAACTTTAATATGAGGAGGTGCTAAAAAGACCTTAGTTTCATCAAGACAAGAATAATGTTTGCTTTTTTCTTAGATTCTTATTTATTCTATTCATTTATTTTTAAAGGGTTAAAAAATCTTGAGAAATGATATGCGGTGGTATACTATGTATATATTTACCCAACCCCTTCATCATTGACACAAGGTCAATTTTTTTTTTAAGTAGAGTAAAAGCAAGTTTAAATTCAGAGTTTTCCTTCTCCAAGATTGGTTGCCAGACCAAGGCGGAAGAACCTAGTCTGCCCTAGTATTTTTCCATATCTGGGGGGGGAGAAGCAACGGATTCATGCTTTTCCCAAGGTCATTAGTACAAAGTGAAACAGACAGCCTCATCCAGAAATTGAACCTGGGTCACTAATTCCATTTCCTATGACAATAACTTATGCAAAGAGTGCCTCCATGGAATATTGTATGTTTCATAGCTCTACATGGAACCATTTGGCCATCTTCAGTGAACAAACTCTTTCAATTCATTAATATTGATGAAACATTAAAAAAACTCATGTAGCAGTATAAAATGAGTGATCTCAAGTTGCAATTTATTATATATAAAAAAAAGACCTTAACAGTCAAACTGATTTTCATATAAGTTATGATACTCTTGTAGAATACAGCATTAAATTGAAAGCTACACGATCAATTAATTTTAAGAGTAATCAGATTTCTTCATCTTTATACATTCTATGAAAAGACTTCAAACCTTCTCTCAGCTTTCAGTATTGTATCCATAAAATCTATGATTACTAAATACAACCCTCTTGGACACTTGAACATTTGTAGAATCCACATTTTATAATCAAACTATATGTTTCTTTTCAAACCAAAATGGCAGTTGAATAGAATATTTGTAAACCAGTATTTATTGATGGAATCAACAATCACTTAAGAATCTACTTTACTCAGATGCTTCCTTTCAATGACCTTTGGGACAGTAAACTATATTGTATAAAAAAGCAGTAGTCTTGCTTAAATCATTGCACTTATACATAATAAAACAACAAATAAGTAAAATCATGAATAATTAATGTAATGACTTAGGAAAAATAACTTTTTAAATTATTGGTTACATTCAATTCTTGGAAATATTAGCAGGGCATGTTTCTCTAAAGAATGCAAATTTAAAATTATCTAAGTATTATAATCATTGTAAATTTCTTTGCAACCCATTTTCAATACATTCACATCGCTGTCAGTAATATTTGCATTAATTCCAACCTCCCACAAATTTTTTTGTAACCAATTTACAATGCATTTACATTTACATATATACAATACAATGTTACTATATAAGTAAAGTTGGCGACTTTGTCTAGACTAAAAGGATTTTAGGAATACCAGTGAGTGAGATAGAAAGTGGGAAAAGAGGAGTAAGCTAAGAATTAAAAATGTGTCCTTATTTGTAGTTGAAAGATTTCACCCATTCCAATGAAATATACTTTTATTTTATGAATTTTTTTTTTTTCAGTTTACACTTAAAATTATACATAAAATCATGTAGCCCAATACTGGTGAAAGGTTTAAAACATTTTCATCAATTTTGGAAGGAGGTGGGGTCTCAAATAAATTTATTTTTTTTACAATTAGTGCTCAGTTACAGAACAATTTCTTAGATAATAATTTTTGAAAAAGCAGCATAGTTTTAATTCAAAATTTTATTTACCCTCAAAAAATTTAACGACAAAAGAATCTAAGAATTTACGTATTAGACTATTCTTATATCTAAAAAAAATTTTTTGTTTACAAATAGAATGTTACTTTTCAAAATTCAACCCTAAACTCACGAGAGGTTGAAAACATTAATATGATTTTATTTTGCTAAAACCATTTTTTTTTAATATGACAAAAATTTTAACTTAGTTAATATTTTGTTGAGTTACAGTGATAAAAAAAAATGTATTCATTTAATTTATTTTTTACTCAATAAAGATAAGACAATAAAATGAAGCTAAGAATTAAAAATACATTTTTATTTTCAGGTGGAAAATTTCATATATCTATTCAAATGAAAAGTATTCATTATTCTATAAATGGTTTATTTCTTTTTTTCAAAACTTTTTTTGAGGTATGCTGATTAAAAATGAATATATTTTGTTCTAAGAATTTAATTAAAAAAAAAAAAAAATAAATAAATAAATAAATCAGTTTTTGAATAACTGATAAACAATGCTTTCATTTAATTTTTTTTTTTTTTTTCTACCCAGTAAAAATGTAATATTATTGGTCTAATGAGTAGATTGTTTGCTAATGGTCCAGGAGATCAGGGTTCAATCCAAGGTCGAGTCATACCAAAGACTCAAAAAAATGGTACTTGATGCTGCCTTGCTTAACACTCAGCATTATAAGGTATGGATCAAGGGTGAAGTGGAGCTATCCAGAGAATGGAGTAGCGTTCTCTCCTCGGTGTAGTAACTATTGAAAAAAGAGCATTCAGATCACCGTCGACTAAGGTTGCCAACTTTACTTCACAATAAGAAACAAAAAATTAGAAATGTCAAATTTTTCAAATTACAATTCATTTTTGGGGCTTTGATTTAAAATAGCATCTTATTTTAAAAAGGTACCCCTTGGTTTGAAACAATAATGCTTATTTTTGTTTTTTTTCCTTAGTTCTCAAAAGTCAAGTTTTCTTTACAATTAGTTCTAAATTACAAAACAATTTTCAAAAAAGCATTAAATTCTAATTTCATCATTGGAATCTGCATCATGACAGGTATTAAGAAAAACTAAAGAGTTGCATGCGCTTTTTTGTTCGTATTTAATTGATTGATTTTTAATTATTGAATTATATCATTTAATTGGTAAAAATCAAAAACTAAATTTTATACTTTTCTTTATTAAAGTAATAAGGAAAAATATAAGCGAAGACACAACCTTTTGTCCATCTCTCTATTGTGTTCTGATTATATATTGTCTCTTGGATTTTGGGTGTATGTCTTTTTTATCTGAGAATACAAGAATCCTTTCTTGTCTTGGTTTCATCTCCATTCTTCAAACAGTAAAGACACTTTCTCTTTCATACCTGCTTTTCGAGCAAAGTAGACATGCCTTTGTATCTCTCCATTGAACAGAAGAGAGACTTGGTCTCCAACCCCAGCAATTTATTTTTTTTACCTCAGTACTGAAACAAAGATCACATGGCTTTTCCCACCAAAGACAAGAGTTTTTACCAGTTTTATATCTCTTGTCTTATACTGCTTGTTCAGATAACAATGTTCACATTTTACCTGTTAAAACATGTTTGCATATCTATTAAATGTCCATAAAAGTGTAAGCGAGTTTGATCTTATATTTCCTTTTGTCTATTCAGTCTTAGTATATCACTGGATATACAAATACTAACATTGGAATTCGATGAATGAGGACAATATCCTTCCCAGCACCAAACCATTACCATCATCAAGTTGCGCCATCAGCACGGACATCCCTGACCCTCTCTTGCCACCCTTCTCTTCAGGGCTACATCCTGTATCAGCAAAGAGCTGCTGTATATAGGTTCTAGCTGGTCATCCTGCCTTTGCTTGTCCATGTGGAGGGGTCCAAAGGAGTACATCACTAATGAGTTTGTCATTACTTCTCCAGCAGTATCCTGCATGTCTGGTTCATCTAACTTTTATAGTTTTCGTGATGGGTGGTAGGTGGCCATACAGCTACTGCGTTGTGGGGTGCTGCCTCCATGACTTGTTCAATATTGCTCGCAACATTCTTGTACAGTTGCTGTCAAGTTTTTTTCTCCATATGTTTAATCAGCGTCCATGTAGTGCATCCATACAGTAGTATCAACATGACCACTGCTTGGAAAAATCTGTGTTTCATTTTATCGGTCAGGTCTGACTTCCATATTTCCAATAGCCAATCGATAGCTGTCCATGCCTTTGCTAGTCGCATGTTGATGTTTGTCTCGGGTGATGAGACAACTGCTTCCTTGTCTACTCGTTTCAGAGAGCTACCATTTAGTGTGGAAACGTCACCTCTTTGATTAAAGCACATATATTCCGTCTTGTATGCATTGACATGGAGGCTTATATCTACAGCTGCTCATTCCAGACAATGTAGCAGGGATTTGGCTTGGGCAGGTGCATTTGCTAGAAGTGCTATGTCATCGGTGTAGTCGGCATCCATAATTGTTTTTGTGGGGGTACCTTCTGCTTCTTTCCTTTGTTAGCTTGAAACCGTTTTCTATCATTTTATCAATAGATGTTTTAAGCACATAGTCTAGACAGATGATAAAGAGGTATGGGTTAATGTGTCTCTTTGCAGTACACCTGCTACAATGTTGAAGTAGTCTGTGTCTCCATCCAAGGAATGGACTTTTACTTTTGTGTTTCTATATAGCATCATTATGGCTGTGAGGGTTTCTTTTGGTAGGCTCTAGGTGAGTAGAATTTGCTCCATCTTCCCTCTGTGAATGGAGTCAAAGGTCTTGGTAAAGTCAATAATAATAGGTTTTTTGCACATACACCTTTAAGAATTCGACATATAGTCAAAATTTGTGATGTCGTGGATCTATTCCTCTGGAAGCCATTTTGGTTCTTCCTAAATATGTTCACAATTTTGGGTTCTATGCAGTTGCGTGGTAGAGCATTGTATATCTTGGCCGCTGTGTATGAAAGGGTTATACTTAGGTAGTCCTTGGTTAATCTGAGGTCACCTTTTTTTAGGGAAGGGGAGGATACATCCTTTGGCCATCTGTCTATAGGGTTTTGATTATATATGGCATTACAGAGTTGGAACAGTATGTCATTGAATTGTCTGGCCTTCCATACTTCTGCTGCTTTTCTATTTTTAATTTTTCTAAGTACTGAGTCGAGTTCTTCTTGCGTAAACGGTCCTAGTTTGATGTCTAATTGTTTACTTATAATTCTCGTGATTGGTTCATGTATAACTTTCAGAGGGTTTCCAAGTAAATTCTTGAAATGTTGTTTCCATAGTTGTATTCATTCTTGTTGGCTGGTAGCTTTCAGTTTAGCTTTCACATTGCTCTTTTTTCTGCTCACTTCGTTTAGTGTTTGCTATGCTATCCTAGATTGTCTATTACCAATAACTGGTAACCAGTCCAATATCACAAATGAGCTTACTAAAATAAATTCTACAGTATGTTTTAAAAAAACTTTGGTTAAATATAAGTACATAATTATTTGAATGAGTCACATTAATATGTTTTTCACTTAGAAAATTTATTAAAAAAAAAAAAAAGAAAAAGGACATTTTCAAGATTCAGGAAAAAAAAATTTTTCAGTCTCATTAACTTTTTTCTTTCAAATAATTTTCTGTTCAAATCAAAGTTTTTTAAAAAAATTTAAAGATAAAAAAATTACACACTTTGAAGTTAAAAAAAAAAAAAAAAAAAAAAAAAAAAAAAAAGATTTCCTTTTTGTTTTTGGAGCAACTAAACTAGAAATTTATTGTGATTAAAAGTTCATTTTTCTACAAAATATATAATTTTAACATTTCAGTAAGATGTTGATTAATTTTTTTTTCTTTCTAACTAAAAGTTAAGCTATTTTTAAAATAGTTCAACAATTAAAATTTGGTACAAAACTTTGATTTTCAAAATGAGTTCACATTTTCTATTGGTTGAAGCACATCTGAAACACTTCTGAGATGGTCTGGAGCAACAGTTATATTCAGGGTAGACTGGGTTCTTTAATGCTGATTAGGTAACCAGTCTAGGAAAATGAAAAGTAAATTCAAACCAGCTTTACTTTTCTTAAAAATTGACTGTGTCACATCCTGTCTATAGCAGAAGGGTTGGGTCATATATATATATATATATATATAGTCATGTTTCTTTTAATATCCTCCACATTCTTAACTATCCTTAAGATGAATTTTCAGTTTAGGAAACAAGAAGTTGCATAGAATCTGATGAGTATGAAGAGTACTACTCTCAAACAATTGTGTATTTTGCCAAAAATACTTCATTTAAAAAAAAAAAAAAAAAAAAAAAAAAGTGTGTCTTATATAAAGTGTGTCTTGATTAATTAGTTGCAACAAGTATTAATTTTTTTTAAATATCTATATAAAACACAGATTAAAAAGGATACAATGATGATATTTAAGTAAGTAGCAACTTATTTCAATTTAAGTGTTGTTCAGACAATTGATCCTTTATGTATTTTTGATGTTAACATTTCAGATGATTGATCATTCAGACTCCATCAGGTGTATAATCCGTAAGAGTGAAAATCTACTTCTTTAGAAAATGGCAACCAAAAAAAATGGTCATTAAATACACAAATCAGATCAATCTATTTCTTTTTGGAGAAATAAGGTTGTTTTTTTTCTTTTACAAATTACACACCTGATAAAAGCTGAAAAACAAACCTATCAAAATATGGTTTGGTTTGGTTTTATGGCATATCAACCATTGTAGGTCATTTAATGCCAAATCTTTTTTATACACATATACTGAATACATGATTAATATTTTCAAATGAGCCTAAGTTAATTTTTTTCACACAGTTAAATGGTTTCATTTATTTCTAATACAAATACACAGTTAAATGTAAAAACAATTCTATTTCAAATAATTCAGTTTAGCATATGCACACAGTTTCTTGTTTACATATAGTTAAATCCAAAAACAGTTCTATTTCAAGCATATCAGTTTAGCATAAGTAACAGTTTAAATGTCAAACAGTTCTATTTGACCCATAGATAGGACCCTATCAGGTGCTACCACCCTGGGCCAGAATTGAACTGGGAGCAATGACAATGAAGGGGTATTCAACATTCTTCAAAGCTCCAGCATTACTGAAGCCTTACCATCAATGGGGCAGTGTTACCCCTCTACAGAAATGCAGTCAGTGTATTCTGCAGCTCCAACTGACTGAGTCATATTGAAATATATTAACATCGCTAACACAAAGAAAAATTTCAACTGTCCCAACAAAGTTTGTTAACAACATATTCCAAAGTTGTAGACAATATAAAGAGCGTTTCAAAAAAAAAAAAAAAATTTTGTCATCAAGATATGAATATCTAACTGGGCAAATGAAACTAAGCAGGATTAATGTTGAACAAAATAAGACTTATTCATCTCCAAATGATATTTTTTAACATTCTGTACATAGAAGAACCCGAGACTTTAACTATTAAAAAAATGCATAACTAACATTTTTTATACTCTTCAACAAGGTGACTACATACAAGGAGACACGCTAGCCCCATATCTCTTTATCATCTGTCTAGACTACGTGCTTAGAACTTCGATCGACAAAATCAGAGAAAATGGCTTCGAGGTGATGAAGAAAAGAAGCAGAAGGTACCCTGCAAAAACAATTACAGACACCGACTACGCCAATGACATAGCGTTACTGGCGAATACACCTAACCAAGCCGAGACACTACTGCATAGTTTGGAACGAGCCACCGCAGGCATTGGCCTCCATGTCAATGCACACAAAACTGAATATATGTGTTACAACCAAACAGGCGACATTACCACAATAGACGGAGCCTCTCTGAAACTAGTAGACAAATTCACCTACCTAGGAAGTAGCATCTCATCAACCGAAAAAGACATTGATACATGACTAACGAAAGCATGGACAGCTATCGATAGGCTCTCGATCATATGGAAATCAGACCTGACCGATAAAATGAAACGCAGCTTCTTCCAGGCAGCGGTTGTATCGATACTACTATATGGATGCACTACTTGGACGCTAACTAAACGGCTGAAGAAGAAACTAGACGGCAATTACACAAGAATGTCGAGAGCAATATTGAACAAGTCCTGGCGTCAACATCCCACAAGACACCAACTACACGGCCACTTGCCTCCCATCACAAAAACTATACAAGTTAGATGAACAAGACACGCAGGACACTGCTGGAGAAGCAAGGACGAACTCATCAGTGATGTACTCCTATGGACCTCCGCATATGGCCAAGCAAAAGCAGGGATACGGGATATAAACCTGAAGACCTGCCAAAAACGATGAATGATAGGGAGAAGTGGTGAGAGAGGGTCAGGGATATCCGTGCTGGCGGCATGACTTGATGATGATAGATTATTTCCTTACATATAAATCACAATATGACTTATCTATCAGTCATGCAACCTGGTCTTACAACAGGGTAATGAGAAATTTCGTAACGATGGTAACAATTTTATATCAATTATTTTTTCACAGGTAATAACTAAGAAGACTACACTTCCCTCTCTTTCACTTTTTTTCTTCTTTCACCATAATCTTTTACATTTGTATCATCTCCCATCTGTGTGTCTTTTTGTGTTATTTCTCGTTTTCAATTTCTCTTTCCCCATCTCACTTATTTCTTAAGGATCTCAATCAACCAATGCTCCTGCATCCTTAGTTCATCATAACAACGAATGCTATGATCTGAAACCAACAAACAAACAGAAGTGCCTATTCATACGTAAATATTCCCATAATTTATGAAGTGGATTATGCTAATTATAGAATACCTTATAATACACCCAATGTTCATCCATCTGTTCATATAGCTAAGGCTCCATAATTTTTGGCCCAATTTCATCCTAACTTCTGGGACAGGTTTTAAACTATTCTAGACCTGGCACAGACAAGCTTTTAGGTGGAATCTTTCTTTCACTCTTAGTGTCTTACCACCATTTTCACTGTAATAGGGGAGTATCTTACAGTGCTTACTCACTCGTCTGGTAATCATAACAAGAGGCAGGTGGCAAAGCCATTTAGAGGGAATTAATTTCATCTCAATAGTCACCTGGTATAAAAAAAAAAGTTTTAAAAAAGCTTAGAAACCCTTTTTTTTTTTAATTAGATTAATATTACCCCTCCAAGTTTGGAAAATAGTAAAATTAAATATCTATTAGAAATAATCATTTTTAGGGATTTTGAAGGTATCCGAGACCTCTGAACAAACCTGAAACCATCTTCCATATACTATACTCAGTGCAAACAAAGCAGTGACCAGTATTAATAAACAATAAAAATAAATAAAATATCCTTTTAAATACAAATAATTATCCTAAACTTTAATAAAAGTGACTATATCCTTTATTTTTAATATTGACCATCTGACACTATATGTAATATGGGAAAGGACAGCTAGTTATAAAGTTTTTTTTAAATCCTCTTTTAAATAATCAAAGCAGCCCCAGCATAAATTAATGAAAGAATAAAATCTATATTATAAGCATTTGATTTTTGTATGATATTGTAACACAGAAAAAAAAATGATGCCTTGCAGCAAGATTTTTGTAAGCATAATAGCATTGAAATACTTAAAACTTAGAAAATAAAGCAATTTCCAATCCAATTTGCAACTTACTAACTAACAATAGTGGGAGTTTAAATAATAATAGCTAATTATAGTGTATTTCTCCATATTTATTTGTGATTAATTATAATAAATTCTATAAATAGAATGTGACTTTTTTTCTTTCTCTCTTTTCTTTCCTTCCTTCCTTTTCTTTTTTCCTTAGGGATGTTTTGGCGAAATGTTTGCTTTTATCATCTTCAATCCATTGTATCTCCTAGTTGTACACATTTAAACATCATTGCCTGTGCCAATGATGTAAAAGTTTTTAAAATAAAAAACACTGAATGATTGAACAGTTATATGATCTTTCGACATGTGTGTGTGTATATATATATTTCCCCCCCATTATTTTATTTTATTAAAGCATCCATCATTGTTCTAGCTACACTTTTTCACCATCTTATTGATTAAAGGTTTTCTAAAACCAAAACATTTTAACGTTGACTTTCCATAATAATTTCATCACTTTTGGATTACTTTGTGTTTCTATTTTCTTCAATAAGACTTGACCAAGTTTAATGTCTGATAATGGCATGCTTTTTAAGCAGGTTTAAATTTTTTTTAATTCATTGATTGTTTTTGGTACATCAACCCATATAGGCTTATTTTATGTCTAGAGGTTAAGAAACTGTGTTAATTGTATGTTCATATTCACAAGAGATGTACTCTTATGGATCCCCACACACGGCCGCGCAAAAGCAGGACGACCAGCACGAACGTACATTCAGCAGCTATGTGAGGATACAGGTTGTTGTCCTGAAGACCTACCTAGGGCGATGAACGATAGGGAGGAGTGGCGAGAGAGGGTCAGGGATATCCGTGCTGCCAGCACGATATGATGATGATGATGATTTATCAAGATATTTTTTGTTTTGTTTTTTGCACAGTCCTATCTAATATAAATGATTTTTAAAGAGATCCATTTGATCCATAAATGGAACCCTAACAGGTACGACCACTCCAGGTTAGAGTGAAACTGAGAGTAATGGCAATGAAAGGGTACTTCATACACCACATATCTCCATAACTGAAGCCTCACCAGCAGATGATGTTTAGTCTCATATCAAGGAAACCCCTTTTGTAGAGAAGGTCTTACCTCTTTTGCATGTGATACAGCATATTCTAAGCCACACTAACAAGGCACAAAAAAATTAAAATTAAGCAACTTTGTAATAACCAAATATCATTTTTGTCCATCATGACATAACTCGTGATGTAAGGGTTATCGTCACAGGATATGGACACGGTGATACGAGTTCAATTCCTGGACAAGACTGATTGCATTTCACATAGCACTAATACCCTTGGGAAAGGTATGAATCCAATTATTCTCCCTCCAGCTATGGGTAAATAGTAGGGCAGACTAGGTTCTTCAGCCTTGGTGAGGCAACTAGTCTAGGAGAAGGAAAACTCTGGATTCAAACCTGCTAAACTCCACTTTAAAAATTGACCTTGTGTCATATCCTGCCCGAACGGAGGGGTTGGATAAATAGGATCATGACATAACTCCAAGACAACTAGATCTATAGTTACCAAATTTTCAGTGGTTACTAACAGGATCCCCAAGAATATATTTTTAGCATATCAGTTTTTGAAAAAATCCCAAAATTTCGAGGCTTTAGTAAGATTTGATTTACAATTGGACTATTGGGTAGAGTGTTTACCAATTGTCCAGGAGACCGGGATTCAATCTCCTGGTCGAGTCATACCAAAGACTCAAAAATGATGCCGCCTTGCTTAACACTCAGCATTATAAGGTATGGATCAAGGGTAAAGTGGAGCAATCCAGGGAATGGAGTAGAGCCCTCCCCTACACCTCGATGTAGTAGCTATTGAAAAGGAACCCTTCGGGTCACTTTTGACCATGGTTGCCAACTTTACTTTTACTTCAGTTATGTTTCATTTAACAGTATAAAATCATCATCTAGCTAAAAAGTTTGCAAATTCAAAACCAAATTTTGAATCTTTATACCATGAATTTTTCAAAAGTCAACTTCTTAATGAGATTTATTAATTTATAAGTCTTTTCGAAAACATATTTGGATGTTATGCTTGGGTTTATAACTGCAGTAAAAAGTGGGATGGAAAAATTTATGGTCTGTTTATGTAACTTAAAATCCTACCCCTAGGGTGGGTTTTCAGCTAGTATACTGGAAATGATTAAGAGGCTTTAAGTGCATATGAGGGACACTGTGAATAAAGACTCTACTTGGGAAAGGTGTAATAAGATAGCTTTACTTTCTGTGGCCAATAAAGATTTTACACTAAGCTCTTTAAACAGTGAGGAGGTGACAGAACAGGTAGTAAATCAAGGTAAATGTTGATTGTGGGATTGAGAATAAATATACCATCACTTTCTTTTTAACCCCAAGAGTAAAAGGATATGTCCTTTTCTTCCCCTTCTTATTACAAACAAGCATTGACTTGTTTCAATGAATAAATACATTACTCAATAAATTAGTTGCAACAATTTCCATCCTACCCTCCTGACAAAATAAATACTGGTCAAGGTATATTTTGCAAGAAATACTTACAAGAGATATTCCATTTATAAATGAAAAAGCTTTTAAAACATTTTCTTCAAGTGATAAATAAATACACAGACATAATAATCTATTTGTATGTAATGTTCAACTTATGACTATTCAATAGTATAATAGTGTAATTAGTATAATAACTTTGTATCTCACAGAATAATGCATTAGCAAATCATGTAGGGAGTAGAATTTATAAAACTAAACTTTCAACAGAAATCAATGGATAGCCAAAGTAAAAAAAACAAACATTTGCTTACACTAATGAGTACAAGACTAACCAATGTTAATAACTGAGAAGGAATATAAACAGATTATGAAAAACTGATAACAAAATATATTAACCATTAGAACAAAATTCACAAAAATTGAGTACAAGGCACAAACATCTTTACTCAAACCAGGAGGATTCAACTTCTTCAGCCTGAAGGCCACAAAGTTTAAATCAGAAGAGTCTAGGGGTTAAAAGAGCAGAAAAAAATTTACAAGGTAACAATCATAATTTGTTAATAAGACACCTGATGTTGTTTGCAATCACAAAAAATGCAATATCAAAGGGTTGAATAAAAAGGTAATCAGAAGGAGCACATCAGACAAGTGATGATTTGACAGTTGTGAATGCAGCATACTCTTTTCATGTTTCATTCTGGAGAACAATTTTTCACAGTAGTATTTTGTGCCAAACATGCTCACTACTTGCTGGGTGCAATGATAAGTTAGAGGAATTATTCGGTTGAAAGCATATTATTTTTAAAGAAATTGAGGATGTGTCAAGCAAGAAAATTGGACTTCAAATCTTCTGAACACTGAAAATCAGCAAGTTCTCTCTGGAGTTGTAATGGTACTTCTTTACAGTCAATATAAAAAGGTAAAGAGAAATTTTTTAAAGTGGGGTGTAGTACTGAATGTGGCCTGTAGGCTTAAAACCTATCCCATTATTTCATAAAACAAAAGATCCCTAAACTAAACCTTTTATTATGAACAACCAACATGATCTCCAAGAACCCAAAATATTGGTTTACCCATTGAGAATAAGACAAAATCTACTTCTGCAGAGTAAGGAAAAATAAGGCTTACTGTAGCACAAGACATGACAAGAGAAAAGGAACAAGGCAACAATTCGGTTGAAAAAAGGATTTATAATTAGAGAAAGATAAAGAAGAAAAGAAGAATTGCAAGAAGAGGTGTTTTCTGTAGACTTAACTATAGCATTCGTCTAGGTAACAGTTCTTTCAGTTCCATGTAGTTTTGATGGCTGGTCCTTACAAATCCAAAGGCTTGAAGGAGAATTCTGGGTCCCCATGTGCATAGAGTCATCAGGATGACTGTCCTTGTATGTACCTCGCTTTCTGCTGTTGCCTGCTTCATCAGCAGTCAAGATTTCATGTTACATCATTGGCGTCAAAGGGCAAAAACGGATGTAAGTTTGAAAAACATGTACACATGTGGTGATATGGCAGATGTGCTGCTAGTGGCCTGCGATTGGTTTTTCAGCCAATCATAGGGCACATAAAAGTAACACCGTAAATAATTTCCAATAGCGTTTGAAAAAATAATATATAACTTATAAAACAGCTGAAATATCTATTCCTAAAAAGCAAAGTACAAACTGCTTTCAAGATGAAAATTATTCAGATTGAAATTAAAAATATATTTATCAAGTTTAATGCATTATTTATTTTAATTGTACTTATTGTAATGAACACTTGAAATTTATAAGTGGACATTTGCTATTGAAAATCTATACTTCTGATATGCAATTGGCAATCTTTTTCCACAATAAAATGTTAGAACACTTTTGGACAAAATATGAAGTAAATTTGGGATCTAACTTCAACCAGAGAATATGCAAAACATTCATCAGCAGCCAGCTGATAATTCGGTGGACCAATACATATAGCAGTTTTGGATATTTTTTGCCTGCAGTAAATATTTTATTTTTTAAATTTTGTTTCTGCTGAGCTCATTAATTATTATTATAGTTTTTGAATGATGACATTAACCAAAATAATTTGATAATGCAAATTGAAATAATTATAATTATATGGTATAAGCTTTTTTTAAATCTGTTAATTTTCTTTTTTTTTTTTTTTTTTTTTTTAATAAAGCATATTTTTCAGGACATGCCATTGTGGCTTACAGTGTAGAGTAAAATTGGACTTACTGGTTCAAAAAGAGTCAAATTTTGCATAAGTTTATAATTATCCTTTATCATTAGTCTTAGTCATGTTATTATGGTAGTCACATTTTGTATGTGAAATTTTTATGTAAATGCAATAATTATTATGTGACTGGGTATTTTTTAAAGGTTTGCATTAAATCATAGTCTTATACTTTTTCCGAATTTTCACAAATTCTTCAACTTTCTATCTCTTATAGGGAAAACAGGCTAAGTGTTTTAATACATGAAAGTTAATTTCACCATCACTTATATATTTATTTAACATCTTAAAAAAAAAACAAAAAAAAAAAACAAACATAGCCAGGAATTTTGAACTGTGTTGAGGTTTACTAACACATATCTTTATATTTTGGTATAGCACTGTCATGTCACCCTTTGTTTCAGGAACAATAACCACTGATATAAACAAGTTCATAAATCAGTCTTTAAAGAAGTCATCAATATTCTACAAAAGTGATTTTTCAACATTCCATAAAAGTTTCTTGAAAATATTATTTATATAGCTTAAATGGAAGAAAAGAGACAGTTCTCATTGATTTTCCACAAAATTAAAAAAAATTCAAAATCAACGTGATTTTTTTTAAATTCAGGAAATTCCAAAACAAAATTCCGTAAAATATTTTAAGTGGATACTAGTACTTTCTTTCTTTGATACCAAAAAAAGAAAGATTTAAGTACAACAGATATCAATGAAAATTTGTTATATTTACTTCTACACAATTTAAATATGATTAATATTGATTATAGATCTTGCTTAAAGTTTAAATTAAGAATCAAGATATGATAATATAATGATTGTCATCTTATACAATTTCCATGTATGGTCATTAGCCTGTCATAACCTAAAAGTTGTAATGGATTGGTCTATGTGATATATGATAAATTTGGTGCTTGAAAAAATGTTCTTCTGTTAGAAATATTTAGTTTGTTAATTCAGAAAATAACAAATGCCAAGAAGAGGTTTTGGTGGAATAGTGGTTAACTCAGTAAGCTATGATATAGTTTAATATATCCAGCTTGATAAAATACAACCATAATTTTTGTTTCACTCTCCATTTAATATAGCCAGAATTTATAATGCAAACAAAGTGAAAGTTTTGACATTTTTTTTTTATAAATCCTACTTGTCATATCATGGATTATATAAACAGAAAGTATATATATATATATATATATATATATAAAATCATTATTATTTAATTGTTAAAAAATTCAATCATTTTAAATAATTACTTGGACAACTGAACTCGTTTTTGTTGTTCATGTGACATTTCATCTCATACATTCTCCAACCTTACTCCAAATACTTTCAAACTTGAATGATAAAAATCAACAGAAATATTATGAGGGATGCAAAAACTTGCTGCATAAACCATCCAAAAATATTAAATGCTTGACATTTAACATACATTTTACATAATCATAAAGCAGCTACAGCAAAAAAAAAAAATAATCTATTTTTTTGATTTTTCTAATAATTTCTAAAAATCAAATTACTCTATGACCTGGTAGTTTATTGAGATACCATTATTGAGATACCATGGGTTACATGGTACCAGGAGCAGGAAATAATCCTTAATTTTACTTATTGGGAAAACAGTTATTTACCAAGGAAATAACAGTGAAATGAATATCAAATTACTTCTGTCAACTTTTGTACTTTTAACTGTTTTACCAATTCTATATCCACTTTCAACAATCTAACAATCAAATCTATACAATAGCAATACAATCTTTGTGCGTATGTTACTGCAACACAGCAAAAATCAGAACATTGTAGTGAGATTTGTGTCAGCACAATAGCACTATAATGCTCATACTTAAAGAATGAAGCATTTTTCAATTCAATTTTTAACTTAATACTGCAGAGGTCAGTAGTCATGCTCACTCTAAACAATAAAATTTCTCAAGGGAAATAACTTTTTGTATGCCCTCTTATGTGCAATTATATATAAGTTGGTGACCTTAGTCGAGGGTGACACGAAGGCTCCCTTTTCAATAGCTACTACACTGAGATGTAGGGGAGGGCACTACTCCATTCCCTGTATTGCTCCACTAAGTGGCATCAGTACCATTTTTTGAGTCTTTGCCATGACTTGACCTGGGACTGAACCCCGGTCTCCCAGACTATTGGCAAACACTCTACTAATTAAGCCAATGACCCGGTTATATATAAATAAACCATAACCCAACAAAAACAGCACATAGCAAATCTTTTAGAAGAGCATTGCACTTAAAATGCTTTAACTTAAAGAATAAAATGATTTTCAGTCCATTTGCAACTAAATGATAAGCTTATGGAGTCTACATTGGTGTTGAGCACAACTTTCTAATAATCCAAATTGTCAGTATAATGGAAATAATGATTGAATTCTAATTAGAATCCTTCACTTGTTAAATAGAAGCATCAATATCATCATGGACTACTATCACAGCAAAAATCTAAAGGATTCACTGGTTGTCTAAAAAATCGACATAACACTTCATCTAAGCTGTTCTTTAAGCAAATATTTTTAAAATTCAGAATATTTATACCACTTACAGCCCAGACACATACAAACTTTGCCATCAGAATATAGATAACATTCTGGAAGAAACAAGACACAAGTTTCCAACATTCCACTTATTTATTTTTCTATCAAACAAAACATTGGCAATATGTACTCTTTAGTTCCCAGTGTCTATACACATAACCCAAGGATAAACAAGTACCATAGCTGATGACCAACTTGAAGAGCTCAAGGTAAAATTGATATGTTTGGTCAAAAGACATCTATTAGGCTAATATTGAGAACAGACAAATAAAGTATAAGGGCACACAGGTCACATCAGAGCTAAGTATCACACTTAAAATTTAAATTATATAGATATATTATATAATTTCTGTTCAATGAATGAATATTTGAGACCAATTTAACATGTGGTGGTTATCCCTTTATTTACAGTATTATGGCACATGATGGGAATGGTAATCTAGTTTATAATGAGTGGTTATTTACATAGCTATATTATATTAATTTTGTGATATGCTAATTTATTTTCTAGTGTTTTTATTTATAATTATACTCATTAGAATTTTTCACACCAGCATGAGCTGATGGTCTTTCACTGGAGTTTGAGTGACAGCAAGTTTTCTTAAGTCTCTAGGACTCTTCTCAGTATTCTGGCCAATTTTAATAATGCTATAGCCTGGATGGTCTTCACTTGGCCTCTTATTTCCAAGTCTTCTTGTCCCTTTATAAATCCTTTGGGGGTTTATTCCTCGTGCACCAATTACAATTGGTATCACTGTCACCTTGATGTTCCATTTTTTTTTCTTTATTTTAGTTCTCGAGCAAGATCTATATATTTATCTCTTTTACTTTTTTTAAATTTTATTCTGTGGTCTGCCAGGACAACAAATTTCACTATTTGGCAGGTTTTCTTTTTGACTATCACTAGGTCTGGTCTTCTGGCCAAGATGAGGTAATCTGTTTCTTTCTTAAAATCTAAGAAAACTTTGTGCATCACATTTTGTCAATTTTTAGGTGGGTCAGTAAGAATTTGATTTCATGCCTACATTTAGATATAAGTTTTGATTATTTATTTAGAAGTTTAGTTCTTGAAAGGTGATTATGCCTATTTTATTCTTCTCGGCAAAGATTACAGTGCTTTGAGGTGTTGTAAGCTTATGCTACTTTTCTTACTTTGCTGGTTATTTTTGGAGTGTTTTGGTCTGAAATGTTGAGGTCACAAATATATCTATAGAAAGTGTTGTGCTTTGTTTGTATGTTCATTGCTAAATGATGTTGAACACTCTTTATTTATAGATATAGCAAATATAAACTACAAATTTACACACACAAACACACACGAGATTCACAAGAGATCAAGTGCATTATTAACTTCACTAAATGGACAAGTCCCAACTTGTCAAAGGTTAATCTATTTCACTTAAAGAGAACATTAGACACAAAGTGTCTGATCCAAACATTAAAGGGTTTTCATACTTTTGCCAAAAGTAGGAGTGAGGAACCCACACCTCTCTAAAACATCAATCTCAACCTTCCAGTTAAATTTCTGAACCTCCACATTAGATATTGATACCACAGTGTTTTCCCAAAAATAGTAATCTCAAAAAAGTTATTAAAAGGTTAGCAAAGATTTTCATTTATTTTAAGTGATATGTAATAATTAAATTTGGATGAAGTTATAAACTAAAAGTTTAAACTTAAAGATTCATTGATTGCAGCCTTAGACAATAAATTTCAATGTGTCCTATAAATATACAAAGATTCCATATCTTTGTTCTAAAGTGAAATCCTACAACAAATGCTCAATATTGAAGTTGCATTAATAGCATAATTTTAAGGTCAATAGTCACCCTTTGTTTTAGCATTCAATATAAACTTTATTTGTGAACTTTTTCATGAAATCTGCTTAATAAATCCTGTTAGTAATATCACAGGTTTCATAAACAGTTATTAAAGTTATTAAAACATTACTAATGAAATTAATTTTATATATAGATACAAACCAATTTTATATCAGATGTACAGTATCACCTACATTTTTATAAGTACATCTATATTTTTTTAATAAAACGTTAATTTTCTTCTAAACCAGATACCAGCATTTCATCATTTCTAGTGGAACATTATACAATCAAAATGAAAAGCAAAAATATAATTGGATTATATAATATATATATATATATATATATATATATATATATATACATACATACACACACACATAAGAGTGCACTTATTTTTGTATTACTACATATTCATATTTTTGGTTACAGAGTTTAAATGTTGTAGAGTTTGGTAATAAATAATAACCAATAATATCCCTCTTGATTGTATAATGTTCCACTAGAAATAATAAAGTCCCAGTATCTTTGTTTTGAAAGAAAGTTAATTTTTTATTTTAAAAAAATTATTAGTGGTGTACTTATTTATAGGCGATACTGAATCATTAGCTTGAATAAAAGTTTTCATGAATAAGGTGCAAACAAAAAATCCAAAATAAAGCTGTGAAATACCTTCCGCTAAGGTTTTTTTTTTTAATTTTATTCTAAATAGAGAATAACTTCTTTTTTTTTTATTTTGTAGTATAGTGACTTTGAGGAGTATGCGATACATCTATCATATTTTAACAATTTTCAGAAATTTATTTCATTAAACTTCATTTATTGAGTTGAATTTATGATTTATTATTATTATTATTATTATTATTATTATTATTATTATTATTATTAGGTGCTAGCTGTTCTAAATGAAAAAACATGAAGATCAGAATATTCATGAAAAACAACAGGCCACTGAGAACTAACATCTATATATTTAAAGATGGTTGTTGTAGGTCCAAACCCAAAACACACACATACAACTACAAACATCAAAGAAGAGTAAAGCAGACCAAAGTAAACATACACCAAGACAAGAAAGGGGAACAAAAACCCTTATAAAAACAAATTTGACCAGACAAGAATCATTTATACTGGAAATAGGAGAGGGTTTAAGTTTCAATGAGTATCCCATTTAAAAGGCCTTGTGCCACACGTTCTCGGACGAAAGCAACAAGCTGGGAACATACATATATAACACGTATGTAAGAACAAAATAAATAAATTCAAAAAATACAAATCTCTTCGTGGACCATCTAATTTTATATATATATATATATATATATATATATATATATATATATATATATATATGTGTGTGTGTGTGTGTGTGTGTGTAAACACATCCAATGATGCATGCAAAATGAATTTTAAAAAGTCAGATATATAGCTGATTGATTCACTAAAATTATGCATCTTACATATCATAAACAGTCAATAAAAGAAAATATATTCCCTAAAAGGTTTTTGGGTTTTAAAAATAGTGAGTAAATATATTCATCAAAATACAATAAATTTCACCATAGTTACAAAAAGTCAAATTATTTTAACCTTATATATATCAATGGAAAGTTAATAAAAAAAAAGGCCTATTTTCTGGTTGGTTTGAGCTATAGGCCTGGTTTCTATGTTTCAATGGCATATCAACCTCTGTGGATTATTTAATGCCAAAATCTTCCTTATAGAGGAAGAACAGTAGTGGCACTATTCAACTCATAGCTGGGAGAGGCGAGATATACTGATTTTAAAACATTTTTAAAACTAAGAATAATGGGGGGGAGGGGATAATACAGAACAGCACTTCTTTGAAATATATATTAATGTAATACATCCACTATCAAGATAAGTCATGCTTCATAATTACACATCGTCTATAACTCAAAGATGACATACCGACACCTTAATAGTAAAGAGAGGGAAATACTAAAGAAATAGATCCAACGGCAGAATTGCAGCTACTTAAGGAAAATTTTGGGACTTTACTGTTGTGTATTAAAAAAATGAACCAATTGACTAAATATTAATCTTATCCGAATAGTGGATGTAAGTAGTACACTTATTATATTTTCCAGGTAACTTTAAATAAAATTAATATAAATTTCAATGGAGCTGCTAATCAATTAGTCCGGACACTTTTGTTTCTTTGAAATATTTAGAAATTTAAGTTAAGATTCCAGTGAACAAGTTTATTTTTTGTCAAAAAACAAAACACCGGCTTTGTGATTGACTTTAAATTTACATACGAAAATTTTCAAGACTTTTCTGAGTCTTTTTTTTTTTTTTTGGCTGGCAATTTCATCAGTAAAAAGTTTTCTTCGATAACTTAAAACTTGTTTCGTTTCTTGCTGCTTGTCGTCATATCTCTAAAGTTATTTTACACATTTAAAAAAAAAAAAAATTAACTTGGGCTAAGTAATTAATTCAATATATTAATTTCAACACGTGAAAAAAGAACAAAAAGACAAATAACAACGATGAAATTAAATCGTGTGTAGCATACAAGTAAACAAAATCAATCAAAATAGTTATTTAAAAAATGTTTTAAATTAATTATTTTCACTTCCCAAAAAAATGAATGTTCGAAAAAAATACAAAGATTGATTTTTTTTAATTAAAATAAACGAAATATTTAAAATCTTTTTTTCTCTCTTTATTTAATGACAAACTTTTAGTTGTTTTCTTTTTTAAGAATAAAATTTTTCTTTTAGAAGAAAAAAAAATTCATTGAATAAGTTTAAAAACGACGATAGATGAAGAGCTTAAAAATAGATAGGCATGCTTAATGAATCCAGAGAATCTATAAGCGACAAAACAATATTTATTTCTATTCTTTGTCAATGCTACATAAAGCATGGAAATTGGGTGGGGGGTATAATGGAAAAAAAATATATGTATGTATGTAAAAAATTGTTCGTTGTAGGTCCAAAGAAAAACGCATACATACACCTACCTCAGCTCAGGTAAACTGTTTAAAGATGATATTCATGTACTCAAAATTATAGCCAAGTTAAGAAAATACAGCACCAGTATTGCTCCGAATGAAACAAGGAGATGAATGAAAGAGTCAGCGGTCCTACATGAAAATGCTGAAGAAACAACCAACAGTATATGTGCGTGGGAGAGGCAGGTGAGAGGTTGACGAAGTGGGGAGACGGAAAGAATTAAAGAAAGCTCAGGCGTAGGAAAATTACATAACGACTGTGTGTCGCAAATTTCCTAACATTCTAGAATTGGTATTATGAACTCGATCGTGGTCCTTATTTACTTTGAATTATTTTTTTATTGTACTATTTTTTTTTATTTGTAACTAGCACATAAGTCGTTGCTTAGAGTTTTGGGTGTGTTTTATTTATTTCTTTTTTATGAATGAATGAATGTAACTCGATTAAAAAGTTATAACAGTCACGAATAACAAGATTCATTCATAACTCAAAGACAAACATTATATGACAATGACAGCACAACTGCTGCTATTGTCGGGCATAAAATGTCGACGTCAAAAGTCGAGATCATTTCACATAAAAAAGGATCAGACACACATCAGGAGCCATCGGTAATAGCAATCAAATCAGAAAGAAAGAGAAAAAATAGTTCTATTTTTGAATCGAGCCATCCCGATCAATACATCATTTATTCAACAAGTAGACTTACAAGAGAGAATGAAAGCGAAATCTCTGAGACATCTTATTTCTGCTCGTCTTTCTTAAACGACGCAATTTATTTTAGTTATCAAACACTGTTCAAATGTTAACAATAAATATTAGACAGCTTTGAAACGCTTAGAAATAAGAAACGTTATACAAAGAAACCCTTTTTCTATCTTCTAGTTTTAATCATTTTTTTAAAAAGCAATTTTTAGTAAAAAGGGTGTCAGTCAATTTAAAATTGCATCATTTAAGTTTAAAACCATACCATTTCAGTTGTCTAAAAAACAAAGCAAAAAACTGTGAGATAAACCATTCATATACTGGATAGTTACTCTTTTTTTTTAATGAAAAAAATTTACCTGTAGCCAAGGGACTCTTAATTGAGAGAGGAAGTCAAAGTGTTGTTCTTTTTGTCCGAGCTTTTGGATTTTTTTCCCCCAAGAAATAAAACCTTTTAATGATTCAACAAATATTAACGATCAATATTGCTTATGTCCTGTGAGTTTTCTTAAAACTTCAATACTGAGATTTCTAACGGTTGACAACACAGAATTACGAATCAAGTTCGAATTTTGATAAAGGCACTTAAAAGTCACACGAATACCTCAAAGAAAGATATATATCTTATGGCGCTCTATCTTTAAAATTTCACGTCACTGGCATGCTACGATGTCTAAGTAATAAATTGTGGGTACTTCTGGTGCTAATTTGGACCAAATTCTCTTTATTCGTACATAAACATACAAAGTATGGTACAAGGCGGGATAAAGGGGAGCGGTAGGAAACTGGTTTTCACTATCCTATCTTTAACTTAACTAATTCGAGTTACTGACACAAACAAACTATAAAACATTTAACCATAACGTTGCATGTATTCAACAAATCTTCCAAACTAAAATACGTCACTCTATCAAATCCTAAACTGATCCCATGTATATATATATCGTGAGAGGGGGAGGAATAATTGAAATTTTATTTACGAAAACAAATCCCCAATTATATGAAAATGAGAAGAAAAAAGAAAAAAATTTACACAAAAAGTGGGGGGAAAAATGAAACCACTCTCACATCTCCAGAGAACTTGATTCTCTGTCAATCAATAGTGGGAGAGGGGTAATTAAAATGAAAAATCAAGGGAATAAAATCAAGGTCAATATACTTCCATATTTTAACTAAGTTAAATTGTTTTTTCAACAAAACACACAAAACTTACATGGAATGGGTGGACCTACCCTTTCAAGAACACAATTTGGGCCAAACTGCTTTTCCTCGAAGTAGTGTAGTACCCTGATTTTATTTCTATGTTCTTAAAAACTGGAAGTCTAGCAAGAGAAAACCTTGTGCTATTGTAACCCTGTATCAGTATAAATAGCAGTTAAAAAAAATCAGACTGCTAAGTTGGTCTGCCAAGCAAAGAGAATCCAGAATGTGACTCAAACCTTCTATTTTCTTCCAGCAATCCCAAACAGGCACCATCACTTCCAAGCTGCAAGGAGTGAACAAAGCAATCCAGCCTCTTCTTTCTAACTATCCTTTTAAGGACATTAGTCTTTTCTTTAAACTAGTATTTTGTTAAGGATAGTAAACTACATCCTGATCAATACCACAAGGATGATGCCATATTAGTAGCCAGGCAGATGCAGCAAACGCCAAGAGTAACAGACCAGTCCACGAGCACTGCTTGGACTACCATCAGCTATACCTAGCAACTCTGGTCACATGAAGTTGCTTCAAGTTGCTAGCCTCATGACTTCAGTCCACAAGCTAACAACCCCATTCAGACCAATGACACTTTGTCAACTCATTCAAAGCTAACGTCAACCAAACCCTGGTTAACTACCAGATCAGTCCCCAAGATGTTGATTAGCCTGCTTCAGGAATCCAGCACATCCTATTCTCTGGCCGTCTGCAGACTACCAGGCCACATAGCTGTACCAATGACCTGTTCAAGATCATCTAGACTCACTGTCACCAAAAACCATTTGAGAGTCAAGTCTACACTTTTGACACAGCAGGAATTTCATTCAAATTTCTTTCCATGTAAAATAAAAGTTTGCATTAAATTTACTCTCTTACTGTTGTCATCTTTGCCCTTTTTTTTTTTTTTGGTCACTTCACTCATTTCTAAAAGTTTGTGGGATTGAGATATTTATAGGCCCCCACGACAGTTGCAAAAATTACACCTACTGTCAACCTTGACAATTTAAATATCTATTAGCAATATAAACTTTTCCTTTATTTAATAAAAGAGTTTGATTCAACCTGTTAACTGCCAACTATTTTTAATATAACTCCTGTTTTGTTGTTGTTGATTATGATAATAACAGTAATAATTAGAAGAAAATAGTTTTCTTTGTTGAAAACGCATTTATTTTCATACAAATACAGAATACCTAATCATAAAGTCATGCTGATAACACAGATTCCTTAGACTCTTTCTCACCATCTGTCCCTATGAGCCATCACTCTTGCCAGGTCCTTTAGGCAGCATCCAGTGTTTTCACAAAGCTGATGTATGTAAATTTTTGCTAGTTGGCCAACACTACTGTGTCCATATGTAAGAGTCTGCAGGAGAATGTTCTTTATGAATTCTCCTTTACATCTCCAACAGTGCCCTGCATGTCTTGTTCATCTTGGATATTTTGTGAGATGGCCAGTAAGTGGCCATATAGCTGCTGTTTTGAGGGTTACTGCTTACAGAATTTGTTCAGAACAGAATTCTTATTTTATTTTATCAGAGAAATCAGATTTTCATATGATCAATGCCTTTCCTATGTATATATTGATATTACCTTTCTGTAGATGAAATACTCATACCGAAGCATGTAAACTGCTCAACTAATTTCAATGTCTTTGGCTGCCTACTCCAGGCTATGCAGCAGACATTCAGGTTGAACAGGTGTATTTGTGAATAACACTATATCATCTGTATAGTCTGCATCCATGATAGTTTCTGCAGGCTTTCATCTGCTTCTTACTTTTTTTTAGTGTGAAACCTAAATGTACATAATTGTGTTAAGATACTTGAATAATTCAAATGAGTATAAATATTTTAAAACATAGGTCTAAAGATTAGGCTGAAAATTGAGTTGTCAAATCACCAAAGTAAGTATACAAATTTCCTTAGCTTAAGGAGATGCTGCTACCTAGTGAAAGAATAAAATACTATCATGAAATGAGTTAACTCATCAGTGGTACTAAGATGACAAATAGAAATTACGTGTAATTTTAATTTCCAAGGTGGATTAAAACAAAAAATTCATGAAAGTAGTATTTTGAAATAGCCTGAAAATATGAGACTGAATCTGGTGAAAAAGTACAAACAAAATGCCTCCAAATATTCTTATCTATCAGACCTACTTCAATACAAATATCAATTCTAAAGTTGTCTTTAATCAAAGAGAACTGACCAGAAATAAAATAGAACAAATAAAAAAAAACAGAAGATACAAAAATTAGGTACTATTGGAGCGGTTACTAGTTATTGGTAACAGGTGATGATCGGGAGGGTATTTAGTCACATCACCACTCAGCAAGGTTCAATATTAGCATTAATATATCCTGAGTCCTATACATGGACAGGTCAGAGTTGGCTGACTAGCAATAACTTATATCAGCTCTATGCAGACATTGGATGTAGTTTGGAGGACCTGCTGGGAGCAACGGATGATATGGACTGGTCTGTTACTCAAGGCGTTTGCTGTATCTGCCTGGCTACTAATATGGCATCATCCTTGTGGTATTGATCAGGATGTAGTTTACTATCCTTAATAAAATACTAGTTTAAAGAAAAGACATATGTCCTTAAAAGGATAGTTAGAAAGAAGATGCTGGATTGCTTTATTCACTCCTTGCAGCTTGGAAAATGTAGTTGTAAAAAACAAAGAACTTAGACTATAATACTCTGCATACGGAGACGCCTTTATTACACCCTTCTTCTTACACTCTCACATAAACCAATATGACCGTTTGTTTACTTCTAGTCCCCGAATAACGCTTTCTCTTATCGAGAGTATCAGGGGAGATAACTTGCATGCTTAATAGTAGTGATGGTGCCTGTTTGGAATTGCTGGAAGAAAATAGAAGGTTGGAGTCACATTCTGGATCCTCTATGGTGTCAGCATGACTAGATGATGATGATAATATTCAATGATATACTAACACTGAATAGATTGAAAGAAAGATAAGATAACCCGATTTGTGTATATATGAACATTTGATAGATACACAATAATATATACATGGAATATTACAAGAATACACAAACATATTTAAATAAGTGAAATATGCACATTGTTCTTTGAACAAGTAGTATGTAAAAATAGACTCAAAAATGGTGAAAAGTCATGTCTTCTTTGAAGAGCAAATCCATGAGCTCCTTTTGTTTCAATGCTCAGGTAA
Organism: Sepioteuthis lessoniana; assembly: GCA_963585895.1. Lineage (NCBI taxonomy): Eukaryota > Metazoa > Mollusca > Cephalopoda > Myopsida > Loliginidae > Sepioteuthis > Sepioteuthis lessoniana. The sequence continues at coordinate 82,230,545 of OY757906.1, read as the reverse complement.
AAGATATTGTCTTTGGCAAGGTGGTGAGGTAAAGTCTCTCTTCTGTTAAACTAACAGAAATGAAAACAGCATACAAGAAGAAGAACCAAGATGAAAAGAGGCATCTTTACAATTCAAAGAATGGAGATGAAAAAGAACAAGAAAGGATTCTCATATTCTCACATGACCAAGAATTCTGGGATTCTCATGTGCAAAAGACCCCCCCCAATCCAAGGGAGATAATTATTTATTGTCTTACAGTGGAATAATGATAAGGAAAGCAATAAATAGAAACATTAAAAAGTGATAAATAAGAGAGGCAAAAAGTCAAAGAAAAACTGAGAATGGAAAGAAAGAAAAGAAAGAATTAGAAAAAGTAGAGAGGAAAAGAAAGGAGAAGGAAGTAGAAGATAAAGAGATGGAAAAAGACAAAGTTAACATGTAAATTAAGTCACAGAATAAGTTTTTTTTATTTCCAATTCTCTGAATACTTGACTAGACTTAGTTTATCATCAACAGAAAAACATTAAGAAGGTCCAATATCAAGAAAAACTGCTTCTACATAAAGCTAGCATGTAAAACCAACAAAGCTTGTTGGTATTGTGTGGTACAGCTGGAGAGTCCAGGGTTAGTTGTAATAGAAAAAGATGTTCAGTCAAGTCCCCACTCACCAAGGATCAATATTAACATCACTATATTCATGATACATTAACACTGAATACAATGGACGGAAAGATTAGATAAATACATCTGTTCATACAAGAACATTTCCCCTTTTATATACATAATATACAGACTTATGGTATTAAAAAAAACTGTCCCAAAAGGTAGAAATATATACATATTATTCCATTACCAGCTCAGTGGCTTTATGGGTAGAGTGTTTGCCAATGGCCTGGGAGATCGGGGTTCAAAAAATGGTACTAGATACCTCCTTGCTTAACACTCAGCATTATAAGGTATGAATCAAGGGTAAAGTAGAGCAATCAACGAAAAGGAGTAGTACCCTCCCCTACACCTTAGTGTAGTAGCTATTGTAAAAGAGCTTTGGGTCACCCTTGACTAGAGTTGCTAACTTTACTTACTTTATATGGAAGAAATGGTTGGTTGGTTGGATTTTATGGCATATCAACCTTTGTAGGTTATTTAATACCAAATCCATTTTTATGAAAATAGTTCTATTTCAAACAATTCAGTTTAACATAAGTATGCAGTTTAAATGTAAGTACAGTTTAATTGTGAAAAACATTTCTATTTCAAGCTATTCAGTTTAGTCAAGCAGTTCTAATTCAGCTTATTCAGTTTAGTATAAGTACAGATTTTGTTTACACACAGTTGAATGTCAAAACAGTTCTATATCAAACAAATCAGTTTAGTATAAGTACAGTTTCAAGGTCAAAAAACAGTTCCATTTCAAATAATTCAGTTTAGCATAAGCACACAGTTTAAATGTAAGTACGGTTTAATTGTCAAAAACATTTCTCTTTCAAGCTATTCAGTTTAGTCAAACAGTTCAAATTTAAACAATTCAGTTTAGCATAAGTATGCAGTTAGTTCTATTTAACCCATAGATAGGGCCCTAGCAGGTGCTACCAAGCTGGGCCAGAATGGACCTGGGAGCAATGGCAATGAAGGGGTACTCTGCATTCCCTAAAACTACAGCATTACTGGAACCTTACCATCAGATTGTTTAGTGTCATATCCAGGACACTTGTTGTATTCAACAGCTCCAGCTGACTGGGCAAACAAAAACTGGAAGGAAGCTTACTTCTTGAAGGAAAGTAAAATAGTAATGTGCCTTTACCATTTCTTTACACATTTTCCTGTTCAAAGAACAGAAGCAAAAAAAAATCAAGAATGGGTTTCTGGACGGTCATATGACATCTCATGAGGCACCCAACAGACCCTCTTATTCTCTAAGGGAGATAATTATTGTCTCCTTATATGATATTTTAGCTTTGAAACCATACCTATACTCAGGGTCATCATCTGATGAAAGCTTTGATGGAGGCACTGCTGCTGTTTTTGCTGTAGCAGTCGTATGAATTTATGATAAGAAAAGAACTGGATAAATTTTAAAGAATTATCTCCTAATAGTAACAAAAAAAAAGCAAATTTCAATGACAAATATAATCAGAATCCCAGTCCACTGATAAATTGCAGTTTACAAAATTATTTGAAATATTAGAATGAGTCAAAAGTTTGACAAAATTTTGATAATGTAAGACACAATTTGACAGTTCTGGATACTTTTACCAAGATTGTGATGGTGATAAACTACATGGACTGTGAGATGCCAAGCTCACCTGATACTCTCCAATTGCTACTTAGATTTGCCTCTATGGCTTGGAGCATGACTTTGGAATCCATGGTTTTAGGCCTACTTGACCTTGCCTGATCATTGCGGTTCTTGTAACTCAAGCAAAATTTCTTGAATCATCTGGTTATTGTACTCTGATCAACTTCACTTTCTTTCTTTTTAATGGCATATCAACCTTTGTGGGTTATTTAATGGCAGAGCCTTCCTTATAAAAGAACAGCAGTGATACCATTTAACTCATAGCTGAGAGAATATTATTAGTCTGAAAATGAACATAGTAGTGTGACTGGAGTTTGAATTCACTTTTCTTATGCTATCAGTCAACTGTAGTCTATCATGTACAAATTTTAGGAATAATTCATAATTTAAAAAAATTTCATAGCAAGACAGTTTATGTTTTAGTATTCAGGAATTTATCCATAGCATATGATCAGAAGAGTAACTGGAAGTCTGTTGTATTTCTTTATTGAATAAATTGACTTCAAACCATTCTGCTAACTGTTATTGGAGCATAATGGATAAGTTCCAGCAACCTGAGAAACAAACTTACTACAATTCAATCAATAAGGAACATGATAATATGCATAACAGTAAATCACAATCCAGAACTGTTCATAAACTTTAGTAACATGAATTGATAGGGAAACACAAGCTAAAGAAATCCAGTTTTGTGTATACAGTATATATGTGGTCATTTACTAAGCTTGGAACAAGGCCAGAAATATTCTAACAATAGTTTCCTAGTTTAGTTTGCTAACCAGTGCACCATGCAAAGTACTCATATACAGTATATATGTGGTTAAGAAATATGACTTGGAAAATGGAAACCAAGTGGGTAAAAATTACTATCTATTTGTATGAAATGTTTCCCTTTTACAGCTTCATCAGATAATACAAAATTTTATTTTTAAAAACAACAACAGAATTGTTAGCATAATCATCATTGAAAAAGATGCTGAATGTTGGTTGGTTGGTTGTTTTGTATATCAACTTTTTTGGGGTCATTTAATGTCAAAGAGTTATTTAGGAATTTTTGACATTTTAAATTTTAAAATTATTTAAAAATCAATTATTATTATTATTATTATTATTATATAAAAAATGATAAAATTATTTAAAAATCCATTATTATTATTATTATTATTATAATACTAGCAGCATAAGTAATGATATGAAGGGCTCAGTATATAGGTGCATGTTTCTTGTTTAAATAAAAGCATCCAGATGGTTGAGAAATACCATGGTCTAAATTAGATTTGTCAATGAAGAAAGTAATTAGTAAAATAACTACAATATAATACGGATGGCTAACAAGCAAAAAAATCTAATAATAAAAAACGAGGAAAAAAATAGAAGACAAACAATAAGATATATTTCTCATTAAAACAACAATCAGAAAATGCTAAGAAAATGGAAAGACTTTGAATATACAAGGTGCATATGATAAGTTTCCAGACTTTTTTCGTATGGGCACTTTTATTGATAGTACACACATGAAACTCTAGTCCCCTTCGAAGTAATCTTCCCCGGCTGCAATGCACTTGTACTGTTCCAACAAATTCTGGAATACCCCATGGAAGTCCTCTTGTGTGAGCATGTCAATGACCTTCATCACAGCCTCTTTCATCTCCTTAATTGTCTCATAACAACAGCCTCTGAGCTTAGGGAATAACCAAAGGTCACAGGGAGCAAGGTCTGCACTATAGGGAGGGTAAGAAACTGTCTTGATGCCCATCTTGGTCAAATAGTCTGTGACAAGGATGGAGTTGTTGACTGGTGCATTGTCCTGGTGAAAATGCCACTGACCCGATTTGAAGAGTGCTGGCCTCTTCCGATGAAATCTCTTCCTGAACTCCCTTAAAACCTCAACATAGTAACCCTAAACCTAAGCCTAACCCTTTGGCCAATCAACTCTGGTGTATTGACTTCCTTACTCCTCCCACACCTCTCATCATCCTTCACAGACTCCCTGCCTTCCTTGAATCTCTTATGCCACTCAAAAACTGATGCTCGATTCATCCAACGTGGTCCAAAAGCAGTCTGAAGCATTCCATATGTTTCTGTGGCATTTTTTCCAAGTTTAAAACAGAATTTTATTGCATATCTTTCTTCTAAAGTGTCAGATTGCATTTTTGAAATTCACCAGCTGTGACAATCAGGCTTTAGTAGGGTGTATTCCAATTGCTGCTGTAGCTGTTGATTTGAAGCTGAAATCATAAAAATTGGTCAGTCATCTCATAAAATGTATAGCAATAACATACTGAATTTTCAAGAGTCTACGACAATTTTAAATGCCTATACGAAAAAATTCTGGAAACTTATCGTATGCACCTCGTATCAAGTAGAGTAGTAACAAGGCTACATCGAAAGCCCTATTGAAGCAGGTGATAATGTTATAATAAAAAAGTTAACTTGGATAAAATAGAATGTCTAGAAATAAAACATAAATACAGAACTGCTATATGGATTGTACCTCAATGAGGATGTATGCAAAGGATTTTGAAATCACTGCCAAGTAGGGAGGTGACATATATTCAGATATGTAAGTCTCCATTTTGTCCATAGGGCAAAAAATTAGGCATAGTAGGCAAAGAATTATGTATCTTCGCTTATATATACCAAGTATACCAATGTAGTAGTCACTTACTAAACCTAGCTTAGTTTGATACAAGACCAGAAGTATAGAGCACCTAATAAGGATCAAATTCACTACTCAACCGAGTTTGCTAACCATTACACTACTCAAGGGCCTAAAGTTATTTATTAAGCAAAGCTTAGTTGTGATACACCTAGTGAGAATCAAACTCACCAGTAATTATTTACTTGTCTAGCTCACAATAGAATACATTAACCAAGGTATCCAAATACACTACTTTAGTCATAAACATTTCTGCTCTAATATCTTGTTTTTAAATTTTTGACAGCAAGCTTTAAAATCTGTGTTTCTTTAATTTTCTTATTGATTTTATGTAGTGTAATGTCATAGACATATCTCTGCATTTACTCTTTCAACTGTAAAAAGGTCCATATCCCAATAAAGATAACTCCTTCCTGCTGTAAGCGAGTAATCTTCTTTTAGTCTTTAGAATCTAAGCAGCCAATATTTGTGCCACTTTCTAGAGGCACATATTGGAGGCAGAGTAAGTATAATGGTTATTGTTATAGGAAATAAAATTGTCAACCCAAGTTCAAATCCTGGATAAGTGAGTTTGCATTTCACTTCATGCTAATATCCATAAGAAAGGCATAAATCCATTTGTCCTTCTCCCCAGCTTTAGGTAAATAGTTGGACAGACTGTGTTTTTTCGCTTTGATTAGGCAACCGGCCTAGGATAAGGAAGACATTGAATTCAAATCAGCTTTACTCCTCTTAAAATTTGGCTATGATGAATCCACATTATTTTAAATGGAACATTATACAATCAAAATGGATATTATTAGGTATTATTTATCACCAAACTCTTCAAGAGATAAAATTGCAACACTTTTGCAACAAAAATAAAATTGCATAAATATATATATAAAAGGTGTACTTTTTTTGGACGACTGCATATTAACGTTTTTTTTTAGTAAGATATTTGGTGGTGTGAAACTTTATCAAGCAACTCAAGAGATATATATGTAATAGTATAGTTAGTGATTTTCATCTTTTAATTGCAGATATATAAAGATTGCCATGGGTCATAAGAAAGAAAAACTTTTCAATGCTGTAGAATTTGTTATTAAATGATACCTAATAACATCCATTTTTATAGTATGATATTCCGTTAGAAATAATAAAATCTTGGTATCTTTGGTTTAGAAGAAAATTAGTTTTTCATAAAAAATTTTTCGGGATGTACTTATGTATAATACTGTAATTACTTGAGGGACTGAGGTATATTTTTTACACTTTTTATAGGATAAAGAAATTTGTCTCAAATGTTAACTTGTTCCAATTATTAAAACAAATCAAGCTTTACAACATTAAATTTTTGTATGATGGAAAATATATTGAAAGTTGTCAATAAAAAGTAAGAGACAGGGCTTTGCATCAGTGTTAAGAGCAGGTTAGAAATCTATAATCCAAAGTATTAAATGATGTCAATAAGTAGTAAAGATGTAGGTAAACTTATTAGATAAGCATCAGGACAGAATTTGGTAAACAACACTTAATTCGTGACAGTCTAAAGCAGATGCTAATGAAATAGATCCAGAAAACTTTCCATTACAGCAACAACAAAAGAACTAGGTGGAGCCAGATTTGATAATCAGAATATTACACAAGCTTTCTTTCGTTATATGAGTTACATAAGCACACACAGAATTTATAATATTGAATAATCTATATATTCTTAAAATTTATATGTTTCAGTATATATATATATATATATATATATATATATTGATGTTATATATATATATATATATATATATATATAGTATATATATATATATATATATATATATATATTGATGTTATATATATATATATATTGATGTTATATATATATATATATATATATATATTGATGTTTCATAAAAGATGACTTAGGAGTAGTTACAGATTTTCTATTTAGCTTTTTTTATACATGCACAAGTGTAATCTTTTAAAGACAGATTGTATGAAGAAATAATTTGAAAGGTTGCTTGTTCCTTGTACCTTCAGCTTATATATATATATATATATATTGTAGAGCTGACTTGATTGTTAAGCCTTGGTTAAGCAACCTATCTAATAGAAGGAAAATTTTGATTTCAAACCAGTAGTGCTCCACTTAAAAATTGACCTTGTGTCACATCCTGCTTGTGGCAGAGGGATTTAGTAATACATACAATCAGCCCATACTTTAGCTCCAAAATATCTTTTATATTTACATATACACATAAATACATGGGCACACATGCACATTTCATTTTTACTGTTCTTTTGTGTGTGTGTATATATATATATATATATATATGTATACACACACACACACACATATATATATATATACACACTCACATATATGCATACTTTCATATATACATATGTATGTGTGTGTGTATATATATGTATAAGTATACACATTGATATATACATACATATATATATATATACACACATACATACATCTGTATATACATATATAAATACACACATATATATATACACATGAATATATATATATATATATATATATATATATATATGCACACATATATATACATACATATATGCATATATATAGATATATAGATATATATCCACATACACACACATACAGTATCACCCAATTTTTTCAACAAAAGATTTTTTTTCTAAACTAAAAATAACAAGATTTTGTTATTTCTGGTGGAACATACAACCAAAACTGTTGTTTTATTATCAAGTATTATTTATTAGCAAACTATATGGCACTGAAACTGGAATGAAAGATAAAATTGTAACACTTCTATAACAAAAACTGAAAATACATAAATATATACAAGTGATGTACTTATCTTTGGACTACTATACAGAGTGCAGAAGCAAAATATGGAATAATATTTAAAACATTATTTTAGTCTGTTTAGTCCAATTTTTGAAAAAAACATGATAGATAAATCTAAATTTTTGGATTAGCTCTATTATTCAAGCACATTTTTTAAAATTCAGCCCAATATGAGTGAGCAAGTAAAAAAATGACAGAGAATCTATGATTTGCTTAATGCTGAAACCAAGCCAAAGTTTCTTTGTCTACCATATACAAAGCAAAGAAAAATGTTTCATAGAAAAAGAGCTTTTTAAGGAAAAGGGTGTGAGGAGGATTGAACAAAAAATGAAAATTGCTCTCACTACAGCGATTAAGAAGGAACCCACAACATCAATAAGAAAGCATGCTAATGAATTGAAAGTCCAGAAGAAAACTGTGAGGACAGTAATTAAACAAGATGTAGACCCAGACTTTAATCCCCTTGATTATACTATATGGGTCATTTTAGAAAACGAAATAAATGCAACTTACTATCCATTAGTTTGCTTAAGACTGCTATTGAGGAGAAATGGAATAAAATGTGTAAAGAATTTATTTTGAAGAACATGCAAATCATTTGGAAGGCATGTTGATAAAATAATTGAAAAAATGGTGGCTATATTGCATAAATTTACTGTTTTGTGTCTATCTTCTTATTTTGTTGTTTATTTTTTTAAATTAAAATTAATCTTGTTTTATAATAGAGTTATTTATTATTATACTAGAATATTCCTAATTTTAGTTCCACACACAGTATATTTATATTTTCAGAGCAAAACATTTTCTTAATCAACCAAACTCTCTATGGAAGAGAAGACATGGAAACCGATTTGCTAGAGTGTCTATATATTCATTATTATTATGTTTTGCTCTGTACAAGCTTCATCAGATAGTCACTGAGGAAAAAATTAAAATTCCTTACTTTTTCATGAAAAGAAGCATAAGTATCATCATGGATAATTGTTACAATGGAAAATCAACAAGTACACAAGTCATCTAGTATTATATAAGAATTAGTGGTAAATCAAACATCTTATTTGAATGAAGTATCAGAAGAGAAAAGATCTTTTTCTGGACAAAGAAGTCAATCAATGAATTTGTCACATGGCAGCATCTATTCTCATGTTTCAAATCTAATGCTGGAAGTAATCACATAGCTGGAATGGGAAGTTCTTTCACATGCAGCCTTATTCGCTATTCTTGTCACTTTCAGACTATCACTTGTTTAAATTCAATGCAACAGCTCTTGTCTTGTCAACAACTTCAACAAATTCAAGATATCAAAAATCCCTTGAAATTTCATTAAATCAAGATTAGAATCATTATTTTACAGTGGAATACACAACATAGCTTAAAATTGACCCTAAGTCATAGAAAGCTTGGGAAGACGCTTTCATGACTGAATAACAATGTTATAAATTTATCTATATTGCTATGATTTTTTTTTTTTACTGGCAAATACGCCTAACCAAGCCAAGACACTACTGCATAGTTTGGAACGAGCCTCCGCAGGCATTGGCCTTCACATCAATGCACACAAAACTGAATATATGTGTTACAACCAAACAGGCGACATTACCACAATAGACGGAGCCTCACTGAAACTAGTAGACAAATTCACCTGCCTAGGAAGTAGCGTCTCATCAACCGAAAAAGATATCGACACACAACTAACGAAAGCATGGACATCTATCGATAGGCTCTCGATCATATAGAAATCAGACCTGACCAATAAAATGAAACAGTTTCTTCCAGGCAGCAGTTGTATTGATACTGCTATATGGATGCACTACTTGGACACTAACTAAACGGCTGAAGAAGAAACTAGACGGCAATTACACAAGAATGTTGAGAGCAATATTGAACAAGTCCTGGTGACAACACCCCACAAGACACCAACTATACGGCCACTTGCCTCCCATCACGAAAACTATACAAGTTAGACGAACCAGACACGCAGGACACTGCTGGAGAAGCAAGGACGAACTCATCAGTGATGTACTCCCATGGACCCCCGCATATGGCCAAGCAAAAGCAGGACGACCAGCTTGAACATACATACAGCAGCTATGTGGGGATATGGGATGTAACCCTGAAGACCTGCCAAAAGCGATGAATGATAGGGAGAAGTGGCGAGAAAGGGTCAGGGATATCCGTGCTGGCGGCACGACATGATGATGATAGTGCAATGATCTGATTTTTGTATGGAGGATACAGCAATGATTGCACATCACAGAAAGACTTTTATTTGATTAATACTATTAAAATGCTCTGAAGTTTAATTTCGTTGGTTGGTTGTGGAGAAAATAGAAAAACAAAGTAATCCAAGAGTGATGAATTTATTACAAAGGAGGATCAACATTAAAATGTTTCTTGCCAGTTCGGCTGGGGCAGTAGAATACACCGACTGCACCTCTGCAGTGGGGTAAGACCCCCCCCCAATAGGTGTCCTGGATATGACACTAAACAATCTAATGGTGAGGTTCCAGTTATGCTGGAGGTTTGGGGAATGTGGAGCACCCCTTCATTGCCATTGCTCCCAGGTCCACTCTGGCCCGGCTTGGTAGCACCTGATAAGGCCCTATCTATGGGTTAAATAGAACTATCTGCATACTTATGCTAAACTGAATTGTTTGACTAAAGTGAATAGCTTGAAAGATAAATTTTTTGACAATTAAATCGTACTTACATTTAAACTGCATACTTATGCTAAACTGAATTATTTGAAATGGAACTGTTTTTTGACATCGAAACTGATTTGTTTAATATAAAACTGTTTTGACATTTAACTGTGTGTAAACAAAATCTGTACTTATACTAAACTGAATTAGAACTGCTAGACTAAACTGAATAGCTTGAAATAGAAATGTTTTCCACAATTAAACTGTACTTACATTTAAACTGTGTGCTTATGCTAAACTGAATTGTTTGAAATAGAACTGATTATTTACATAAAAATGAATTTGGTGTTAAATAACCTACAAAGGTTGATATGGCATAAAACACAACCAACCAACCAACAAATTAAAATGTTTCAATATTAGTAAACTTTCATTAGGACTTTAAGATGGTAAACCAAGTGTTGATAGAACAAAGATGGATGTTTTAATAAAATACAATAAGGGGGAATCTTTTTTTTCAATCTCTTCCCTCTCTCTTTGGTATATATTTGTTTATGATAGCTAGATTATTTATTTAAACCCTTCACTAAGCATCTCTTCCTTAGCCAGAGTATATAACTTATTATTTCTCTCATAGATATAACAATTTACATACGGCCAATATTGATATGATTTAACCCTGTTTATTTACATATGGTATGTTTGTTTTTCTGTTTCCTTTCCTTTCCTTTTCTTTTCTTTCCTCTCTAATCTTTTCCCTACTCTCTCTTTCTTTTCCTTCTTCTTATTTTCTTCTCCTTTATTTCTTTCTTTATCTTTTCTTTTTTCTTTCTTCTGCTTTTCTTT
>OY757906.1:82116802-82216802 GCA_963585895.1 Sepioteuthis lessoniana | reverse complement strand
CCTGGTAATTCATCACAGCTGAGCTCTAAGGAACCTTCTGACTATGCAGCACCTCCCTATTATTCTCAAAGGGTTCAGGTTAGAGTTAATCCTTGATACCTAATACATCCAAAAAAAGAAATATTGAAGGAACTAGCCAATTTTTCTTCTTAATCCTATATATAAAGATAAATAGAAAGATACTTAGGAAGTTTTAAAAAATGGAAGATAAATGAACTCCCAGAATAGAATGACAGTGATTTCAAACTTTCTAAAGATGAAATCAAGCATAAAAGACAGAGCGAGCAAAGGAAATTAGTGAATGGCTGCTGCATCAGTAAGTAGAAGACAGTTAAGATCAGTTGACTGAAAATGATAGAGAGAAAGAGTATAAAGAAAATCTGATAATAAAAAATGGCTCACTATTTGATTGAAAAGCTGATTGAGAATCAAATTGTCAAATAACAGCAGCAGCAGTATCAGAAGAGGAGAACTCTTATAGAAGCAGTTAAGACTGAGAAAAATTAGTGAATATAAATTAGAAATTAATGACAATCAAATTTCGTTGCTGACCATCTTCATAACGGTGAGGACAATGATTTCAAACAATGATACCTCAGTCAAAGTAATATTGTGTTGTTGAATTGCTGTATATATATATCAAATATAGATGGTCAATCTATAAAATAGCAATCCAATTTTAACATAATTGTCTTATAAATTCTATTAGAGATATTATGAGTTACATGAACAGCTAGTTAATAGATAATTTGCATATACTTCTATATTAAAATGAATATCTATAATATGTATTTAGTATCTGCCATGTTATATGATCATGAAATTGATGTTTTGACTTATTTGTTGAATAAATCTTTATTGAGAGGCTGTAACAGGTAGTAAATGAATAATTTTCAATTTATTTGTCTTAATATTTTTCTTGGAATATCATGCAATCAATACAAGGATTTTGTTATTTCTAGTATTACATGATACAATTAAAACAAGAATTGGCTGGTTGGTTGGTTTTATGGCATGTCAACCCTTGCTTTTTTAATACTGAAGCATTTTTTCTTGCAATATGGTTTCAAGTAAGTAATGATAATTATTTGTAAATAATTATAGTTTCAAGTAGCTATTCTTAATACTAATAATTTATACATAATTATATGATTTGTTAATCATATCATAAGTAATTATATGATTTGATAAGTAACAATTCCTAATTAATAATAATAATAATTTGTTTGCTTATAGTTATGAGGCATCAAATTTAGTCCCTCTTATTCAATACTAATTATTTTCCAACAGAACTATTTGACTCATAAATGGAACCCTTACAGGTACTGCCATCTGGGCCAGAGTGGACCTGGAAGTAATGGCAATGAAGGGGTACTCCCCACTGCCCAGAGCTCTAGAACTGGAGCCTCACCACCAAATACAGCTTAGTATCATACCCAAGACTCTCCTTTCTTCCCCTTTGGCAGGGGATGCAATCAGTGTATTCCAAACCCTGTTGACTGGGCTCAAGTATTATTAGGCTTTATTTATTACCAAACTCTACAGCATTGAGTTTTATTTTTGGTTACAGAGTCTCAATGCTGTAAAGTCTAGCAAAAAATAATACCTAATAATAGCCATTTGGTTTATAAATGTTCCAATAATAAAATTCTGCTATTTTTGGTTTTGAAGAAAATTATCTTTTTATTAAAATCTTGTTAGTCATGCATATATGCATAGGCAAAACAATATGTTTAATGTAAATTCATTGCTAATGATTTTACATTAAAAATGTATTGATTTTCAAATAAATCATTTTGACCCATAGATTAGACCCTAACAAGTACTACCACTCAGAATCAGAATAAACCTGAGAGTCATGGCCATGAAAGGGTACTCCAAACTCCACAAAGCTCTGTAACTGGAGCCTCACCACTGAATGAAATTTAGCATTATACCAAGGCCATCCTTTTTTTAAAAGGGAGATTCTGAATCCTCTGTAGGGATACTGTTGGTGTATTCTACACCTGCCAACCAGGCTTATAATAACAATAATAATGATAATGAACGATATCAAACTGTTTGCCAAAAACAAAAACGAATTGGAAACCCTAATACAGGCAGTGAGAATATACAGTCAGGACATAGGAATGGAATATGACATAGAAAAATGCACCATATTAATAATGAAAAATGGAAAACAAGACATGACAAAAGGAATGGAACTACCAAATCCAGGAAAAATCAGAACATTCAGAAAAAAAAAGAAACCCACAAATACTCGGGAATATCGGAAGTGGACATCATCAAACAGGTTGAGATGAAAGAAAAAATTTTTAAAGAGTCCCTCTCGTAAGGTATTTGGGACCATTCTTAAAGTGGATGAGGGAAGAACTTAAACAAATGGACAAGAGAACAAGAAAACTAATGATGATGCATAAGGCCTTACATCCCAGAGATAATGTTGACAGTCAATCTATCTCAAGAAAAGAAGGAGGAAGAGGATTTACCAGCACTGAGGATAGTGTTGATATAACAATATAACTCAAAGACTACATAAAAAAGCATGGAGGAAGACTGATTACAGCTATCAGAAGCAATACAGATAACACAAGGATCAATATAACAAAAATAACTAGAAAACAAAAATGGGAAGAAAAACAACTGTATGGATACCTCAAATGACAAACAAGCAAAATTTCACACAAGAAAATTTAGACATAACTAAGGAAGAGAAACCTTAACTGAGTCTCTTCTAATAGCAGCACAAAACAATGCCATAAGGACCAATTATATCAAAGCAAGAATAGAGAAGATGCAATAAAATAGCAAATATAGGTTATGATGTGATAGAGACGAAATGATCAATCACATAATAAGGGAATACAGCAAATTAGAACAGAAATTGTATAAGACTAGACATGACTGGGTGGGCAAGATGATTCACTGGGAATTGAGCAAGAAATTGAATTTGACCATATGAACAAATGGTATATTCAGAACCCAGAATCTGTCCTGGAGAATGAGACACATAAACTTCACTGGGATTTTGAGATACAGACAAATCACCTAATCTTGGCCAGATAACCAGACCTAGTGATCGTCAACAAAAAAGGGAACTTGATGAATTGTGAAAATTGAAAGAAAGCGAAAAGAAAGATAAGTACCTTGATCTTGTTAGGGAACTGAAAAACCTGTGGTACATGAAAGTGACGGTGATACCAATTATAATTGTAATCACCAAGGGATTCATGCAAGGGCTGAAGGACTTGGAAATATGAGGACAAGTAGAGACCATCCAAACTACAGCATTGTTAAGATTGGCCAGAATACTAAGAAGAGTTGAGGAGACTTGCTATCACTCAAACTCCAGTAAGAAACCATCAGCTGACACTGGTGTGAAAAACTTCCAAAAGAGTAAAATAATAAAAATAATAAAAGAAAGTAAAAAGATAGACAAAATATTTGGACTATGCCAGAGAAGTGAAAAAGCTATGGAATATGAGGGTTAAGTGTGGACATGAAAGTGAGACTAATGGCAGCTCTCGATAAAAGAGGGTTCATTTGTGTCTGGCGTGCAGGTCAGTGATCTGATACAAAGAAAAGAAAAGAAAAATACTCACCGCTGTTTCAATAATCCACCTTCAGCCCATTAAAGGAAAAAAGAGAGGAGGCTCCCAACCGGAATTTTTATAGGCTAAGGAAATGGATTATGGGTAGAGTGACGTAAATAAAAACCGACTCATTTTTCTTCTTGGCGTGACTTTTTCTCGGCGAGAAGCAGAAGCAGGAAAGAAGGTGGAAGAGAAACGAAGGAAGAAGCACAGAGAGAGAGAGAGAGAGAAAAAAGGAGAGCGAGAGAGAGAGAGAGAGAGAGAAGGAGGAAAGAGGAGGAGGAACGCAAAGAGGGAAGTGGTGTAACAAGCACTTTAAACTGAAATCTAAAGGTTGCTGGTTCAATCCCGGGTTCAACACTCAGGGAGATTATCCACCCTAAAACTACAAGCTATTTCAGCGTAATGGGGGACAGGTTCGACCTGAAATTAATTCCAGAATTCAATGGCTCGACCCCAGTACTTGACTGGGTGGAAAAAGTGGAACTGCATTGTCTCTTGTCTGGCGTAAAGAGCATTGAACATGTGATTCCTCTGTGTCTGTCCGGTGGGGCTTTCGCTGTGTATCAACAGCTCAGTGCTGAGGAAAAACAGAGTTATGAGAGGATCAAGGCAGCAGTACACAAAGCGTTTGCTATCGACCCTGCCACTGCCTGGGAGCAATTTGAGGCAAGAGCATTACATCCAGGTGAAACTGTGGACGTATATTTGGTCGAGCTAACGAAGCTGACAGTGTTGTTTGGTGGGCTGTCCGAGCGGGTCTTGGCATACAAATTTCTGGCAGAGCTCCCAACCAGAGCAAAGCAGCTCCTGCGAGCGAGCTCAAACATAGACTCGTTGTCCCTTAAAGACCTGGTAGACCGGGCCAGGACCGTGATGAAGGACTATTCCGAGCTGTGCAATCCACACCGAGTGATGACAGACCGTCTCAGGTGCCTAGCCCGCGTAGTGGGGTCGTATGTTATAGGTGCGATGGCCAGGGCCACATTGTGAGGAACTGCAGGCGGCGACTGACAGCTGTTCGCTGCTACCGGTGTAATGAGACCGGACATATGGCCCGGGATTGTGCGGGAAACGGGGCTGGGGGCAAGGTGCCGGCGTCAACCTTTCCCCAAAGCAGGGAGATTATCCACCCTAAAACTACATTAAGATAATACCAATTATAGTTGGTACAATCAGTACAATCCCCCAGAGCTTGGAGAAGGAACTGAAGGAATTAAAAGTCAATGAGAGAATCAAAACTCTCTAAACTGCAACATTGCTGATATTGGCTTGAATATTCAGCAGAGTCCTGGAGAAGAGACTTGCTGTTACTTAAACTCTAGTGAAAGATCACCAGATAACGCTTGTGTGAAAAACTTTCAGAGAGTGAAATAATAATATCTGTATAATGATATATAGAAATTTCTATCATCAACTCAATTTAATTTCATGAAATCTAGATTTAAAAAGAGAAAAACAAAACCAACAAATGTCACCCAGCACATATTTTAATGCTGTCATTGTTTTAGGAAATAAAGAAAATAGGATCTGAGAATCAAGAGTAGTTTCTGTTCCTCTTCTTCAACAGTATTCCAATCTTCAGATAGGATAAGAGAAAATTTAAGATGACCTTTGTCCTAGGGATTCAAGTTTTTCAACAGTACCTTCCCTTGCACAAAAGGGTGTTGTCTGGAGTAGTCGGACATCTGCAAACACTATCATTCATGTGCCCAACTACTCCAAACATGGACTAGAGTTATTTTTTGCTTTGCCCATACACAGATGCTAGTGGACCTTGGAAAGACTCAGTGTCAAATACTACAGATGAGAGAATGTAGTTAAACAAAGGAAAATAAGGAAATTTAAATTACCTTCATGGGATATCCAAGTAAAAGGAAAAAACCTTCTCCTTCTGCTGTGATGAATGGATCCTTGATGGAAATGATATTTGGGGGCTACTTTAAAGGTCCTTGGTAGTTGTCGAAAAAAATAAGATCCTATCCTCAAGTGTAAATTTAGCATGACATCATCTGAAATATTATAACATTTATAAGAAAATAAATTTTATATTTATGATAGTTATCAATGCAATAAAATTTTAAAATTGGTACTTGTTCAGAATATCCTGCTCAGGAAATGTCTGTCATAAAAAAAAAGCTGTTTAGAAATGTAATACTTATATTTACCATTCAGATAAGAATACCATATTTTGTGGTGTACAGGTCAACTTTTTAAACCTGAAATAATCTCTATAACTTGACTTATATAGCAGTGGTAAAATCCAAACTTTTACCACTCTGTGGTAAAGGTTAAACAGTACTCTTAACAATTGATTTATACCACTCTAACTCTAGCAAACTGCTACAAATATTTCCAACTTAAACTCATTTTTGGTAAACATATTTTAATGAATTAACATTGGTTAATATAAAATAATTAAACTGTAATACAAATTGAGCATTATATTAATACAATATTATATGCCGTTTCTAACACCTGATTCACTGACTATAAACACAAACTGGAATGTCACAGCATCTAAAAAGCCAGTCAACCAACTACAGTATGTTGTTTACCTGAACAAGTCATGATAGTGCAATAGATTTTGAATTCATATGAATATATGCTATAATGTATAAATTTGCATGCTTTCATATCTACTTTCAGCATCCTCCTGTGTGTTTGGGGGTTGAACTATAGATAAGGTCTAGGTCTAACCCAGAATTTTGAGCTAAAAAACTTGAAGTTTATTTATATGACAGATTGACTTGTACACCACAATTTATGGTAAGTTTCAGTTATTATCTTGATATTTTTACTGAATATTTACATCAACTTGATACAACTCATTCACTTACAATATTTCTTTAGTTTTTCCCTCCTCTAACCATGAAGAAGATGCTAACTGATGGATCATTACCAATATGCAATTTTTCAAACTAAGATGTAACTGAAACTTAATTTCTTAAGTCTTAAAAAATAATTTCTGATAAATCGGGATAAAGAAAAGAAAATTAACTTTAATAATTTAGAGTCTTAATTTGTCTAATTATAAAGTACCTGGAAAAGTTCTTCATTTAAATGAAAATTTCTAGGGGGATAAAATGATAAAGTAAGATGAAATATGGCAAAAAATATAAAAACAACATAGTAAATGTGTTGTTCAATAAAGCTAAAAGAGGTCAACAGGGATTATCAGTGATCAGGAAGAGTTAGTAACAGAATAGAATTATTATATAGTGTCACCCAAAAATAAGTATAGTCCAACTGATTTTTTATAAAAAATTAACTTTCTTCTAAGCCAAAAATACAAGGATTTTATTATCTTTAATGGAACATGGTAGAATTAAAACAAGAATTTTTAGGTTGGTTGGTTGATTTTATGGCATATCAAGCATTGTTGGGTATTTTTACGCCAAAATAAGTCTTTTTTTTCATGTAATGATAATCATTTGTAAATAATTATAGTTTCAAGTAACTATTCTTCATACTAATAATTTATACACAATTATATGATTTCAAGTAACTTCTCCAATTAAATTATAATAATCTTTTGTTTTCACTGTTATATCGTATCAAGTATTCCTATCTAATACAAATAATTTACACACACTTATATGGTATCAAGCGTTCCAATCCAATACTAATTATTTTCAAACAGAACTATTTGAACCATAGATGGAACCCTAATAGGTACTGCCACTCTAGGCCAGAGTGGAGCTGGAAGTAATAGCAATAAAGAAGTACTTCATGCTCACCAGAGCTCCAGATGTAGTTTAGCATCATCCCTAGGACAACTCCTTTCTTCCTCTTCTGCGGGGGGTACAGTCAATGTATGCTCAGTCCCATTGACAGAGTTCAAGTATTATTAAGTATTATCTATTATCAAATTTTTCAGTATTGAATTTTTTTTTGGTTACCGAGTCTCAACACTGTAAAGTTTAGCAAGAAATAATACTTAATAATATTCATTTTGATTGTAAATGTTCTACTAGAAATAAAATTCTGGTATCATTGGTTTAGAAGAAAATTAACTTTTTTTATTTTAAAAAATTGTTAGTAGTGCACTTATTTATAGGCAAAACAACATAAAAAAGTATTACATATAATTTTATTATGGAAATGTGTTGAATACTTTGCCTAATTTCATAAAACATTTTGAACAACTAATTACAATATATAACCATATACAACTTTCAAATAAAACTATATATAACTTCATAAAATTAAGCAGTCACTTTTAAGATGTAATCTTTTAAATACAACTAAATATAAAATCAATTGATATAAATTATTAAACAAATTTAAGACCTATAGATTTCTTGAAAAATTACAAAAAAACTGAATCACACTCAGTACTGTTATTTACATATGTTGTCAGTTTTAGCTGACTAAATTATTTGGACATTTTCTGGTAGATTTTCAACTTAAGAGGGAAAGAGTGGCACTTGAAATAGGCTCTTAGGGAAAATTGTGTCAAGGATTTTCATTTACCTGTCAAGGTTTACTGGTAAAAAAGTACAGGTAAGCACTCAACAATTTGAACAAGAATAAGTGTTTTAAAACAAAGTCTGAGGGTGATTTTTGTTAATGATGACAAGTAAATAATTCTACTTACAATCTTAAAGGCTTAATTTTATTTCTTTTATTTTGGATTTATAAGATTTATAAGCAATAAAAAGTTAATATATCAGATATAAACTTAAAGTAATGATTATTAATTGATATGAAAATCATTATCTTCTTAATCTACTCAAAGTTAAAGTCTGTTAGTAGACAATTACTAAGAGACAAATAATACCTCAGTTTTCGTTCCTTTTTATGCATAAATAGCTTATTGTTTCAACATAAGTTTTCACTTAAAACAAGGTAAAAAGGTATGTGATTGTTTGTCGGTTAGTTGGATTTTCAGTATGTCAACCCTTGTTGGGTTATTTTATGCCAAAGTCAGTAAAACAGTTATGGTCTCCAATTATATATGGTACAAAAAGTATCTTCACAATCATTTTAAACAAGTAAACACTTCCTTATTTCAAATAGATCTATCTGGTCCATAGATAGGTTTAGTTTGTTTTTTTTGTTGTTGTTTAATGGCATATCAACCTTTGTGGATTATCCTTGTAGAAAGACAGTAGCAATACTATTTAACCCATAACTGGGGGATAAGGGAATTCCTAACTTTCACAAAGATCCAAAAGAGAATGTAGTAGCACGACTTGGAGTTTGAACTACCTCACAGTCCAGCACATTAGTCTCTAAGCCATCGGATTCCCTCTTACCTATATATGACATTAACAGGTTCTACCACTCTGGGCCAAAGTGGACCTGGGACAAGAAAGTGATGATTCCACATTCTCCAAAGTTCCAGAACTGGAACCTCACCTCTTGGTGCAGTTTAAGGCTATACCCAAAAACCCCAGCATAGAAACTTACTCAGCTAAGGAAAGGTTTTCAACAAAAAAAACCTTTGCCAAATTGCAGGCCAAGCATGATGAGTACAGCAAAACTCTTAAGGAAAAACCATGAGATCACTAACATACGTAGGATAGGATATGAGAGGGCTTACTCCTTTGGGAGTGAGAAAAAAGACCGATAATAATGTTGGAGATGAATGTTAATTCATTGTTAATGATTTTACCATTAAAATAGAAATCAACAATGATCCATCTTAGAATTATGTTGGGTTATTTACCATTGCTATGGTAACTAACAAAGTGGACTGAACTTGCAGAGAATGTTGGTTGGTTTTATGACATGTCAAAATCATTACAATGTATGTAATTTTACAACAGAAATGCCTTGATGCAAGTGTTGCTCATAGAATAGATTATATATATAGCTGCAGTGTCTGTTTTGGTTTGTTTGTCTGGGTCCAGATTCTACATAAAACCATGTCACCAAAACAAACACTTCTAATTTCAAACAAGTGTCTGAATAACCTGCTATATAACTTGACAAAGGTAGCAATTTTTTCCTTATAGAGTTAACTAATTTGCATATTTTGCTTTAAAAATCAGAAAAAATAAAAGAAAACATTTTTTTTGACAAAATAAGTTTGAAAATTAATAGTTATTATCATTCATTTTCAATTTTAATTTTTTTGATGTTTTTTTAAGTAAGGGACTTTTTATTTGATAGTTTTATAAATTATTCCCAGCTGTGATAGAGTTGTTATCCACCCCGACCTTCTTACAAACAAGTAATGCCTTACTTGTCTTATTGCAAATCAAATCACTTACCTACAAAGTTAACTAAATGTTTCCCAAAATAAGATAAATACTAATAAAAGTTAGCTATTTACTTTACAAAACTGAATCTTCAATTTTTCATTCAAGTTTTTTTTTTTGTTATTGTTATAATTTTTTTTCTGTTATAATTCACCAAATCTTAAAATAAAAATTCACAATGATTTATCACAAAATGTTATTTATATTTTATATTCATACAATTATTATGTCTGTACAGCTTTTGTTTCATACTCCAGGAGTGGTTTCCCTGATGCCAAGTGAATA
Source organism: Sepioteuthis lessoniana (assembly GCA_963585895.1). NCBI lineage: Eukaryota > Metazoa > Mollusca > Cephalopoda > Myopsida > Loliginidae > Sepioteuthis > Sepioteuthis lessoniana. The sequence continues at coordinate 82,206,715 of OY757906.1, read as the reverse complement.
CTTCTAGAGTGAAGTGCCTAGTCATTCTTAATTTCAAGATAGGTTTTTTTCTCACAAGGAAATTTATCCCTCTGTATTATAGTCAACCACTCAATGATCTAACAACTGTGCCATAGGTTCTTGAGGTTTTAATCAATCAAAAGAAAGAAGTTGTCAAGTACAGTAAATATATATAAACTGTTTATTAATTTTTAACTAGTATTTCTTTCATACTAATTTCAGGTGCTTTTCATCTAATGGTGATAGAATGGTGGCCAAAGTAGTATCAATGAAAAGCAACTAAAATTAAGGTGAAAGAAATTCTAGTAAAAATATAATGATAACAATGCTTCAACTAATAAAAATTCAAGATAATACTAGATACAGACTGGTTACCTTTATCATTAACAAAAACCAGTTCTATCAACTTTGGACAATCTCATGTAAGAAAAAAAATCATTACTCAGGCAAAAACTTATCTGAAAAATGATAGAATCAATGAGAACAACTTGATTTTCTTTTACCTGTTTCCTAGCTCAATTTCCTCTCATTTATCTTTCTCCTGCAATCAGAAAAATGTCACAAACAAAAACAGCTGGCTTTAACTGATTTCAGTAACCATTAATAGAGTAACAAGCAAAATGGACTGAACTTATAGAAAGTATTGGTTGGTTGGTTTTAAGGCATGTAAACTCTTGTTGGGTTATTTAATGTTAATGTCAGTCTTTCTTTTTGTTTAGGCAAGCAATTTCAAGTAACTAATGATGATAATTATTTGTATACAATTATAACTTCAAATACCTATTCTTAGTAAAAAATAATTTGTACAGTTATATAGTTTCACGTATTCCTATCAAACACTAATAATTTGTACACAATTATATAGTTTCAATTATTTCAATCAATTACATGGTTCCAAGTAACTAATAATAATCTTTTATAAACAATTATAGTTTCAAATAATTATTCTTAATACAAATAATTAGTAAGCAATTATAATTTCAAATAATTATCCTGAATACAAATTAGCTTAAAGGTCATCTTTGGTGATCCTTAAGCTCAAGTCACCTTTTAACAATAAATGCTGGTTGTCAATATTGATAAGTTATTATTAAATAGATTATTCAACAAAATTAAAATTGCATTTTTTATATACTGTCTCAAAGGCCAATTTCAGCAGCCATACATTTTGAGGAGGAGTTCCCTCGGCATAGTGGTTTTGGTTTCTTTATTTGATAGCATATCAATTTTCAGAGGTGTAGTGGCCAATGTGCTGGACAGTCATATTGCAGTAAGCAAGTTCAAACTCCAGTCATGCTATTACATTCACTTTTGAACTAATACTCTTAAGAAAGGTATGAACCCCATTTTCCCCTAGCTAGGGGTTAAATAGTACAACTACTGTATTAAATAACTGACAATGGTTGATATGCCATTAAACAAAGAAACTAAACCATTAATTTTCATATAAAATCACATCTTATTTATACAATTTATAACTAATTGTAAATAAAGGAGACAATTCTATAATTAACATTATCTCTCTTGGGAAATTATAATAGTTGTGGGGAGTGTGAACCGAAACCCCTACTACTAATATTAATAATATCTTGAAAATTGGATTAGAAATTGAATTCTTTCCTAAGAACACTTAATCTCTCTTTTTTGCTGCATTATAATAATATAAATACAAAAATCATATCATCATAATATTGATTCTATTTATTCATGAGTACTCAAAGACAGTTATCTAAAACTTGATATTTTGTAGGTTTGTTTCTTCTAACCACTTTTCCAAGGAAGGTGTCACAGAGCAGTGAAGTCAGCCATCCATTTGTTTTCTTGAGCAACTGTCTAGGTTTTTATAGCCACATATTACCCTGTTTTGAATTCAGAGTTTTCCTTCTCCTAGATTGGTTGCCTTACCAAAGCTAAAACGACTAGTCTGCCCTAGCTGGTGGTGAGAGGATATTTTGTATACATTTACTTGTTATTTGAATTCAGGTTTTTATAGCCACATATTACCCTGTTTTGAATTCAGAGTTTTCCTTCTCCTAGATTGGTTGCCTTACCAAAGCTAAAACGACTAGTCTGCCCTAGCTGGTGGTGAGAGGATATTTTGTATACATTTACTTGTTATTTGTTTGTTGATTAACATTAAGTAACAGTTCAAAAGTTACTTAATTCTAAGAGTTATTTACACAATTAAACTCTTTCTTTGTGTTATGCTATTCCTACAGCATTTCAACTAATCTATTCTGCAGCTTTCTTTATTCATATAGAAAGAGAGTGTCTATATCTGGTTGTGCAAAATAGAAAATACAGAAACACTTGTATGTATTTACTCCCCACCACCACCATGAGCTGGATGCAACACAAGGTCAGTTTTTAAGTGCAGTTTAACAGGTTTGAATTCAGAGTTTTACTTCTCCTAGACCTGTTGCTATACCATCTACCTTACTATTTACTCATAGAGTAGTTGGATGCATACCTTTCCCAAGGGTATTATTGACATATGAAATGCAAACAGCCTTGTCCAGGATTTGAACTCAGGTTGCGGATTCCATTTCCTACAGCAATAACCATTACACCAAGAGAACCTCCAAAACAGAAATTCTTGTAATACAAGTAATTCTATTTTCAGCAACACATATTATACTGTTTAATCTATAATCTATACATGGAGATGTTTTCAGTTCTTTTCTTTGTAAAACAAATATTAACTTTCAAAGATTGTCTAGAAGGTAGAAATGCCACATTCCCCCACTATCTTCACCACCCTCACAGAAGAATTAGTAACAGCTCAATCTAGATGGGGGATTTATCTGATCACCCATTGAGTCAGATTTGATAGAAGGTTATTTTATAGTGGATGGTGAGGAGTATGCATGGCCATCACAAAAAATGCTTGCTCCCTTCAGAATTCCCCTTTAGGGGTGACTCAGACACCTAGCAATAAACTCAGCTCTGATAAACAGGTACTGATTAGTGGGAAGGCCCCTACTGAGACCAGGCAATCAACTTTAAACCACTCATCTGATACAAAGATAAGCTGAGCCCTGAAATGCCAGCAAAGTATTCATCTTGGTGATAGAAGAACTTCATTCACAAAGTTATGTCCAAATAAAAATCACTATGGTAACATGAGCATTTAAAAGTGAAATTTAATGACATTGCAACTTTTTTACATAAAATTCTTTTTAACTAATCTTAATCTATATGTCACACATTAAAAAGCAAGAACAGCAGTACAATGCTGGAGAAATTAATGCAAGTGGTACTGGCAGAACAGGACAGTTACATGTAAAATTAGTTCTTTATACAGGTTACAGCAGAAATACCTCCCACATGTGACCTGTGTGGTGCAAAAAGAACTTAGGCACATGGTAATGGTAGCTTTATCTAGCTAATCTCTCACTACTTTTTTTCAGATTTGTTCAGTTCCAATCGTAGTTTGATTTGGTTTCTTTGTTTAATGCCATATAAACCTTTGTGGGTTATATAATGCCAAAACCATTCTCCATTCTTGTAGAAGGATAGAGGTGATACTATTTAACTCATAGCTAGGTAAATAAGGGGTTTCATACTTTTCCCAAGGATATCTGTCTGAAAGTGAAAGTAACAGTATGACCAGAGTTTGAACTTGTTTATTTCAAGGCCACATTTCAGCTCTTTAGCCATTATTCTATGAGAACTCCCCTCAAGGTTTGGACAGGTGCACACACTATGCATTTGCTGTTGAACCTTTTTTAAGACTGGTGAATTTGTAATTGCTTCACAGAGAGCTTTTTGTGTTCATTTCATGTTATGTTGAAATTATATTGTTCCAGATAGAATTTTCAACTCATAGTAGTATCGATTTTCTATCCTGAACAGCATGATTCCAACATAACATTAAATGAGCATGAAAAACTCTGTATGTAGCAATTACAGATTCACCGGTCGAAAAAAATTTTCAACAGCAAATGCATAGTGTGCACTAGTCCAAGCCATGATCATAACTAATTGTAGCAGAAAAAATGGTTAGAAATTAGCTAAATAAAACTACTATTACTGCTTGTTTAAGTTTACTTGCACCTCACAAGTCACAGTTTAAAGTATGGGAAATATTTCTGCTACACCCTGTATAACCTCTATCTTGGTTGGTTGGTTTTACAGCATGTCAACTCTTGTTGGATTATTTTATACCAAAGTCAGTTATAAACAGTACAAAAATTCATATTCACAATCATTTCAAACAGGTAAATACTTCATACTTAGTTGCAATAGCAATGTTTTAAGAGCCAAAGTATTAATGGATGCCTTCACCCAATCCCTCTACTATGTGCAGGATGTGACTCAAGGCCAATTTTTAAGCAGAGTACAGCTGGTGTGAATTCCTTGTTTTCTTTATTCAAGACTGGTTGCCTTAATAAGGTTAGGGAATCCAGTCTGCCCATAATTTGAGCTAGAAGAGGTAGATTCAAGCCTCTCTTAAGGATACTGGTGTGAAGGGAAATGTATACAGGCTCATCCATGATTTGAATTTAGGTTGCCCATTCCAATGTATTAATGCAGTTCAGAATCATTTTAAATATTATATCAAACAGATTTGGGACCCCAACAGATAATACTACTCCAGGTCAGAGTGGTCATGGGAGTAATGGCAACAAAGGAGTAACTCAACATTTCCCAGAGTTCCACAAATGGGGCCTTACTACCAGATGTAATCTAGTGTCATTACCCAGGATGCAGATAAAATAGGGCTATTATGCTTAATGAAAATGCATTACCAATAATTTTACAATAGTAATGCATAAACAATCAAAAACAAATGGATTGTCAGTGATCAGAAATTAATTTCATAATTACTGATAAAATGCAAGCTATGTGCAAACAAATGAGTTTTAGTGTATCTAAAAATGTGATATACAAACTATTCACTTACAAATATATATATATATATATATATATATATATATATATAAACATATATAAACAGGATTTAACATTAAATAACCCACAAAGGTTGATATGCCATAAAATACACCCAAACCAAACCAAGTAAATATTTTTGTTTAATCTTTTGATGGGTCTATAGTGTTGACATCTTTCCACATTTAATTATTATTATCAATACACAATAAAGATATTAACCCCTTACAGATGATGGTGAAATTACTTAAATGTTTTCACTTATACTTAATTTAAAGATGAATGCTCAACAAAGCCTATTGTACACAAGAAAAGTTTTTAATTCACTCTATTAGTAACTTGTAAACTGATTTGAAAATAATTTTCTATTAGGGGAAACACTTTTTGTTAAGTTTGCAAAAAAGGATTTCAATTAAACTATCCATGTTATCTATTGTAGAACACTGAGAAAGGACAGAACATTTATTAAAAAAGGCTCTATCATGGCTCAATTTCAAAACAAGAAAGTCAATTAAATTGTCAAGACATCAAAAAGGAAAATAAAAAAGAACAATAAATGTCTAAATTATTATCAGTTACCATTTTATGACTTGTTCAGAAAGGGGACTAATATCACTCTTTTAAATACTAGTGTGAGTCAAAAGTTTTGCCCACATGTTCTTAAGTGATAGTAACTGCTTCATCAATGTCATTATTACTACAATGAGTCAAATATTTTGTAATATTTTGGTACATGCCAATTTACAGTGCACATATCACATGACTGAAGCAGTTCAAACCATGGTTGGTACCCATTATGGTTGGTAGTATTGGGGTAGCTGGTCCACCAACACATTTTGCATTACTCCACTTCCTGTGTGATCCAAAAGCTACTAATTCAAGAACTTATGCTTTACAAGGCAGAATAACCCAGCGTCAGGTCAACGGTGAGCTTCATCTGATGCTGAGCTGAAGAACTCAACAGGCCAACAGCTAGGATCACAAAGTTCAGCCAGGAAATTACTGCTACACATCTATAAGGGTGGCATCTATTGATGAGGTAAAAATACAGCTATAAAAAGATTACCATGACTCTCACTTAAACCACATGTCCAATCTACATCACCCTTAACACAGGTAAACAAGGGGCACGTTCTGCTGAGGTTGGAGTTCTGGCTTCAGTGTTCAAAAAATCAGCTATAGAACTCAAACACAAAGAAAAATTACTTAAATATAAAAGCACGATACATATAGCAACATTTAACATTAAATATAATATGCCAACTACCAGAACTGACAGCATCTGCAGTTGAGCATAATATAGACATAGTATGCATATAAGAACATAGATATCATTATAGTGAAGTAGAAATAAAATACCACGATTCTGGCAATGGATGAACATTTATCTCAGCATTTGTATGGAAAAACTCTGTCAATGCCATTATAGGAGCTGTAGGAATGCTTTTCACTCCTTGCACTCTAAAATCATTCAATAACATCAAGAAAATACAACCCAGAATGATGGTAGCTTCGTTTAACAACAACTCCAGCACAACAATCATCTGCTACAGTCCTACAAATGCTAATGATGAAACAGACCTCATCACCTTCTCTACTGAACTTTCCTCCCTTGTTCCTTGTATCCCCAAACACAATGTTCTAATCATAGGTGGAGATATGAATGCTCAAATAGATAAAAATGAAACAACAAATTCAGCCTACACAATATGTCAAACAGAAATAGGGAATAGATTTCTTGCTTGAAAATGGACTAATATGCCTTAATACTAAATTCCAGAAAAGGAAGGAAAAACTATGAACCTACACTTACACAAATAATACAAAAGCACAGATAGATCACATCCTCATGAATAAGAAATGTATTAATAGCGATTTCAATCCTGAGGCTTATTCTTCTTTTGAAGGTGCGTCTTCTGACCACTGAATTGTCACAGCAAAGATACGTTTGAGCCTATGCAGGAATATGACACAAACAACTAAAACCACACACTATACTTGGTTTCAAGTATTATTATTTAACACAAATAATTCTATTCAACATTACTCATTCATTTGCTCATAGTTAAATGGTTCCAAGTATTGCTATGTAACACTGGCAATTCAATTTAACATCAGTCATTTGTTTGCACACAGTTAAATGATTAAACGGTTCTATTTCACCCATAGTTGAGACCCTAAGAAGTATTAGTGCTCTGGATTAGAGTGGATCCAGGAGTAATGGCAATGAAGGGGTACTCCACATTCCCCAAAGCTTCAGGACTGGAACCTCACCATCAGATGCAATTGAGCATCATACACAGGACATGCACACAGTTAAATGGTTCCAAGTATTGCTATGTAACACTAATAATCAATTTAACCATCATTTGTTTGCACACAGATAGTTTCAAGTATAGAAAAATAATTAAATATTTCTGTTTGACTTATATAAGGGATCCAACAGGCACTACCACTTCAGGTTAGCGTGGACCGGGAATAATAACAATGAAGGAGTACTCTACATTTCCAAAAGCTCCAGGACTGGAGCTTCACCATCAGATGGTTTAGTATCATAATTAGGACACTTGTTGGGAAGATTTTACCCCAGAGATACAGTCGGCACTTTCTACAGCCCCAGCTGACTGAGCTGGTTTCAAGTATTGCTAACACTAATTGTTCTATTTGCAAATAGTTAAATGGTTTCAAGCATTGCTATCTAATATTAATAATTCTATTTAATATTGATCATTTGTTTGCACACAATTAAATAGTTTCAAGTAAAGAAAAATGATTAATTATTTCTATTTGACTCATAGATGGGACTCTAACAAGTACTACCACTTTAGGTTAGAGTGGACCTGAGAGTAATGGCAATGAAGGGGTACTCCACATTGCTCAAAATTCTAGGACTGGAGATTTGCCGTCAGATGCCATTTAGTGTCATACCCAGGATATCAGTTTTATTTGATCCATAGATGGGACCTTAACAAGTATTACCATTCTGGGTCAGAGTGGACCTGGGAGAAATGGCAATGAAGGGGTACTCCAAATTGTACAGAGCTCTAGGACTGGAGCCTCACCATCGGATGGTTTAGTGTGAAAACTAGGACACTCATTGGGGAGGTGTTTTACCCCTGCAGAGATTCAGTCAGTGTATTCTACAGCCCCACCAGCTGACTGGAATCTTTAATCTATCCAATTTATTTAGCTATATATATATATATATATATATATATACATATATATATAATTAAATACTGTATATATTATTTGGATATATATGTAACTCATAAATAACACATCAAAAATGTCATCTTGGTGGTTGTTTCTAATTTAAACTGTAACATTTCCACAGGTTCAGCTAGTTAATAATAAAAGCAGTCATGTTTTAAATAACAATGTTACCTATCAGAATAACCTGAACTGCACTTCCTGACTGTTGTTAATGAAAAGAACTGTCCATGTTTAAGTTTCAACTCAAGTGCTATGGTTAATATAATATAATGAGTATATATATATATATATATATATATATATATATGAACCTTTTTGCCAAGAATTATCATTAGTATAGATTAATCTATAAAAAAAATACACTATATTTTCAAATAAGAAAAAAATATCTTTTAAGATTTGTAGATGTACGAGGGTATACCAGAACAGACTGCATCCTCTCCTTTTAAACCGACAGCCCATTCATCCTTTTCAGTGGAACTTTTTATAATTAAGTTGAAGGGGCAATGTTTTAGTGGAAAAAACTTCGAAACCAGCTAAAGGAGCTTCAAGGACTTTTACCAAATCTAAAACTTGTACTGCATCCATTCCATCTGCTGATGACAAGCTGTATTTTTAAAGATGTTCCTTAGAGTGTAGAGCCCTTCAACTCATTGACCACTTTTCAATCTCTGAAGATAGCTACTCAGTGACTCTGAAATTATTAAGGGACCAATACCTGGACAAGGAAGAGATAAAATGAGAGATCATCCAAGGGATATTGAACTTTCAACTGCAGAGTCCTAAGGATATGGTGGGTTTAGATGATTTAGATGAAAACCCAGGCATTTGAGTGGGGACTCAGAGCCTCATACAATTGCAACTGGAGCTGTCATAATATCTCAGACCCTGTTCACCAAGTTACCATCTGAAGTGACTTTTGGAATTTGTGAATTCAGCAATTAATAACTGCTCAAATGTCATTGACTTATTTCAAAGTTGGACTGTTACTAGCTCCTTGTGGTATAAAAACCAGTCACCTGGGGCAGTCAGCCTCTTTTGCCTTTTGTCTTTTAGCCTTTGCCTTTACCCATTTCCATTTCTTGCCTTCCAGCAGTTTGGTCTTAGTCTGGGAGCAGTCTTGAATGCGCATAGTGGTCCATTTACCAGGCAGCATATCAACCATTTAGCTGATGCAAGGATGTCAAGCCAGGTCAAAAATCTAGATTTGCTATCCATTAGACCACTCCATCACAAAGAGACGGAGTTAAAAACTATAGAGAAACTGAGAGTGGGTATTCTCTACATAGAAAAGAAAGGTTTTTTTTGTACCAACTGCTTACTCAGAGAAAGTTTTGGATGACATTTTAGAGCAGAAGGAGCTTGGAAGAAATTTAACTCAAAATTTGAATTCCAATATGGACTTAGCTGCAGAATTGTCAAGATAATCTACAGAGAAAAGGAAATATTCTACACTGGATACAAGGTGTTTTCTCCGGCTGAGAGGACTTTCTGCAGACAGAAACGGATCAGAAAAAAAATTTGAATTCGAATACCAAGAGAGGGTATTTCGTCGAAAAACTCTTTCTAACCTCTAGTATCATTGCAATCCAATGGCGAGTAGTCTTTGCCTGTTCGAATCCTTCTTTTCATTTTATTTTGTTTTACTCATTTGTATTGTTTTATTCTTTATTTATTAATTTGTTTTCTAAAAGAGTTGAGTGTATAATTCAACTTGCATAGCGAAACGTGCAATGCAGACATAGAATTACTTTGTAGAATTTATTTCTTTGGGAATAAATTCATTTTTGTGGGAAAAAAGTTGCTTAATTTCAAGAAATATAGTTGGCACTTTTTTGCAGGGTAATACTAGAGTAAGTACTCCCCTTTCCTTTTCTTCTATACCATTTTTTCTACCTTTCTTTCTCTTTCCTACACAACCAACTTCGGCTGACTGCCATCTCTGTTCCCTGCTAGAGTTGAGGCTTAGTTAACATCTACAACTTATTTCAAGTATACACGTGTTAAGTAAACATTGCATATGATACAAATTTTGCATATGTCAACCTATATTTTTATAGAAAAGCAAACTGATCAGGGTTTTAGGAAAAAACTACCCTGCATTTTCTGTGATATCAAAAGACACACCAGAAATAATCAGACAATTTTTGATCGTTAAAATGACTGTAAAACACCCTACAACCAAGCTTTGGACCCCATCTAAATTTAGGGCAGAAAATGAGGGTGGATTCCATTCTTCGCTAAAATCCTTCAACATCGAGGTGAAGCAGACACAAAAAGATGTGAATTTTGAAACAAGGCTGTGCATCTTTCAGGAGACTGTTCCACGATACCTCCCATGAAGCCATAATCACCAGATGTAGGGAACCACGTCTATGCTTCAGGTGTTTTAAGAGGTCCCACATTGAAAATATGTATCCACTGACAGTGACAAGAAACAGTAGTGGCTGCAGTGCTAAGAGCCACATAACAGTCATGTTCCCAGCCATCATAAGTGGAGTGCAAGTTAACATCTGCTAGTACACTAATAACTACCGGTATACATTTATGCCTCTAGTGATTAGCATTGTGGTGGAACAAAAAATAAATAAGTTAAAATAAATTGCCTTATAGACACAGGAAGTCAAAAGACCTACTTGAACACCACGGTCTTAGGATTGAATTGCTTTTCATGTTATTTGTCGAAATTTTTTAGGTGAAGTTAGATAATTTTTATCAGTTAGAGTATTCGGACAATTATTTTCATCTTTATTGTTATATTCATAATGTTTCAGCCGATGCGTCCTTCGGCCTTATAATGACATCTTAAAGAAGCAGCGCATATGTTGGGCTACAGTGACCTATTCAGTGGATCAAGTATAGGGACGAATATGATATGAGAACCAATAATCAAAAAGGCTAGATAAAAAAAAATAATTGCAATATGAGCTAGGATAAAAATCATATATAATAGTAAGTAAAAGTAAAGTTGGCAACCTTAGTCGAGGGTGACCCGAAGGCTCCCTTTTCAAGAGCTACTACACCGATGAGTAGGGGAGGGCGCTACTCCATTCCCTGGATTTCTCCACTTTACCTTTGATCCTTACCTTATAGTGCTGAGTGTAAAGCAAGGCGGCATCAAATACCATTTTTTGAGTCTTTGGTATGACTTGACTTGAGATTGAACCCTAGTCTCCCAGACCATTGGCAAACACTCTACTCATTAGGCCAATGAATCCATAGTGTTGATAAAAATATTAGGTTCATAAGTCCCAAAAATTCACTCTGATTCATCTGTCAAGGATACTTGGCATAATGGATATAGGCGTATGGTTAATGAACTTCTAAGTGAACTTATCTGGAGGTTGCATGTTCAATCCTGACAACTGTTAAAAATAAAAAGGAATACTTATTATAGCTTAACACTTGTATTCAGTTATGATTAACGGAATTAGAACAATCTACTCCCGTGGATTAAAGGGTCTGGTTCGAAGTTCCGTGTAGGCTTCCAAGTTCGACAAGAAACACCTGAAGAAGGCTGAAGGAAGCATCAACCGAAACGTAAATATAAAGATGAAGACAATAGTTCAAATACTTTAAAATGAAAAAATTGCTTTTCATCTTCTAAAGATAGTGTTGGAAGTAAAATACTTTTTAGGCTTGGGAACGAAGCCTTTTAAGGGGATCTCGTTAGAATTACGACTCATTCCTGGCGAAGTTCATACCCTCCCAATTCTTTCCAACGATTTGAATTTGTTTTATGAACTGCAAGGACTTCTTCAAATAATCAGGAATTTGAAGAGGCACAAAGTGACCCCTGACTACAGTTACAAGAACAATTTGATTGTCATTAAAAACCTACAAGGAATTGATACAATTCAATTCCTAGAACCATTCAAAATAGTCCTCGTATGTGTGGAGTTGCCTTTTCGACATCTACAGAATTAATCTTTTTCGACAACAGCTGCTGTTTTCTATATGAAAATCAGTTAAACACAGCAAACAAAGGGAAAGAAGATGCATAAATATTATACCACCTTGTTAATCAAAACTCCTCCACTACTGTCATTTAGATTTGACTGTGCTCAACTTAGAAGAGTGCTATCCGAACCCCCTGAAAGACTGGTTTGTGGAAAGCAATGTCCAGCAAGGGTTGGGAAACATGTTTGGCCTTGAATCACTGGAACTGACTACCTCAAGCCTACCGACTATGACCACTAAGGTAAGGCCTGTTTTTAATTCAATCTTGCTAAACAAGTCGGCCTATCCTGGAGTCACTCTGATGGGAGACATATTAAAACAATTTATTCGCTTCAGTACTTACAAATATGTCTTAGTGGCCGACATAAGGAAAGCATTTTTCATTATTCATTTGGCTTCAGAGAAGAATCGAAATCGTTTTTGTTTATTCTTGAAAAAGGGAGATAATTTGCGTTGTTACCGATATTCAACAATCATTTTCGACTTCAATGCAAGCTCTTTTATATTGAATTATAAATTGAAGTACCCCTCAGACAAGTTTCCCTTAGATGAATGGTCTCATGTGCTCAATTCCAACTTTTATGTTGATAATCTAGTAAAAACAAGAAATAGCATAACACTGTCTACTTTGTACACATTAGCAAAGGAGCGCCCGCAGAACGGCAACTTTGACATACAATCCTGTAACTCCAGCTGTGCAGATTTATGAGAGAGAATTGAGGCAGATGAAACCTTGTTAGATTTTGACTCTGGCTTGGAGAAGGTATTAGGATACCGATACAGCCCCGCTCAAGACTCTTCAAAAGCTTCAAAGAACATTGATGCCTTATCTCTTTGCCTACCTGTAACGGTGGAAAGCCAAATACAAATAGAACGTGGGAAGCAAAAACTGGATTAAGATGATGTGGTTCTGAAGATTTAACAAAAGTCTGGAGAGCACACGAAAAAGATCTTATTTGGACTCCATATTTTTCCCTAAGAGAGTTGTGAATGTTGGAAAACGTGCAAAAATATTTTTATTTTGTGATGCCTCCAAAATTGCATACAATTTTGCAGCATATGCTGTACAAAATGGACAATTTTCCCTAGTATTTGCAAAAGCGAAAATGTAATTTTCAAGTTCATCGACAAACTTCGGAACTTCAGGCAAAGATTCACTTGTTGAAGACTATACAAAGAGAATCCTTTGAACTAGAATCGGATTTCTTATTGGATCCTGAAGAAGGTGAACCAAAACTGGTGAAGAGCCTGAATCTCTTTCTGGACACCAACAATATTATCCATTCTAAGGGGAGGGTAGGCTGGTCAGAACATCATCCATATGAGGTTCAGAATCCTATTCTGTTGGGGAAAAAACACCATGTGATCAACTTACTGATATAAGAATACCGAGAGAGAAGCCAGCATTTGGGCTTATCCATCACGTTGAAAGAGATAAAGGCAGTGGGATATTGGATTCTACAAATCAGACAGGCAGTTAAAAATATAGTGAGTAGCAGTGTCACATACAAAAGGTATAATGCCACTGCCTTTAAAGTGCCCAACGCAACAGACTTAGTGAGCCCTCGCGTGAATTTGTCAAGATCCCTTCTCCATACTGACATTACACTAGTCACATCTGGGTGAAGGGAGAATAGAGATTGCAAGATGTATATCCTCATCATTACCTGCATAAGTATCAGAGCCGTTCATATAGAACTGGTTCCTGATATAAGAGTATCTTCATTTTTATGGGCTTTTGTTTGGTTCACGATAATGCAAAGACATTCACTGCTGCTGTCAGAATAATCAGTAAAGAGATGAATTTAAAGAAAAACTCAGCCTTTACCACCTAAAATATTGTACTATTCTACTTTATTCAGCTTTGAATAGAAGCATTTGAGAGAGAATGGAGACAATGAAAATGTCTATATAAGAAGAGGATAAGTAGACTATTTTAGTCTGCTGGCCATATTATCTGATGTTCGGTGAGCCATTAATAGTTGCCTTGGACTTAAAGGGGTTCCAATGATTCGGATTTGGACATCCTAACTCTTAATTCACTTCTGAATACAAATGTTAATACAGAACTTATAATGAAATTGGAAAATGAAGACCTAATGCGACAGAGTAATTTAACAGAACAGATTTGTTACAAACTCTCTGTTTTCGTGAAAGGAACCTGGAGAAATTCAAGAAGATGTGGGATGAGAACTACTTTTTGAGTATGAGAGAAAGAACTCTAAGGTTGGCAGATCCTTCATTCGAGAACAGTATCAAGGGCGAGATAGTGGTAATCAAAGATCCCCTCAAAACTAGACTATTCTTGAGCTGATTGAGGAGAGTGATTAGTTAGTGCATTCAGCTAAAGTAAGGGGAGCGGATCTCTACAGACCCATTCTATCAAACATCTGTTTCCTATGTGGATGACGGAGAACCGAAAGGATTTGAAGACCAAACCCAATTTTCTCACAACTCAATCAAAGCGTTAGAATCTAGATTTGTTCTGCCTGCAACAGGTCTGAAGATTCCGGACCATTGATTGCCTGCGATCAATGCGATGACTGATTCCACTTTGATTGTGAAGGCTTAATTGTAGCACCACCTGATAAGGAACAATTGTTCTGTTTATTTTACAGACCATAATAACCTGGTAAACCCAATTTATCAAGGGTCTGAAAAGAACCAGACATTTTTTAAGTTTTCAGGGAATACTTTAAAAAATGCGGCTAAAAAAAGTGGATGAGTGAATTTCATTATTTTCTTTCTTTTTCCATTATCTCATATCTAAAAATGGCTTTCTTATTCTTCTTCTTATTATTATTATTGGAGTGTGTCGTAACTTTCTGCTCACCAAGAAGATCAATGTAAAAAGAGGAGGCAAGAGGGGAATCTAATTTCACTTTGCCGACCAGATTTTTACATCTCATCTGAGTGGATGAGACTACATTTGAATGTTATTGAAATTATATTTGTATAAGAACATCTGGAGAGCTTAAAAAGCAAGTCCTTCTTATTTCGAAGACAAGGTTAATGGCTAGCCCGTTTATTTTTTATTGTTGCTGGTGGAATCTAGTTGATGTAACACACTTCGGCTGGCCGTGTTGTTAGCTGCACGGATCAGTTCGGGTGTGTCTCATCACTGAACATACCTCGAGCCTCAGGGGGCCATCTCCCTAGGCTTTAACTCTCCTTGGAGGGGTTAGGTTAATCGCCTGGTGCAACCCTTTTAGGGAAATGTCGACGGGGCCCGAGGCATTTTGGGGACTGTCGGACGTGTCTGGGCCAAGGCTCTGCGACTGGACCCACCTAAAAACGGCCATGTGCCATACTTGTATGCTTGGTGGGGCATATAACAAATAACGGCAGGGTTAATTTTGCCACTTACTCATGTTAAACTGTTACTATTACAAGGACAGACGTAAGCAACGGGGCAATTCGTTGCAACCAAGATTACTACTACCCGGGAAGCCATGAGGGAGCTGCCACGAGAGGGAGAGTTTCAACCTTTTTCTCTTTCCATGTCGAGTTTTCAGGTTCTGAGTTTCAGAATTGCCTTAGCTATCCGACCTTTATTCTCAACCCCCCCTCACCACCACCACCTAAATCATAGGCATGAAACAACATAATGTTAAGCCTACAATTTCTACCGCAGCTAAACAAAATAAACTGACATATAGAGAAGTTGAGGTCATCATCATGTCGTGCCACTAGCACAGATATCCCTGACCCTCTCTCGCCACTTCTCCCTATCGTTCATCGCCTCTGGCAGGTCTTCAGGGCTACATCCCATATGCTCATATAGCTGCTGTATGTATGTTCAAGCTGGTCATCCTACTTTTACTCGGCCATATGTGGGGGTCCATAGGAGTACATCACTTATGAGCTCATCCCTGCTTCTCCAGCAGAGTCCCGCATGTCTGGTTCGTCTAACTTGGATAGTTTTCGTGATGGGAGGCAGGTGGCCGTATAATTGGTGCTTTGTGAGGTGTTGCTGGCAGGACTTGTTCAATATTGCTTGCAACATTCTTGTGTAATTGCCGTCTAGCTTCTTCTCCAGCCGTTTTGTTAGCGTCCAGGTAGTGCATCCATACAGCAGTATCGACACGACCGCTGCCTGGAAGAAACTGTGTTTCATTTAAATGATAGAATGTTATTTAGATTCAAAAAACTCTGGTCACAGTGGACATGCACTTTAAAATTTGGCTTACTTGTAAAGTATAAGATACAATTTTTTTTTTTTTACAAATAACTTTTTATGCCATGATTTACCGAATGCACCAAGAATAGAATGTTTGAAATGTGTATATTTTCAAAAACAAAACAAAACATGGCACTTCAGTCAGTAAAGTACAACACAAATTTATCATAAGAATTACTCGCAGTTTTATATACATTTTTAAACTGACATTAAAAATTCCTTCATTCTTTAGATATATAATTTTAGCATTTATTCGTATAGCATCTTTTCTCTAAAATCAAGGACAAAATTTGTAAGTTCAACTTAATAGTAAATGAAAAAAAATTTGCATGCCACTTATGTTTTAAGATATAAATCAATTTAAATCTTAAGGCTTATTTTTGCTCATTTGAAAATGCAACTCAATTTGTGACTCTTCCCTAATGAAACTTGAACTTAGTCTTGTGAGGATTAAAAGGAAATAAAAATAAAAGATAGCATGAAAAAAATTGCAAAAAGTAACAGTTTCCCAGGAGGCATCTGACAGAAAGCAAAATCAGTGCATACCTAAAGAGAGGAGCTTCCAGGCACCAGGGAGCGACTCAATCCCAGAAGCTTTTACCATCTTGGCTGAGACTGATGCACCTTTTCCCTCTGCTGCTAGTAGAGAAGGCACATGCATGTTGAGTCTGAACTTAGTAGCGCATTGTGTCTCCTGCTAATAGCAGCCTCTGATGAAAGTACTGACTAAACACAAAGACACAGGTTGACCCACAAACTTATAATTTGCCAAAAATGATTCCCTGGTATTTTTAAAATACCTTATCTGGGGGAGCACAACTATTTCTACTGGTTCAGGAATATATTTTCACCCTACAGAATAGTCATAAACACCAAAATAAAAGCTAAGTTTAAAGGTATCCTTGTCTTTTTTTTTTCCATCCTTAATTCCCTTACTGCTTTGACAAACAAATGATAGGATAACAGATGAATGAGGTAAAAAGAGGAGAGAGTCAGACAAAAACCTCAGTTTCCAAACGGCAACCCAACAACATTATACATATACACAAAAAGGCCTTAATATGCCCCATACTCATAAAGGTTTGCTAGTCTAGTTTGCTAACCATTATACCACTGAGGTGCCTTGCATTTAAGAATGTATCATATTGTGCCTATTGTAGCTATTGAAATATTAGTATCTAATTGCAAAAACTAATTTGCTTTAAACAAAGCTAGAAAAATTATTTTTATCTCAAATTTTGGTTTTAAAAAATGAGTGAATAATGAGCTATTAGGAAATAAGTTTGTTTTTTTTTTGTTTTTTTTGCTTAAAAGTAGCTAGATTTGTCCATAGAACTGTCTGTTTGCTTGTGTATATGTGTAAGCATATAGTTTTTACTAAGCTTAGCTTAGATGTAACACAAGGTCAGAAGTATGAGGCACCCAATGAGAAATGAACTCACTAATAATGGTCTTCTAACCCAGCTTGCTGAGTATTACACCAAGTGAGATGTATGTAAATGTATATGCTGTGAATTATGAGCTGTTACCTTTAATGTCTATACACTAGGTATAAACAACATGGCTGCCGTAGACCTTCTTTGTAAAAAATCACTACCTCGATTTAGAAAAAAAAAGAAGAAAATCACCATAAATTAGGGAATTATCTAATGCTAATAAAATTTTCAGTGTTCATTCATTTATGAATGAATTTTATAATGCATTAGGTATTTTATCAATAAACTCAATTTTATCAAAAAACTTGCTGATTTTGTTTTTTTGGTCCCTTAACCCCTCCCTCTCCGAATGTGGTGCTATTAAATCAGTAGCAATATAGGATATGGCATTTATTTTCAGTATATCATAAAAAGACAAAAGTCTGAAAGTGTGTATGAAAAAAAAATTAATTGACAGCTGTTGGAAGAAAATACTACCTCAAATGTTAATGATAAATAAAAAAACGATTTTAAATCCTTTGAGAGATTTTCATACAATGATTTAATAGAAAATATAATTTTCTTTTAGATTATTCCTTCCTGTCATTTGAGACTAGAATATGCTGATGGCACCTCTGCAGAAGAGTAATACCCCCTCCCCCAATAAGGCCACCTATTGGGCATAGGTGATAACCTATGATGCTTAAGGACAGAATCTTGGTGGTTGAACAATCCTTGACCCAGCAACTAAGTGGTCAAGTGACTTGCAACACACAACTTTGATTCTGACTGGGTTGGACAGGCCCAATCCAATTAATCAGCTGGTCACGTCAATATGTTTATTCCTGACTATATTCTTCAATCTGCACTTGCTGCAAATTCCCAAAACTTATCTTATAGGAGCTAGAAGGTGATAGTTGAGGGTCAGTTATGTTGAGAGAATAAGACTTTGACCACTCTTTAATTTATGTCAATAAGTATACTGTTAGTGTACTCCTGTCTCACCCAAAGCAAATAGGTTTCCCCCAGGTCTTGCTGAGCCAAATTATCTCCATTCTTAATAGGGGAGATTATTTCAAGCAGAGCAACCCCTCAGATTGTTAAAAAGGCAAATTTGCTCGTGGAGGTAGACAACTAGAGGCATGCTGAAAATATCTTCAAAATAAAGATATTCCACACATTCCAAATGCAAGTCATACTCACATGAGAGATTTAACTCTTCCTTAATTCTTTTAAGTGAGAGAATATGTTGTTTCCTATTTGCAATCCAAAAATGTGCTGCATAAGAAGAAATTATGTGAAGAAAAACATGAGATGAAGTTGTACTCTGGTGAGTTAAATTGAGACCATTGGTGTTCTCAGATGAATCCACCAATTCAGTGCAGTAACTTGAACATAAGAACATTTCAGTAAGAACAGTACATGGAAGTCATAATCAGTAAATAATAAAAAATAAATGAATAAAAATACCAAATTTGTAATTTGTGAAGGAAGTGAGGGGATATACAGGGAAATGTGAAAAGCAAAGCCAAGATCAAGTACAATAGTTTCCAAAGCTGGGGAGCCATCTCCAAGCAGCACCTTCCATTTACATAAAAAAAAAACTAAGGTCAGAATGCTGGACGACATATCTGAGACTTGGCATAGACAAAAAGAGACTTTGTGTCACACATGTACTCATGGCAACAGTAAAATAAATACTCCATCTTTATAAAAAATACAAAAAAAAGTGGATGATTTAATACAAGGTCAAGTTTAGTGTCACTATTGCCTAGTTCCTTTTTGGAATGCCTTAGACATCAGAGACTGACTTCGATTCAACCCATTAAATTCAATGCAGGTGGTCTCCTTGGTATTTTACTTCGAGACTCCAAAATAATAAATGAATACTTCTATTTACACAATGCGAATAGAGTAGTCTCCCATTCACTCGAAAAACCTGCGAAAATTTTTAGTATTAATTTTAAGTTCTGAAAGAAAGCTTCGACTCGGCAAATGTAACCAAAAGAATTGAATCTCAGAGAAGATATTGAAAACCGAAATTTAAATGTTAAAGATGGTACAAAAGAGATATTAATGTGATAAATATACAAATCGACCAAACTAGAGTTTGTGTTTTTCAATCTCTTTTGTATCTTTTTCTGACTTGAAGGTTAAATTTTGTTTAATATTTCTTTGCTTTAAGCACCTCTATTTTTTTAAGGTGAACTGACAGTTGATCGTATTGATACCTATTCGGACAAAAATAAATAAATAAAATAAATCTAACTTGGAAAATCTTTCAAAAATAAAATATTCATTCATTCGCTTCTTAATGTAAAAGGAACTCTGGTGACTTCCGCGCGAAATAAAAGGAATTTCAAAAGTCCGAGTATGAAAATTTAAAAAAGCAATGACTTCGAATAAAACCTCATTATTCCACGTTATAATCAATAAAAGTTGCTTTATTTATTTGTTTATTTTTGTAGACAGAAGTTCGGGGTATTTTCTAATGAAAACAAGAAAATAACTTTAAAACATTTTTCAAATTTTAATTCACGTTTTTAAATAATAGTGTTGAAAGTGCAAGTACATACTTAGAGGGATTAAGACTATCAAATCTTAAAGCAAGTGTTATTACATAATTCAACTTTAAGGTAAGAAGGCTGATTATTTTTTTATCTAATAAAATGTAAATGAAATGCTATAACTCATTA
This sequence comes from Sepioteuthis lessoniana, assembly GCA_963585895.1. Lineage (NCBI taxonomy): Eukaryota > Metazoa > Mollusca > Cephalopoda > Myopsida > Loliginidae > Sepioteuthis > Sepioteuthis lessoniana. The sequence goes on along the minus strand of OY757906.1, from coordinate 82,186,355 downwards.
CATTCGGACTTATTTCTTTGTCTTCTTTATTTTTTTATCACAACGTTTCAGCCGCAGTACATTCTGGGCTTTTCGGATTTGTTTTTAACGTAATGCTAATGGAAGGGGACAGCGATTCTTTTAATCTTGTCATCACGCTGTTCTAAGAAGTCATAAAAAAAATGAAAGGCCGGAGTGGAGTGGAAACTCGTATCATTTTACAAATACCCGAAGAAGGCCGGAGTATACAGTTCAGAAACGTTACCATTTTTTAAAATAATGATGAAATTTTCCGAGTAGGTATCGATATTTACAATATGATCAGATATCACTTCACCTTAAAAACAACAAACAAAAACAGAGGTGCACGTGAACGCTTATTGTGATTAAAAACAGAATCCAAAAGAAAATTAAATATTTAAAATTCCTAATGAGAAGTTAATTTCATGTAAGGAAACTCGTCATTACCTGATCCTGAAGCAGACCATTAAAAAAAATCCTGACGAGTACCTAAACGTTGTTTGGCAAAAATTGTCTAGAACAAAAAAGAACACATGACAATTTTTTTTCAGAGCGTCAGTAGAAACACCGGTTTTTATGACTTACCTCCCTTAGTAACAATTGTTTACAACTTAAAATACAAATTTATATGCATTGATGATGCTTTTATTTTCAATGAATGATTAGCCTGTCAGAAACAATGGTGATAATCATTTTTAGATAGATGTTTAGAATAACTGGGAAAACAGCTATGATAATTGTAATATTAATAACCCGTCAAGAGTTATTGCCCTTAGTCTGGGGCACACTCCCAGTCCTAGATTAAAGAATGGTGTCCTACGTTCGGAACCTCTAAAAGTGTCTCCTGTTTTCTTTAGATACCACAACAGTAATGTTTTAAAAATATACTGTATTTTCTGACATATAACATGCTCATGAAAAATTTAAATAATTGTATCTCAATATCACACAGTGTCTCATTCAGTAGTATTATGATTATTTACTAAGCTTAGCTGTGGCACAAGGCCAGAAATACAGGGTACTCAGTGAGAATCGAATTCATGGTCTGCTAATCTATCTTGCAAACCATTACACAATGTAAGGTGCCCAATTTACAAAGTATGGCTGAGGCACATTGGCCTCAGGTTGCTTACAGTACCAGCTGTTATTAAGAGATTTCTAATTTAATTACTAATCACAGCTTAACGAAGTACATAATTACGAAGAGTTATATACTTTAGTTTGAAATCTTTTATATCTTTTTTGATCTTTCACGCAATCAAAAAGTCCAATTTTACAGGCAGACATACTGAATTTTCAAGAAACAAGACCCCCATACACATATACATTCATCATTCAGCAGAAAATTAGCAATTTTTTAAAAAATGTTTTAATGGTAAATTAATAAAAGATAATTGACAAATGGTCAAAAGTATATAGAGGTCTAATATATATGTCAGTCTCCCAAATAATTGAAATAGCCTTTGATTACAATAGCACAATTTTAGTTCTATTTTTTTTTTACATTGATTCTTGTGAATGTTCGGTGCTTCTACTGCAGAGTCGACAAGTACATCGATCCCACAAACTTTTGTAAATAAAGTGATTGATAAAAAACTAGGCAATTGATGACAAAGACAAGAGAGTTAGTTTGAAGTGCTGAGCTTTTATTTGGCAAATCAATAACAAAAAACATAGCAGTTGGTCTAATTGTGGACCAAGACGCAGTCTGAGTTACTGTATGCAACTGGTCAGCTGCTCGGTGATGCAGGAGCTGGTTTGGTGATGCAGGTGCTAGTCTGCTGGTGGGTGCTGCAGGTATCTGCTGAATGATAATGCAGGAACTGGTGCTGCAGGTGTCTGCTGCACATCTGGCTGGCTGCTGCATCATCATATTGTGGTATCTGCAAAGGGGTGTTGTGAGGAGACAAAAGTTGATCTTCAGAAGACTTTCTAACTTGCTCTTAAAAGAGCTGGTTATGACTTCCATGAATTAACTCTAAAAAGAACTGTTTGAGAGAGCAGCAATGATTGGTTAGGTTCTGCATTGTATGGTTGCTGGAGTTAAGACATCTGCCATTGGAGTAGCTTGTAACTATGCGCTGTCAGCTGCTGCTGATAAGGGCTTTGGTCGGTGTGCTATGACTAGAGGAGATATGTATATCCCTTTCAACCTATAGTTGTCTGTCTTTGGTCATTGACTGCTGTGTTTATATAGAGGTAAGGGACTCTATGGTCTGCATGAAGGGAATTTTGTGTTACCTAAGACTGGAAGTCTTTCCTTTGAATATAAGTTATAATGGGATATCTCATTATACTGACAAAAAGAGATTTTAAATACCATGTATTTTATCCTGTGATAAGAAACTATCTTCAAGAATTAATTTATATTGAAAAATAGTCCTTGTGTTGGCAAGAAAAATTCCACTTGCTACATAGGTATGACATTGTTTAGCTGATATCATGAATGACTGTTTTTTTTAAATGGGGATTTTTAGGTTTAAGTAGCTATTATGCTATGATACCTCTCTTTATTTTTCTGAAGGTTAACAAAATTTAAGGCATTTTTCTCAATTTCCTTTTCTTTTTTTTTCTGCATTTTTCTTCCATTTAATGATGGTTTTTATATTGTTGCCACTAATTACTCAGATCAAGATTCTTATATATATCTGCTTCATGATTACCAATATTGTCAACAAACAAAATTTCCCACCACAAACCATAAACCATTTCTGAGACCATTAATTCTGTAAGTCATTTTGAAGATATTTTCTAACTGCTACCTCAAGCAAGTAATATTTACTATCTTCTCTTGGTTATATAATTACCAGTTTCATAATACAACAGAAATTAAAGAGATGTATTCTTGACACACTCTGAAGTATTCAAAATCAGCAGAGAAGTAATTAGCTTTGTTATAAAATTAGAAGTCAAAGCATGACAGGAGGATAGAAGGGAAGGGAGCCTGTCTGCCAGAGAAAGAATTTGACTGTTCTTTTCACTGGTATGACCACCCAAGTTCCAGACAATTAAATGCCACCCCCTTGGTTTTCCAGCAGCACAGCTATTTTTAACTACCCTTTTCAGGGCAAGAAAGTCTTTCTTGCCTATCCACTTTTGAGGATCAGTCAGTTCCAGACCAACTAGCTTGATGCAGTGACACCTGGCAACAAGACAAACCCGCTCAATAAATCAAGCAGTCCAGCTACTTAAAATTGCCCTTTTTTGGGTAAGAAAGTTTTTCTTGCCTATCCAGCTTAGAAGACAAGCCAGTCCATTGCAATAACACCTAGCACAGCCAACTAATCAGCTCAGTGAACCAAGAAGTCCAGCTATTTGAAACTGACCTTTTCAGAGCAAAAAGGTTTTTCTTGCCTATCCATCTTAGAGGACCAACCAGTTTTAGACTAGCCAGCTTAATGCAGCAACACTCAGAGTAACATTGCCCAGTTGGTTGGGGTTGTAGAATACACTGACTGCACCTCTGCAGAGGAGTAACCCCCCTGATGAGTGTCCTGAATATGACACTAAACAATCTGATGGTGAGGTTCCAGTGATGCTGGAGCTTTGGGGAATCTGGAGCACCTCTTCACTGCCATTGCTCCCAGGTTCACTCTGGTCCAGAATGGTAGCATCTGATAGGGCCCTATCTATGGATTAAATAGAACTGCATACTTATGTTAAACTGAATTGTTTGAATTAGAACTGTTTGACTAAACTGAATAGCTTGAAATAGAAATGGTTTTGACAATTAAACTGTGTACTTACATTTAAACTGTGTGCTTATGCTAAACTGAATTGCTTGAAATGGAAATGTTATTTGCATAAAAATGGATTTGGCATTAAATAACCTATAAAGGTTCATATGCCATAAACCCAACCAACCAACCCAGAGGAACAGACTGATCAGCCTCATGCAGCAATACCTAGCAATTCAACCTTTATTCCCTGACCTAATAACTGCTAACTTTACACATTGACAACACCAGTCCATGAGCGGTGGACACCACTTAGATGATTTCATCTGCTTACTCATAGCTAACACTGACCGAACCCAGGGTACTAAAACATTGACACAGCAACCCAACATGTCTAACCCAATTCAACCTTTATTCCCTGACCTATTAACTGCTAACTTTACACATTGACAACACCAGTCCATGAGCAGTGGACACCACTTAGATGATTTCCTCTGCTTACTCATAGCTAACACTGACCGAACCCAGGGTACTGAAATATTGACACAGCAACCCAACATGTCTAACCCTCTGGCTGTCTGCAACCTACCTGGCCACATAGCTGCACAAGCAACCAGTTCAAGTATCATCCAGACTCACTGTCTTCAAAAACTCTAAGACAGTTGAATCTATGCTTTTGGTATAAACAGAAATTTCCCTCAAGCATTTGAGATATCTGGCCAAATAAAACTTATTAGCATAACAACTTTACTTGTTTGTTCTTCTTTCCTTGACCATTGTAATTTATTTTCAAAATGTTTTTGTGGATTGACATATTCATCAGTCCCACAACACTTGCAATAAATTAAACAGCAAATAAATGAATGAATCCTCTTATTATTATCATCATCATCTCTTTAAGAATTTTCACACCAGCAAATAACTGATGGTCTTCTTTGGAGTGACCTCCAGACTCTTAAGAAATTGTAATGGTCTCTAAGTGAGAATGACTTATCACATCTAAAAAAAACAAAATTACCCTTTCCTAGAAAAAGACCCAAGAGTGTCATTGTTTTCTAGAATAACTTTTCCCTGTTTTGCTACCAAAAATCTAGTAGTTCTGGGACCAACTATTCTCTACTCAGAGAAAAGTCTGCTATAAAAAGAGAACAGTCAGATTATATTTTACTGCTACTCTAACTGCTGAACCAGAATATCTGTCCCAAATTTGAAAAATAACAAAGTTTAATCCTCAAAGGAATTCAGGACTGACACTGTACTGTGACAGCAAATTAAAATAAAAAGATCCCCGGATGAGCAACCATTTAAACGCGTATGGGAACTGGTGCATTTAAATATTGTTATCACGAAACGGAGGTTTATTTTTTTTGCACGTGTGAGGACGGGGCGGCCTGGCACTTGATCCCTCGTAGAATAAGTCCTTGTTCAGAGTCCTTTCTCGGGCATGTAGGAACTGGCATATTATGTGGGGGTTAATTTATGGCTAGACTGACCGCCGTTGGCAAGGGGTTTCCAAATTTCACACTACACACACACCCACCAAGGCCACTAGTTCTTCCTCCCCTAGAACAATGGAAGATATGGACCACTAGGTTTAGATGTAATAATATTAATTATAGTAGTCGACAACTCCGGTTTCCCGTGTAATATTTTTAAAGGAATTCATATAGGACAATTTAAGCGAGGATAACATGAGGCAAATAGAAGCTGAAAAAGAAACATGAAATAAAAACTTGGTAGTAAACGATACAAATGAACAACTTCAACATGTGGGAACATTAAAATATATCAATCTTTTTACTACACACGTGGATACACATATTCAACATGTTGGCTATATTATTAACGGATAGTACATAAACATAAATGTCTTTCTTCTTTTCTTTTCTTTCTTCTTTAGTCTTTTTTCAAATTGAGAGAGAGAGAGAGAGAGAGAGAGGATATATAATTGGGTATAGGGAGAAACAGTCTTAAAGTTTACTTATCTTTTCCAATGGATTCCTGTGGAGAATATTTCCTCTTTTACGGGCTAACGAACTTTATGTTATTTTTAGTTCTGGCTTGAAGGTATGGCTCCTTCTTGTCCAAGATACTTTTCATCTTCCTTTACCTGGAGTCTTACCTTTAGATTCGTTCACCATGACCTCTGTCCAAAAACTGATTTTCTTATTTCCTATTTCCGCTGACGGGAAGAAGGTGCCGAAGTGGTACCTTCTTCCCGTCAGCGGAAATAGCCAATTATTAAGCCAATTTCAAGGCAATCATTAAGCCAATTTCTAGCCAATCATTAAGCTTCTACCTTCTTCCTTCCCCTGTCAGGCGACCCGAGTGAGATCATAGAGTACAGATAGCCTGACCCACATTTTTTTCTTCCTTCAACGGCCAGCCGAAGTTGACCCACATTCTTTATTTCTCTTTTAACGATCAATCTTTGATGGCTTGCTAATTCAAGCACGAGGATAGTAGAAATTCCTTATTTCTCTTCTCTCAGTGGGAGATCACGTCACAGTACACATATAAAATTAATACACATGCAAAAACATATTAGTAAATTATTGATCATCACAAAAAATGTTCGCTGACTGCATCTATGCAGAAGCGTAAGACCTCCCCAATAAGAGTCCTGGATATGACATTAAACAATCTGATGGTGAGGCTCCAGTAATGTTGGAGCTTTGGGGAATGCAGAGTACCTTTTCATTGCCATTGCTCCCAGGTCTACTCTGGCCCAGAGTGGTAGCACCTAAGGTCCTATCTATGGGTCAAATAGAACTGTTTGACATTTAAACTGTGTGCAAACAAATGACTTATGCTAAATAGAATTGTTTGAAATTGAACCGTTTCATCATCTAATTGTGTATAAACAAATAACTAATGTTTAATTGAATTATTAGTGATACATAACAATACTTGGAACGATTTAACCTGTGTGCAAATGAATGAGTAATGTTGAACAGAATTATAAGTGCTAGATAGAAATAATTGAAACCATTTAACTGTGTAGAAATAATAATAATACTCATGTGCAAACAAATTAGTTCTAACCCATTTAAAAATGAAATTATGAACAAACTAGTTTCGTTTAAGTGTAAATAATTTTTTTTTTTTAAATCAATTGTAGGCAATTCTTTTGATGATGCTCCCTTTCAACTTTTTGAGGAATTTATAGAAGACAGAAAAAAGAAATGAAAAATTTAATTGTATCTATTTTAATGATAGTTTTTTCTATTTTATTTCATTTTCAGTCATTTTTATCAATGCAATTTTTTTGTCTTGTTTCTATTTATTACTACACTGATTAGTTGGCCACTGGTCTCGTAATTACCACGTGTCGACTGGTCTTTCTCTGTTTCTTTCCACACCCATGTTGCTTTCAGATCCGAGGAAAGAGATGGATGTGGTCCAGTCGATGAAGGTTGGAATTCGTGTTGGAGAGAAGAAAAGTTGCCAAGCAAATTTAGAAAAATGACGAAAAAAAGTGTTTGTTATAAACAGTAACAAATGTTTATTTACACAGTTGTTTAAATAATTTTTCATCAACACCGTGAACTGGGGGTGAAAGTAGTTGACTGGCAGAGTTTTAACTGCAATTAGGCAGTGTCAAAATGGCGAATGCAATGGCAACGGATTTGGTTCTTTAAGCGGCGAATTCCTGAACCAACTTGATTTTTCGTTTTGCGTGTCCTCTATTTATGGGCCCGAATCCCGAATAATCAGTTTCTGATTGGTCAGCCAATGGGGACTGCCGACCAATGGCTATCATCGTAACAATCCCCCCGGTTTGCCTCTAATTGGTTTAGACAATCAGCCACAGTCATCGGGAGGGGCTACAAGGAGCAGTCCTGTGGTTGGTGGACCAATGATTTAGTGATTCAAGGCCTTGTGCCAAACTTGGTGACGCCAACCTAAATTGTCTGCCATCTTAAAAATAAATTTTTTTGTTTATGCTTTGAAATCCGATGACTCTTTTGACAGCTCTTGCAGGTGTGCGGATGTTTATTTTTTGGGGACAGATTTATAGGTCAACAGGTTCTGATCAGATCTCAAACTTTTTTGTACTTAATCACTTGGTATTAATTTTATACACGATTCTCAAAAAATACTTGGACACCCAAAATGAATTGATTTTTAATAAAATACTTATTATCATGATTTAATGAAATTAATCATCATTCAATAAAATTAACTAATTTCATTTAATTAATTTCGCCAGCCAACTCCTTGACACTTAAATGAAAGTGTCATACTATAATAAAAGTCAGCTTCTTAGAAAATTAAAAATGAGTCCTTTTTTGTGTGCTTTACTAAAACAAAAACCAGTTAATAATACAGATTTAAAGATTGCATAAATTAAATGACAATATTGAAATATAAAGTTATCTCTCATTATCATGTGACTGAGACCAAAAAGTTAACATCAATGAAAAGTAACTATCAGAGAATGTATAAAAGACAATGAACTGATTTCAAAATTATGTACTCTCTCTCTCTCTCTCTCTCATAATAGTGATTCCATTTAGTGTATGAAATTTATAAGCTGATGTAATAACATAACTATTATGGAACAAAAGAAGTATGAATTTATTAAGTTTGAATGGTTAATAAATATGTGCAATACTTAGTAAGAAAATAAAATTTCATTAATCTACCTAAAATGGTGACAAAAGAAAAAAATTGGATTAAATGATTTCGACTCTAAATGAAGTATTTACGTAACGTTTTGGCTTGTCTTTTTCATTATTGTATTGCAGTTTATCAATTTTCTAAGTCAAATATTTTCCAACCATTAAAGGGAAGTAAAAATTAATAAGTAGCTTCAGATGGGATTTGAACTCACAACCTCATATCTTGGTAGTTTATCTTTCATGTACAACATCTTAGTTAATTTAACCACAGAAGCCAAGAGTTAAATTGGACACAAGTCATTATCACTTGTCTACTTCAAATCATCATGCCCAGCTGTTTTTACCGAGGATGAAAAATTCGTAAATTGGTATTTAACAGCCTTTAGATTTCTTAAACAAACAGAATAGCTGTAAAGATGCCTTATTGCAAATTTCATCTGTGCAGTACACACTAAATGCAATATGTATTTCATCCATTAACAGTTTGGTAGTTGTAATTTTTTTTAAGTTACAGAAAAAAAAAACATGAAAATTTGGACAAACATATGAATTGTCTTGATTTCTTTTTCTCTATTAAATTCCTCATCACAAGTATATTAGAAAAATGATTTTTTTAGTTTACTAAACAATCATACTATTCCATTATTATCTAACTTTATTTTTATTTCATTGTAAGCTGATCTTTCAATTATTAAAACAAGTTTAAATAGCAACAAATTTTAGATTTTCAAGTGAGATTAATCAAATTTCAACATTTTTTCACAGAGATATATTTCTTGAATTTGCTATTGAAATCTTCAAGGAATTTTCATTTTATTTCTTTGTAAGATTTCATATAGCCTCTATTTCTTGATTGAGAAAGAAGAGATAAAAGAAAAGAGAAGACAAAGGGAAAGAGATAAATGGAGAGAAAGATTATAGAAAATCATTCAAAGATTATTTTAGAGTGTCATAACTGGTCAGTATGCCTTCCAAATGGAAGTGTTCACCTCAACAGTCATCACTCATGTAACAAAGACGGACTGAAATTCAATTGGCTCGACTCACCCACTTCCAGGATGAATGTGAAAGAAAAATAAAGGGTCATAAAAATATTTTTTGACTATTCAGAAACTGAGCTACATGACTAAACAAGCTGATCTGAGCATCCCATGTATTATATAAGAAAGCTTGATTTGACCCAGTTGGTTGAAAGGATCCAAACAGTAGAGAAAGACAAATGGCTTAATCATCCATGATGGTTGGCACAAGCTGCCAGCAGCCCCACCTCATCTCAATTTTCCATGTGGTCCTTCCCAATTGCAACTTGAATATGTAACATATTCCTGAATGAACAAACAAACAACCATATGTAATGCTACAGTTCTCAAATAGATGTTTCTAATACTACATCACCAAATAGACACTTGCACAACCACAGTTCTCAGCAAACCCCTGTAGTGCTACAGCACTACGTACACATTTGTACCACCACAGTTCTAATGGATCTATGAGTGTAGCACTATGCCTTAAGTTTCAGTCAAACTGAAACCTTTTCAATGCTTGCTACCAGTCCTGTCTCTCTATTTCTCTCTCCTACTTGCCACATCAATACACTGGTTTGCACAATTCTGCTGTTAAGCAACAAATGCCCTTCCACACAATGCTTCTTTTATACTGGTTCTGGCTGACCAAAATTTGCATATGTCGCAAACCCGATCCCACCAGAGATGAGACGAGACGCGTGATCTACAAATTACACTCCCAATGACACTCATACTTCTGGTTTTCTATACTTCCAGTACTCTACACGCAAGACACATTTGTACCATTTTCGAACTTTGAGGTAGGCCATTTTGTTTGTCACTTCCTGTTTCTTTCTTTCGCTGTTGCTATGAAAGTAATTCAATTCATACAGCTTCGTTGTCACATTTCATTTCTCTTGTTCACTAGACTCACCACCTATTTTTTATCCATCCGTGGACGTATGCTGAATTCATGTAAACGTCGGCTGTTCCACCTGCATACACAGCACACCACTCATTATCTCTTTGAACGACGAACCCCGGTTGGTTCATCAGAGGCAGTAGTCTGTGGGTTTTGCCTTTCAATTTCACTATACAAACTATGTTGTAACTTCACCATGGGAAAAAGTGACGAATACACAAAACACCATCTAAGCTTGCTGATACAAGAATTTATTCGCCACTACCCTTCTTAGTAGTCACTGAAGAGAGAGAAAACAGGCTATGAAATGAGTTGACTGCTTTAGATAGGAACAAACTTTTACAGGACGATAGAAGCAGACACAGACCTTGATATTATCTTTCTTGTTTGCTGCTGTAGTTCTCTGGGTAGTCAGGTTGCTTCTTCAGGACCGCCTGATCCAGTGTGCTGGTGTAGATTGGCCTCTACGTGGAGTTCACCCTAAAATGGGTGTTGTCATTTTTGGCCTGTCTTTACATCATTATGTCTTGTCCACTACTAACATTCTTCTCTTTTCTCCCACGTCCTCTCTAATGGCTTTTCTGCTTGAATTTCTTCCAGCCAATCAGAACCTGTCACTGATTTGCTGCTGATGCATTTCTGTTTTTAACCTAGGCATCTGCTGCTATTCCGACCTAGAATTGGGGAACCCCTATTCACCTTCCCATTCATTTCTCCCTTATAGCCTTTCTCTCTGTCTGTGTAACTGCTTCAAATCTTTCTTATATATGTTCCTCTTTTCCACTGTCCTGTGGTTGACCTCCAAATCTAGCAAGGAAACAACTTTTTAACTATTAAAACAATCAACCAGAGTCCTTAATTATATTACATATAAAATCTTTTTTCAAACACATCTCATTTCAATTGTTATGTTACTTATCACTCTTTTCTTTTTAGGAGGTGCCCGTGGTGTAATGGTTATCATCACAGGATATGGACACAGCGATACGAGTTCAATTCCTGGACAAGACTGATTGCATTTCACATAGCACTAATACCCTTGGGAAAGGTATGAATCCAATTATTCTCCCTCCAGCTATGGATAAATAGTAGGGCAGACTAGGTTCTTCAGCCTTGGTGAGGCAACTAGTCTAGGAGAAGGAAAACTCTGAATTCAAACCTCTTAAACTCCGCTTAAAAAAATTGACCTTGTGTCATATCCTGCTCGAGCGGAGGGGTTGGGTAAATAGGATCACTCTTTTCTGATTAGCATGAGTTATGGTACCCAACGACAACTACATACATACATACAAGATTTATCCTCACCCCCAAAATACTATTTTCTCCCAAAAAAAGAGAAAAATCAATAATCTGAGTTTAATCAAAACCTCAAAGCAATATTTGCTTATTAAAATTATAAATCTCCTTCAATAATCTGGAAAAAAGTGGTGATTTTAAAGGTTGATTTTCAAGGAAAACAGGCTCTCTTAGAAATTCATTAGACAAAACAAAAATAAATATGATAAAAAAAAATTAAGTCAATATGTATACACATATTTCATGCATTGATAATTTGAACATACAGGATTTAAAAGTGACAAACAAGATTCGTTTCTAGTAATAAAAACTCAAATCTTTTTTTTTTTTTTTTATATATATATTCTTTTTTACATGAAGCCATTAAAGGGTTCTTTTTTTTATTTATTCTGTACATGAAAATACACTGAACAATAATAAATTTAATTGTAACAGAATTCAATGAAAAGTACAGCCAAATTTGCAACATCAAAAGCTGCAGATCACAGCCTTAGAAATAGCTTCTTTCTTTTTTTCTCTCCTTATTATTGTAATTTAAAAAGTGTATGTATATACAAAATCAAGTGCAAGTGGTACCATTTTGTTTTTTTCCCTTGAGTAATTGTAAGTAAACATCTGCATCAATTGTTGATATGTATAACAGACTTTCTAAGTGTTACATATCTGAATATAAAATTAACATACATATTTGTTTCTAACCAGTTGTTTTTTTTTTCTTCTGTATTTTCATGACCACATTTAGATTTTAAAGATTTTGAATAAAGGTTTAATTTACAATCTCTTTTTAATTAATTTTTCCAGCCTTCTGATTCGACTTGACTCGACCTCTGGAGTAGAAGATGTTGGCATTGGAGAAGCATTCAACTGGTTATTTCGTTGAACCTCATTATTATGTCCACTTGAATTGCTAGATGGCAGTCGGGCCTTATACATCTCAAGTAAAGTATTCTGCTCACTGCGTTTAAGGGCCTGCATGAAAAAGAATTGAGGACATGAAACAAGCATAAAAAAAATCTGTTTATTTATACAGAAATAAAAACTATAAATGCTAATTACAGATAAAGTGCCTTTGAAATGAAAGTTCTTCCTGACTAGAATCATTTTACTAATAAATCAGTATTACTATTAGTGTTACAGTTATATATAAAACCATAGTCAACCTACAGTACAAACACAGTTAAGATTTATTGATAATGATATTATACAGATATTTCTGGCCTGCCAACTTGGAAGATTTGATTTAGGTGGTATTGGTATGCTTTATGATAGGGAAGATATTTAGTTGAATCCCCATTTTCCAAGGCTTAATATTAGTATATCGTGATTATACTAATGCTAACATTGAACACAACAGAAGGAAAGACAAGATAAACTCATTTGTACATACCAAGAACATTTAACATTTTATAAAAGCAATATACCAACAAGTGGTATTAAAAAGGAAAGAATACCAAAACATATCCCAACAATTAGAAATATACAAATTGTTTCATAAACAAGCAGTAAGTAGAAGGGGTACAAAATAGAAAAAAGCTTACTTGACAAGTGTGGTTTTACTATTCCCAGACAGTGTCAGTGACAACATTTCTACAGTTCAAAGAACAGTGGCAAAAAGAGGTTGAGAATGGGTTTCTGAGACTGTTATGTGACACCTTACATGGTCCCTAAAGGACAGAATTATTTATTGCATCCCTACAATGGCAAGCACTTAACAGGTGATTTTGAGATAGAGAAATTAAATTCAAAGTTGGTAAGGAAACATTAGTACTCACTGAAATATGCAGGCAATAATAAAAAAAAATGCAATCTCAAACAATGATACAACCAGAAAAAAGACTGGTCTTAAGACAGCATTTCCCTATTACAACAAAAGGACAGAGTTGGAATAGTTGAACACCAGCATGACACTGGCCCCAAGAACCAGCTGATTAGTCATCTTCATTAAATTGACCATGTGTCAAATGCTACCCCTAAGGAAACGTTAAATAGCAACAACCAGAAAACAAGTCAGTAGAAAAATTACCAACAACAGCAGAAACAAATACAGAGATACTGATACAAAAAAAAAAAAAACAACAAAAAAACAAACCTAAATCTTTCTTAATAATACAGAACATGACATCCAAATATAAATTTATTTTGTATTTTTCAGCTTACCTTCATCTCCAAGACCTTTTGGAACTCTGAAACATCATTTTCTGTGAGCAGTCGCATGTAATTATCCACAAATGCTTGAGGTGGCTCATGAGGTGACATCACCATCTATAATGAAAGATTTCATACATTAGTTTGGTATAATGAAATTATGTCAAATTTGAGTAATTCGTGAAGGAAAATTTTGAGTTAAAAATTTCAATTAACAAATTTTTAACTTTCATCTTTATTAAACCATCTTTTTTTTTTTATTAAAATATCTTTTTTTAACCAATTGAACAAAACTTTTGCACACAAACCTTTCAGATTTTTCATTGTGTTTTAAAAGTAGTAACCTTTTCTTCAAGATGATAAATAAATCATCCCTTTTTATCTTCATTATAAGGTTTCATTTAAATTGATTAAGAAAAATTCAGGTACCTAGAACCACAAAGTACATTGTAACAAATATTTAAAATGGAGAAAAATGTATCCAAAGTTTCTTTCAAAATACCAAAACTTTGAATCCAAATCCATCTGACTTGCTCTCAAGAGAGAGTGGGCTTTGAAGTATCTAAGAATATACTTAACCTTTTATCATACTTCACAGATTATACTTAGTGGTTTTTAGTGTTTTAATTGGTGCAGAGAATGCATTTCTTATGAAAGAGAAAAATTGTAATTTGATCTTTGTCAGATTGAAACAAAGAATTTTTATTTCTTACCCATATAAATTGAGTGCCTATTATACAGTGATGATTATCTCACAAGCTGTTACTAATGAGTTGATTTCTTATTGGGTCCCCATGAACTTGACCCTGTGTCATAGGTTAATCTAACAAAAAACAGTTAGCTACAAATATTGAATTGTAATGTTTGCAAAGAGGCTATATTAATTGACTTATAGATCTCACACCTTTGCCAACAGATAACTGAGTAGACAACTGACACGATGGATTAGAAAGATATCTTTTTATCAAGGAAAAAATAAAATAAAATAAAGAAACTTACTTTCAATATCATTTCTGCTTTTGTCATACCCTTATTGACAATTTTAGTAAAACTGAAACAAGATGAAATATATGAACTGATAAAAATTTTTGACAAGAAAAATTCAATAAATAAAAGCATATAACTTAAATAGATTTATATGAAATTATTTCTAATAGTCAACAATTATACTTCATAGTTTTGTTAGAACATTTTTAGTATTTTCCAAATCTGATGACTTAGAAGTAATTAAATGTAAATTCTAATTTTTGTAAACAATAGCTTTTAATATAAACAAGTGAAAAACCAATGAAAACAAGATAAATCACTTATATATAACTCTAAAGCATATATAACAAATTTAATGAAGGTTAAAAAATGGGTGAAGATTTTGTCAAAATTGAATATCTGAATTGGATTATCACCTAATACTGTGAAATAAGAGCTAAGATCTCGTTCACTTAAGATGGTGCCGATTTATAACGCTGGCCTGCAATCTTTTCAAGGTCGAATATATAATAGCTGATTTTAAGGCAGTTTTTTGACAGTGAATCCAAAAATGATACTCATTTTTTCTAATCAGATTAAATTTTTAAGATACAAGCTCTTACTTGAAATGTATAAAAAGTATTATAACTATTTTCTTGTTGAATTAAACAAATAATGCTAAATTTAGGGCTGATATATACATAGAAAGCTCACATTGTGCCATAGTAAATTGAAAAATATACAAAAGAAGCTATTCATGGATGAAAGGTCTTTCCAGGGACTTTCTCTTGTGCTCAGCAGCCTCTGCATCCCATTTCAAGAACTAGCAGTAGTCAGCGAGAAAGTTTACATTCCACTAACCTTGCTAACGCTCTTTCATAATGTAAATGTCTTGGTGAAAGCACTCACTCTGCTCTTTACTCAAATCTCCATAGTTCTTTGGAAAATAGTCTAAGTGTGACTACAGAAAGTGCAGTTTGACTGACATTTGTGCCCTGAGTTGGCAGAAACTCTTCAGTAGCTCTTCAATTTACTTCTTGTATTC
The DNA here is from genome assembly GCA_963585895.1 of Sepioteuthis lessoniana. Taxonomy (NCBI): domain Eukaryota; kingdom Metazoa; phylum Mollusca; class Cephalopoda; order Myopsida; family Loliginidae; genus Sepioteuthis; species Sepioteuthis lessoniana. The sequence goes on along the minus strand of OY757906.1, from coordinate 82,170,675 downwards.
TGCATTCCAGTGGTTTCCCAGGAAGTTTGTAACTACTGACTTCAGTGACTGCCAGGTGGACAATTCAGCTTTACTCAGTGCTCCATCAAACATTGGGTCCTTCATGAGTTCACTTATTTGAGGGTTGTTAAATATACCAGCCTCTAGTTTCTCCATGCTTATTGATGGGAACTTCTCCTGGCAGAAAGCAAACTTGCTGTTGTAGTAGTAATGCCACGAACAATCTTACCTCGAAGAAACAGAAGGTGTGCTCTCTCTCATACCAGCACATGGAAACCAGACAAAGAAAAGGACGCAAGAGGTGTGACTTGTTTTATGGAGGAGAACGAGATAAGCCTCTGTTTCGTGGCGAGATTTGCTGAATATAAAAGAGACTAAGTTTGAAGTGGAAAAGGGCAGTATTTTGCTGATGTCTGATTGGTGAACATCCATCAGTTTATTTTGCATGTTGAATAATTTGACTACCCTCCAATTGGTTGATTCCACTTCGACTAGACTTTTCCAAAACCTTGAACAGCTGTCTTCCCTGTTCATTGCCTTCACAAAGTTCTTCTTCACTCCTAACTTGATATGTAAGGGTAAAAGCAATATTTTGTTTGATTCAATCAGAAGTTGAGACTGAATGTTATGCAAGTCAGGTTTTAACCCTTGTCTTAACAATGGCCACTCTTGTCTGACATGATGTTGGTTGTCACCCCAGCAGTTCCAGAGACATAGAAAACAAGGATACTTAGTGTACCCACCTTGGAGCCCTAGGATCAGTTCAACCATCTTAATATCTCTATAGATCAACCATTTCTGCTCCTGGTAGTTTAACAGCAAACAGTAAATAAATGCTGTTGTGAGTTTATTTCATTTGTACTGAAAGCACAATAGGGATAGATGAAAAACTATTCCCATTATGTAAAAGAACCACTTTGAAACTTCTGCTGGATGAGCCAATAAAAAGTCAATTCCATAGCATCATACTCTCAACCCCATTGATTTGATCAATCCAACAATGTTGTTGCAATAAACCAATGAAGACCTATCCTGGAACATGAAAAACTGTCTTAATTCTCTCTCACAGTCTCGATACCAGTAGAATGTTGTTCCTGGTGCCAACAGATATTTCTCTTTGAGTTGTGAACCCAGTAGCTGAGCAGACTCCTTTGAAAGGTTTAGGTCTCGTGTCAGGTCATGGAGTTCGGCTTGTGTCCAGGGTACTGGATGGTCATCCTCTTCTGGTTTGTATGTGTCATGTCTCTATGTTTGGAATCAGAGCTGTATTCCATGTTACCATCTGGCTCAGGAACAGGAAAGTCTGGGCCATAAAGGATTGGTCTTATGGCAGAAGAAACATCAGGGAATTGGACATGTGATTCTTGTGATTTGTTCCTTTTAGATTTATCATGCAGAAATAACAGTCGGTAATGTGATCTTTTCCTTCCCGCCAGACCACGGGAATGGCAAATGGCATACTCTTCCATTTACCCTTCCTCCAATCCCTCAAGTTCTCCACAGATGTTTAACAGCAAACGTGGGGAGTGAATGGCTTATTCTGATCCCCTAATTTGATGCCAAAATAATCGCAATATGCTTTCTTCACAAAGTCAGTGATTTTTGCTTGACAGGAAGAACCACATTACCGCAGATGTAACAGAACCAGTCAGGATTATTCTTACACTTGCGATCAATTCTTATAGGAATACAAATGTCAAGCTGAAAAAATAAATAAATCAGCACTCAGCTTGTTGTTGACACTTAACATAGTATATTAAAATCATTTTAAGCTGAGGAATAATCCCTGCCCCCTCTAGATATATGGGTGTTAGCGAATAGGGTAGTAAATAGTAGTTAGATACACATACAAAATTATATGCTATACTAAACATCAGGCACCTCTGATCAGCTGTGACAAGTAGAGTTCACAAGCTTTTGAATAAGTGTTATTATTGTGCACATCTTAAAAACCAGATCTGGCCAAACACAATGAATGGTATTTTTGAATTCAGCATGAAAGGGCGATCATATTCATTTGATAAACATTTTGAAAAAATTTTTTTAATGCGGGCTAGTGTAATTATCAAGTGGACACAACTCTAGATCAAGGTAGATAATTAACAAATAGCAGTTTCATAATAGTTGTAACATTTGCATATATATTTCATATACTAAATGTAATAACTATAACGAGATGGTATCTTTTTCACAAAATATGAGCTAGTAGCTGAACTTGATTTTTTTGGTATTTAGATTACAATCATAGTAATTTGTATTCAACACAAACATAAGAAATTGGAAAATTTTAATTTGGCTATTTCTCTATTAAAATCTCACTTCTATGTATATTTATAAAAGTAAAGCTGGCGACCAGAAGGCTCCTTTTTTGATAGCTACTACACCAAGGTGTAGGGGAGGGCACTATTCCTTTTCCGGGATTGCTCTACTTTACCCTTGATACGTACCTTATATTGCTGAGTGTTAAGCAAGGAGGCATCAAGTACCATTTTTAAAGTCTTTGGTATGATGCAACCAGGGATTGAACCCAGGTCTCCTGGATCATTGGCGAACACTCTACCCACAAGCCAATGAGCTGGTATGTATATTTATATTATGCAATAAACCCTCAGTTTTTTCTTTCAATAGCAAGTAATTCATTTGAGCACTGAACAAGCAAGCACATATCCACATGAAATATGGATATGATAACTTATAAAAAGGAAGAAAAAATAACACCATTCTTTTCAGAGTGTTATAAATTAAACATAATATTATTCTTTAATCAATGGCAATATTAGATCAAGTAAAAAAAACAATTCATATAAATACATTGTTAAGCTTAATTGATGTTTACATAACAAACATTATTTTTATACTAATCTAACTTTCTGAAGAATATGGGCCTGAGTTAACATAAAAAAAAAGTAAAGAGATGTTTTACCTTGCAGGAGCCTTTCGTAGAACTTGAGAACCCAATGATGGCAGATCTTGAAGCACTGTCTTTAAGGAGTGAGTATCTAAAAGAAGCTACAAAAACAAGCAATGTTATTTTTAATGCTAAAACTCAAATATCTAGTTAAATATGCAATAAAATAGTGATTTTTTTATATCATGTATGAATTTAACTGAAAATACATTCAAACAAGTGCTATTTCTTTCTTGCTATTGTATGTTCTAAAAAAAATCTTTATCTTCTAACTTACTAGCTTGGAACTATTTGAAAACATTTTTGACAAGTTAATTACTATTATTATTAGAAAGTACATACATATATATAAATTAAATATGTGTATACAAATGATACCTAGTACTATAAAAGTGATCACTTTATATATAATATAAATTATGACTAGGTTTCTTACAACAGAAAATTATCATGCAAAGCCTTAAACATTTTTCTTAAATGAAACCAAATTATTTCAATTTTTTTTAAAACTTAAGACAGAAAATTTGTAATAACAAGTTCTGTTTTACATTAATATTATCAAAAACAAAAGTAAAAACCATATTAAAAATGTTTAAAAATAGTGGAAATTATTATTTAAAAGAAAATTCTTTAGTAAAATATATTTTCACTTACCTTGATTTTGATTTGGGAGACCAAATGTAAATTATAACTTTTCTGAAAGAGTCTTTATCTAATGTCATCACCCAACTAATGTTTTTAAGTTGACAAAAAAAATTAGATAAATATATAAATGAAATATGATATTTTCGTTTGAATTTCTGAGACAAGAAAATATCAATTTGTGCTCAGATCAGATGAGGAGGACACTAATGCAAGTACATCAGTGTATAATTATGATAGTTCCTCATCTTACAAATTCAAATAAAATTTATCAGAAAAGTACAGACATGATACACAAAGAGGAATAGGGAAGCTCCATCAAAACTTGGCACAAATGTTGAACCATTTTATATTTCTCTTATCAATATTTAGAAATACATTTGGTTGATACTCCTGGCCATATCAATGATGTAATCCTGAGATCCTTAGGATTTCAAGTCTTTCAACATTATACTCCTTCACCCAGGAGACCCAGCTGGTGTCGATCAAATACCAGCCTATGGCTAGCTAATGAGTTCTCCAACACAACTGAATTATAATGGCAGACATTGAAGCTTTTTATAATGTGTAAAACCAGTGAATCCTCCAATCAGTAGAGAATGTAGACTTAAAGTTAATTTCACCTGACTTGAATATTAAAACATTCCTCGATTCCAGAAAAGCATGAATGGTTGAAGAAAGGCCAGGACAAAAAAAAAAGATGACAAATTTAAGTACATCAGTCTATCATACAAACAAATAATTAGTCGAATAATTACTAACCTGTTCAGCAGCAACTGTGCTGACTGGCTTGCAACGAAATAGGTGATTGATAAATTTGGGAATGAATGTACTGAAATGCAATATAGACAATAAAAAGTTGAATATTAAGGTGTTAAATATATATATCTTTAATGTACAGTTTTGTTTTATAACTTATGATACTCTGATCTATAATTAATTAAAAAAAATGAACGTTTAATATCAATTTAAACAATACTACATCTTTCCCATAATAGTTGCTACATTTAGTGTATGTAATATATATAAATATATATGTTAATATAACAACTGTTATGGAACAGAGATAGTGATATTCATCAATTCTAAGAAAATATCTTTATAATGTTTTGTTTTTAATGTTTGAGTTTGTATCTTTTTTAAATTGCTTATATTTAAGATTTACATCTTTATAAAAGAAAAAATACTTACTTTGCAAATTTTACACAGAACTGTGTGAAATATTTTCTTGAAGAAGCTAAATTATCTCTGATGATAGGCAGGTTCTGTTTTAAGTGTGTAGTAATAGCTGTTACATAACCACTTTGGTCTCCTACTGTTTCAACAGTGGACCAAGACATCTGAAAATAATATATAATGACTATGTCAGTCCTTAGTAAGAGAACATAAACTGAACATATTCTATTATTTTACATTTTTGTGTATAGTTATTTACTAAGCTTATCTATTATATTTTTCAAATAAAACACTAAAAATTCAGAAAAGTATATTTGCTGAAGATTAGATAACATAACAAATTCATGAATAAGGAAACATTTGATTTAAAAAGTACTTATCAATACATGACTTTCTTTAATATCTGTGAAGTGAAAAACTATTTATCTATATAATAACAATCTGATTTTTGTATGACTATAATACACCAAAAATGCCACATTATAGTTGATTTTTATATGCACAATAGTATTTAGATATACTAAATTAGAAAAAAGTTATTTCCAATCTAATCTGCACCTTATCAACAATAGTGTAAGGTTAGTATTTACACTCACTCCAATCATCATAATTTCTTAAGGAACATAATTAAATATTAATTATAGTTTACTTTCATTTATCTATTAGCAATTAATTATAATATAAATTCTATAAAAAGGAAGTAATTCAATATCTAGTTTAATGGCTGCCAAAAGCAACCTTTTAAAATTTTTTTAAAGTTAAAAAATATGTAAAAAAAAAATTCACTATTGTATAATCTTGATAAAAATAGTAAATTAACAATACACACTCAAAATGTTTTAAGTTGAATTTTACATAACTAAGTTTATCTTAATCTAATACCAGGCCACATGTGAGGAATACCTACTGGGGTCAATTAACTACAATACCCTAATGGGTAACAAATCATTATCAACTGATTACATAAAAATAAAATAACTTTAGTTTATTTCATGAACAAGATTAAATTTTACAGTTAAAATAATAGATAAATAAAACAAATGAAAAATCACATACATTCTAAAGAATTATATTCAGTTAGTTTTGCTTATATAAAAATTTAGATTAAATATTCTTACCTTACTCATAGCAGTCAATGCTGGTTCACAAGCAGAGTCCAAATCTTGAACCAAAGATGCAATACAGTTGGAAATAACACTGAAGAGTAACAAAGATAAATGTGGTTTTGAATGTATTATATAGTGCAAAAAGATTTCCTATTAATTCTCATAAGCATTCAACCCTATTATATAGTGAAATCTTCAACAATTAAAACACCAAAATTGAATTTCCCAAATTTAATCTTAGATTATTGATAACGTTTAGGTGATATAACAACAGCAAACATTACATTTTTATTAATGTAACACATTTACCCTTTGAAAACATATGCTTGATATTTTAGGCTGAGCACTATTTCACTACAGTAAGCTTGATATTTTGATTGGTTTCTTTGTTTAATGGCATATCAACCTTTGTAGGTTATTTAATGCCAAAGCCAATCTCCTAGAAGAACAGGAGTGGTACTATTTAACCCATAGCTGGGAGGATAAGGGGGATCATACCTTTCCCAAGGGGATTTGCCCGAAAGTGAATGTAATAGTGCGACTGGAGTACGAACTCGCTTACAACAATTTCGCAGTCCATCGCTTTAACCATTACACCATGAGGACACCTCCGCTTGATATTTTGAGCTTCAGGAGATCGTATCAATAACTAATAATAAGATATACTAATAATTAATATAGCAACCATCCATAGCCTTTCTTTTAATGGAATGATCTTTAAAGAAAGATGCTTCTGCCTTGCAGTGAGGTTTTTTTAATATGCATATTAAATGTTAATTAAAAGTTAAAAGCACAATAAAAGGTTAAAAGTATACTAAGGATTAACCATACCATGCTGTACTTAACCTGTACTATTACTTTTATTTATCCATTTGTAATTAATCATAATATCATCATCATCATATCGCGCTGGTAGCACGAATATCCCTGACCCTCTCTCGCCACTCCTCCCTATCGTTCATCGCCCTAGGCAGGTCTTCAGGACAGCATCCCGTATCCTCACATAGCTGCTGAATGTATGTTCGTGCTGGTCGTCCTGCTCTTGCACGGCCCTGTGTGGGGGTCCATAAGAGTACATCTCTTATGAGTTCGTCCCTGCTTCTCCAGCAGTGTCCTGCATGTTGCAAACTCGATTTGGTATCACAGGCGTCACTGCTGCTGGAAGTAAGAGAGAGAGAGAGTGTCTTCTCCTACACCGCTGCTGTTGCTGCTGCCGTTGATCCCACTGTTTGCTTATATCTGCTATACTGCTGCCATCGCAGCGTCGTATGCCTCGTTCAAAACGTGGAGAATAGTCAATCATAATATAGTTTTATAAAAATGATGTAGCTTGATATTCTGCTTACATATATATTTTTTGAAATTATTCAGTCTATTCTTGGGTTGTCCAATTTCAAAAGATGAGAAATATTTTCTACTTTTTGGCTCTTGGTGCGCCTATATATATATATATATTTTTAAATGAGTTTTGTGCTCAATATCAGTTGTGAATGTTGTGTACAGGGTATTTGAAAGCCAAGGAGTTCTAAGGGTAAATAACTATTTAAACATTAGCTACCATACAAAGGTTTGGTAGCAATTGTTCTTAAAAAAAGAAAATGTAAAATATTTAAACTGGATTCAATTCTTTTTATCAGATTTTTTTTCCATAGGGTTAAGTTACCAAAAAATTTTGAAATATTAAAAATCAAATCAAAGATATACCAAAAATTAAATGTCCTTTTAATGATATTGTAATGTAAAAGTATGGACGTCCTCACAGACCACCTTAGAGCCATGGTGCACAGGATCAAAATGGCAGAAATGATGTGCGCATGCACTGATTTTGTGCGTAACCAAAGTTTGTGTAAGCAAATTGGAGATCAGCTGGATAAGATAAATGGTGTGACATTTTCCAGCCTGACAGTGGCATTGACTGCAGTAGCAAGAGACATATTGTGCATGGTGTTACTTGTTCAGTGGTGTTAACAGAAAAAACGTTCCCCTAGGAAAGTGGTCCTTCTACTTGATCTCTGTGTGGAGTTACGGACGAAGAGAATAGAAGTACAGGCTGTGAATCTAATTTGCCACAAATATCAAATAAAAAGAAAAAGTTTCTATAGCACAGCTGTTAGTAAACAGATTGAAAATATGTTCAAAACAATACTTACTTGTGAAAAAGATCTTGTTCAGCATTAAGGTCAATCTGGGCTGCTAGAGGAGGATCTACCTTTTCTTTAAGTTTGCTTTCTAACTGCTGTGTGGTCTCCATGCAATACTCAGCAGTACACAGAATACTACATGCTCGACATTGTTCTTCCTCAGTAAATTTGGCAACTTCACCCTCTTTCAGGATACTTTGGATGAGGCCACTGGCTGCTGACAAGTGGCCAGTTTGACAAGCCATTCTGTAAAAAATAAGAAAACAGAGAAATGTCTGTAAAAATTTTATTTGTGCTACTAAACAGAAAAAAATGATTGAAGTCTACCATTAGGAGTAATAAAACAGGATTTTCTTTAGAAATTATTTTTGCGCTTGTATTTAAGAAGGAAAAATGTTTGCTTTTGTTTTTTAAAATGAAGACTGATCAAACAATTTTTTAACGAGTAACAGTCACTAACTTTTTGTTTTTGATAATATAACATACAAACAAGAATTGATAAAATCTACATATTGAGCAATGAAGTATTTTATACAATTATTTTATGCTTGCCTTATTTTCCTAGATTTTTCAGCCCCAAAGCTAAGGGTGCATATATTCATGAGAACTAAAAATTACCTTTTTTTCCAGCCACATGAATCACCACATTCATAATGGCATGACTAAAAGTAAGTAATATCTATGGTCTAAACTAACTAATGTATTAAAAAACACTTCTGTTTTATATTGCTACAGAGAAATGGAATGCATGTTTGTTTATAATTCGGTTCTTCTATTGCAAATTTATTTTTTATGAAGGTTTGGTACATTTTTGAGTGAACATGTCCTTGCTCTGAATACAGTGTAAATTTAGTTTCAAAACATTATACAAAGTCTCATTTTTAGTCAATACAAATCAGATAGAAAGTTGCACAAATGTTAAATTTAGTTTGAATTTAGCTGCCACAAATTCCAAAAAGTCAATGTGTATTATAAACGAAATGTTTTTTCATGAATTTCTTAGCCAAAAGTTAGGGGTGTATATTATACATGATTACTTATGGTAACAATGAAAAGATTGTGAATAATAGATGTTCATAACTGAAGTATATGAACAAATATTTAAAAAAAAACAACAAAAAAAAACAAAAAAAACAAAACAAAACACACTATAATTAAACCAAAAATGCATTCATTTAAAGATTTTGATCAATAAATACAAAAGAAAGCTTTGTAAAAATTTGAATAATACGTGGTGCCTTCAATAAGTTTCCAGACTTTTTTGTGCAGGCGTTTAGAATTGTCGTAGACTATTGAAAATTCAATATGTTATTGCTATACATCTTATGAGATGACTGACCAATTTTTATGATTTCAGGTTCAAATCAACAGCTACAGCAGCAATTGGAATACACCCTACTAAAGCCTGCTTGTCACAGCTGGTGAATTTCAAAAATGCAATCTGGACGTGAGGACACTTTAGAAGAACGATATGCAATAAAATTCTGTTTTAAACTTGCAAAAAATGCCACAGAAACGTATGGAATGCTTCAGACTGCTTTTCGACCATCTTGCATGAATCGAGCATCAGTTTTTGAGTGGCATAAGAGATTCAAGAAAGGCAGGCAGTCTGTGAGGGATGATGAGAGGTGTGGGACGAGTAAGGAAGTCAATACACCAGAGTTGATTGACCAAAGGGTTAGGGTTACTATGTTGAGGTTTTAAGGGAGTTCAGGAAGAGATTTCGTCGGGAGAGGCCAGCACTCTTCAAATTGAGTCAATGGCATTTTCACCAGGACAATGCACCAGTCAACAACTCCATCCTTGTCACAGACTATTTGACCAAGATGGGCATCAAGACAGTTCCTCAGCCTCCCTGTAGTCCAGACCTTGCTCCCTGTGACTTTTGGTTATTCCTTAAGCTCAGAGGCTGTTGTTATGAGACAATCGAGGAGATGAAAGAGGCTGTGACGAAGGTCATTGACACGCTCACACAAGAGGACTTTCATGGGGCCTTCCAGAAGTTGTTGGAACGGTACAACAAGTGTATTGCAGCCGGAGGAGATTACTTCGAAGGGGACTAGAGTTTTATGTGTGTACTATCAATAAAAGTGCCCATATGAAAAAAATCTGGAAACTTATTAATGATCCTTGTAAATTGAAAATATTTACTCACTTTGGCAAGTTACTTAGTAGCACTCTATGAGCATATTCCTTTAGATACTTTTGGAATGTCTTGGTCAGGTCCAACATGGGCTGCCCAGTACTTAGTTGTGAACATTGAACCATGCATTTTTTGTAAAAGACAAAAAGATCTGCACAGCTTGGCAACACATTGCTTCCTTCTTCCCCTTCTATACGAGGGCTGCCATGTTGACGGAAGTCTTCAACAAATCTAGTTATTAGATCCGATAAATTTCTGAAAAGAAACCAAAAGTAAGGGTAAGTGAAAATCATTATTATAAATTGATAAATTTTATTTATCAAATCTCTCCTTTCCTCTAATTTATTGTAAAATTTATAAACAGCTTTTGTTTTTATGATTTTTATAAAGATACAAATAATTTATCTAAAATCTAAATCTTATATATTCTTTTTAAATTTTTAATTTAGTCATTTCTTGGTTAATCAAATTTCAAAAGGTGAGAAATATCTGGCTCTTGGTTAAGACATAATGAAATAATGAGCCAAAATATATCTTTTAAAAAAAATCCTCACAATGATGTAGCAATGAAATTTAGTAAATGACTAGGAAGAATAATTAGAGAGTTGGGGAATGAGAGAAGATGAGAATATAGATGTAAGTGTGACTTTAAAAGATCAAGGCCATATGCTGTTTTAAAACTTTCAGAGTTTGTTCCACATTTCAGGTGTTCTTGGGAAGCAGCTATTTGTATGAAATTTGTGTTGAAAACAAGGGATATCAAGAAAGCATGGATGAGATTTGTAAGACTTGATGAACTGAATTTTGAATGAAAACTCCCAAATTGGTGGTACTAAGCCATAGTGCTTATCTGAACAGCTTCCATAGAAAAGTGAAAGACAAACATTATGCTGATGGGAGAATGAAGAAGAGAGCTCCTCATCAAACATGCACAATGATTCTGATTATTATTTTCTTTTTTTTACAAGTAATTCAACTTTTAAAAATAAACTAATTATTAGTATTAACAGAGAACAATATTTAAGTTAAAATTGAACATTAAAGCAAAAATGATTTTTAATATTAGTTTTAAAAAAAAAAAAATATATATATACATAGGTACTGGACCATTTTACCAACAAGTTTGAGACAGGTGCTCCAGATTTCTGGATTTACTGAATACAGATTAAATATTTACTTAAAATAAACTGTATTTAATAGATATAAATTGATACACTTCTAAAGCAGGATCTGTTTGATCTTTATCAATCCATTTAAAGTTCTTAAAATACCTGTAGAGAATATAGGGGGTAGTTTCCATGGCATAGTGGCTAATATGATGAACTGTGACATTGTAGTAAGTTTAATCTTTAGTTGTGCTATTACATTCACTTTTGGACTAATTCCCTTGGAAAAAGTATGAACTCCTTTACCCCACCCCCAGTTATAGGTTAAATAGTACCACTACTGTTCATTTACAAAGACAGCTTCGTCATTATATAACTCACTAAGATTTATGTGCTATTCAACAAAGAAACCAAACCAAACTGAATAGAATACCTGTCCTATATATAATATATAGGATGAAAATTAAACAGGAAAGTAAATACAAAATTTTTAATACATACAGATACAAATTAATACATTTAAAATACCTGTCTAGAATATTATGTATAATATATAAGATGAAAATTAAACAAAGAAAAATAACAGTTGTACCTGTAGAGCTATTCAATAAGTGTCAAATTCAAAATTAAGTAATTTAAAAAATAGTCGGTTTTCTGAATTTTCCAGATTTCTAGAAGGCTAATAAATGGTTCAGTATCTGTATAGCTTAAATCTTATAATCCATCAATTTTGTGGTGCAAAATGTACATTAGATAAGATATATATATATAAGAATAGATATACCGATCTTGTGATTCAATATAAATGTTAAGGTGTTGCTCAAAGCATTTAGAAATTATGCCATCAAATGGAGAAGTTGGTGGTTTAGGCCCCAAAACCTGAAAGAAAATTTAAAAGAAAAATTAAACTTTTAATATTTCTAAATTATTAAAGATAATACAGGAGTCTTACAGTATGACATAGCTCACACTGGCATAATTCACAATATAAGGTGGGTAGGTATCAATTCTAAAAGATTCTCATTTCAGTTTAAAGTGTTAAGTTCTTCAATAATGCTATTAATTCTTTCACAAATCAAGTTTGCTGTAGAATTATGAGGATGAATGAAAATCTGTTTAATTTCCTATTCATCCATAGACTATTTAAATTTCTCAAGTTACTGAGAACCCTGGTCATTCAGAAATAACTTGAGTGTTTCATAAACATCCATCCAATGTTTATTTTTATTGCATTAATTAATATCTGAATACATTAGTTATTCTGGTGGTATCATTAAAAAAAAACAAAACAAACAATACCCTGTTTATTTCTTCAAATCTTGATGATTTTTTTTATATCAACAAGTAAAGTTTGCCATCTTCCATTTATTATCACCCATACCTACTCAACATTCATCCCTAGGTCAGTTGCCTTTCTTCAGTCTTAACACTTTGATCATGAAAAGAGACTACTCCACTATTATTTATAATACAAAAGAGAAAAAGGGGGAAAAAAAAGAAACTTTAGTAAACATGACTGTTATTTTACCTTTGTTTCTTCCACTGGTTCTCCAGTTTCATTTTCGAAAGTATTAGTTGATTCAAATGAACCTGCATTTTCCTCAAAAGGATTAGTAGTAGGAGTTATCAAAGGTGTTATTGCTGGTTGTTGAGGCTAAAACAATAACAAGTATATTAGTGGTTAATCTGCATTAATAATAAAGAGTTAGTCTCAAAAAGTAGTAGTAACAGAAGTTAGAATGATTATGCACAACTTAAAACATGCACTTTTTCTATGTGTTTTATAATCAAAGAAATAAGAGATGATGAAAAGTTTTCATCTTAATCAAAATGGTAGCTAATTTTGTAAATTGTGAAGCACAGGGTCATAGCAACACCACATCGATGGTGATGCAGTCTTTATAGCAGGTAGCTTTTTATAGATGTAGCAGTTAACTTCTGGTCTTGAATTCAAAGTTTTTTTCCTTCTAGATAGGTTTGCCTATTTACAAAAGAAGTAAAGAAGCCACACAAAGTTTAAGAAACACTTTGTGTGGCTTCTTTACTCAAAATATTCATGTGTATATTCTTATTTTAATCTTTTTTTATTTAGTTATAACAGACATATGAGAATATCAAAACAATTTACAAGCTTGGAAGTTGATTGAAACTGGCTCAAAACTGAAATAACTCTGAGAGTTAATTGTTAATGCTAAAATGCTAACTTTGATAAAATAATCATCAAAAAGTTACTTAAATCTTATCTATCAACAAGTCAATGTTAGAAATACATATTCTATAACTAATCCAATTTTTATATCTAAGCTACCAAAGGCAACAAAAATGGTTCAGTTTTGGGAGATTTTTGTTATCAAATAATGTTAAAATGCTCTAACCTAGAGAATAAAATATTTTATTTCAAATCCAGTGTATTATTGTTGCATAATAATAATGATGTAGAGAGTGTTCGCCAATGGCCGGGAGACCTGGGTTCAATCCCGGGTCATCATACCAAAGACTCAAAAAATGGTACTTGATGCCTCCTTGCTTAACACTCAGCATTATAAGGTACGGATCAAGGGTAAAGTAGAGCAATCCAGGGAAGGAGTAGCGCCCTCCCCTACACCTCGGTGTAGTAGCTATTGAAAAGGGAGCCTTCGGGTCACACTCGACTATGGTCACCAACTTTTTATTTACAAAACCAGAAAGCCTAGTTTGCTCTACTATGCACTCATAGCTGGAGGAAGAAGAAATGGATTTATGGCTTTCCAAAGGGAAAACACAAACAGTTTCTTCCAGGGTTTGAACTCTGCTTGCTAAGCTCATTTCCTATGATGATAAATGTTACATCACCTACATTGACAAACCAAGAAGGAAATACCTTTTTTTTTTTTGATTGAATTATTTTTTTAACGATTAAAAAAAAAAATGGAGAAATGTTATACAAAGTTTATTGAAGTGTGGAACGAATATCATGTTAACATGATAAATAAATGCACTGAGACTGAAGCAAAATACAAAAATGTGAAGAATTCATATTTTCTTCCCATTAAAAAAAATTATAAAAAAAGATGAAAGAATAACATAGATTTTATAAGATGAATCTCCCCATGTACAAATGCTAATATCTACCTGATTTTCTTGCAGAGTAATGCCAGTAAATCGTTTAGCAATCAATGTCTCAAAGTTGGTGGTTCTTTGTATTGCAAATAAAAGAAGCTTCACATCAATCTCTGTCACACGTTTGGACATTATTTTGGACAGTTCTTTCCTGAATAGAAAAAAAAAGCATAAATTTTCATATATTAGCAATAAAGCAATTAGCAATGATTCATAAAGCAATTGGTCATAAAGCAATGATTCCTAGATTTTAATAAGCACTTTAAATATATACACATGAAATATGCAATAAATCTAGAGAGAGAGTATAGCTTAAAATATGTTCTTGGGATGATGTTAAAATAATTTAATTAGTTCTAACTGGGAAGGCAAACATGAAAAGTTATTAGTATAATGAAAAAACATTCATTGCAATTCTCTTAATGTTTACATATGCATCCATGATCTGTTGTGATTGTTGTAGGTATACCAAGCCAAGCAATCCAAAAGGAAATACAAATTCTTGCCACTACATATTGTTGTCATATCTTTGATTCAGATATGAATGAATAGCCATTGCAAGAACGAATAAACCTGTTATATACACTTGTACATGAGAAAAATCTGTTATCTACTGGTCTCTTATTCACGTGTATAAATGTATAATGAATGATATTGTTGCAATACAGGTAATTCCTCATGCCCACTGTATTATTTAGTCTCAGATCTATAAATTGGAACAAATTCATTAGGAATTTTTAAGGATAAAATCCTGGTTATATCATAATCCACAAAATGATAGAAAAAGCTTTAAGAAACATTGTTATTGGATCATCAGAGAAAGGTCAATAAAATTATCTACAATAATTTAATAAGATTTCTCTTTATATAAGTAAAAATTAAACAATATAATATCGAATTAGCCAGAATTGCAATTTACAGTTAAGTCATACAGAAAACACAATTTCCTGCCAGATTACCACATTTAAATGACAATGAACTTGGGTGGGTGATCTCTTAATAATAGCAGGTACCATAAGCAACATAAGGCCTTTGTAGTAGACTACATAAGCAAAGCTTTGTAAATTATGTTGCAAAGGCTCATTTATTTTCAAACATACTTTGAGAATTAATTTGATATTCTTGGGCGTGAAAGACAAAAAATAATGTTAAAATATTTCTTTCATCAGCATTTAAAGATATAAACAATTTTTTAAAAATATATACAGGTTGGTAATCTGATAATTTGGTCAGCATTTAATATCGTTTTTTGCCAAGTAGCAGATGCTTACACGCTAAGAACAAACCATGTATTTTGCACTCTAAAACATCATGACCTTCAGATATCCTGTACCCAAGCTCAGAGGTAAAAAAATAAAATAGAACACAAAACAAATTCAAACTTCACTCCAAAGTGTAGGTATATTTGTTTAAAGATGTCTATTATTTCAGTAAATGCTTACAGTATATATCAAAATAGGACTTGGTCCTAAATATCAAGCTATGGGTTCAAAGAGGTAATTAAGATTTTATAGGTAAATATACCTGGTAATTTCACAGAATTCAATGCATATCCTTTCACTAACTTCCCACTCAATAGGAAAGATATGGCCAAACTTTTCTTCAAATTCTACCAAAGCTCGTTTGATCCAAGCATAGCGCCGATCTATTTTGTCTAACCAGGCAACCTGGAAGTGGACAGAAAAAGAGATCATTGGAACAAAAATTAGCTAAAATATTTATACAGATTAATAGCTTAAATACTACTTATATTTCCAAAATAAGGTAACAATGTTGTTTCAGTAAATGAACAGATGCAACCTTAAGAAGAAGAGAGCAGCGTCAATGTGCATATAAATTTTATGCTAAAATATTAGTGACATGACAATAGTGTACAGTCTCTAGCTGTTGAAATAATTATATTATGCTAGCCTCATTCAAGCATCCATTCCTTTGTATTGTATAAACTATGTCATTTTTCAAAGACAAATGTATTCTGCATGTAAATCTTACAAATATGCAAGATGAATTTAATGTAAAATTCCCCAAATCGAGACTTTTTAACAAGTTGACAGTATTGCATTAGGTTGGGAAATTTTGTAACGAGATTGAAAAAGTTCAGACAGATCATCTTTATTAACAGCTAAGTTCTTGATATGTTTGAAAGTTTAACTCACTTACCCAGAAAATCTCTAAGAAAGATCTCTTTGCAGATTGGACTATCTATAAGTACTGTTTTCTGAGTTACAAGGAAGTTAAAATAGTTTAAATACAAGTTATTGAAAAGATGGCTGCACCTTTGATATTAATCAACTATTAGCAGACATTTTCACATGGAGACAATTTATTCATATAATTGTGAAATACATCATAAACCAATACAAAAATAAATAAAGCTCTTTGTTTAAAATTAGGTTCCCTATTATGTACTAAAGTGACACAAGGTACAATTCAGCAGCTCTGGATGCTTTTCCCAAGGTGGTGAAGGAAATTAACGACGTTGGACTGGGAGATACCAAGCTTGCCTGATACTCTCTGAATGCTACCAATTGGATTTGCTTCTATGGTCTCAGAATCCAGTTTTAAACTACCCTGATCAAGGTTCTTCCAACTTGAGTGAAATTTCTTGAACCATGTGATCAGCTGTACCATCACCTTTTGCACAACAATTGTTTTTTGGTTGCTTCTAAGGCCAAGTTTGAAAAAGCAAAAGTTCTCAAATTAGACTACTTTACGCATTCATCTGTGTGGTTTTCAAATCAAACATGAAGTGAAGTGATGCACAACATGTTAGCACACCAACAATACTATCAGTCACAGTTTGAATTATTTCAGTTTCGTGATATATGTGCCATAAACTATCATGTACCAAAATACTGCAAAACTTTTTAATTACTCTACTATATCATCAAATATACTCCATTTTTTTTTTATAAGCAAATATTTTTTTAAATTCTGTTAAAAGCTAATTGTACTTACATATTTATATTACTTTCTCTAATAGTAATAAAGAAAAATTAAAAAAAAAAAAATAGATATTCATTTTTATCAACTTACATCTTGGTCTTCAGCAAAGAGCACTGTATACTCTGAAAGTTGCAACTTGACAAACCAACTTAGAATGTCCCGCTTAACCTTAGGGTCAAGAACATTGACAACTAAGCAGGCTTCTGCAAGTTGTTTCAAATTGCTTGGTCCATACTGAAATTAAAAAAAAAAAATTTACTAATTGTAATGAAATGGAAAATGCCATGTCACTTCCAAGAATTTAGCAATCATAGTTCTTGTACAGCTTCCGTTATCAGTAAACTGCACATCCATAACTTTTAGAGAGACAGTAGAGTAGTTTCTAAATAGATTTGAAATCAATTTTCCTTCTTTCAGATTGGTTGTACACCACCCAGGCCAGAAAGTCCAATCTGTTCTGCTATTTTAGCTATAACTGAAGAAAGAAATGGATTCATGCCTTTCCATAAGGACCTTTCAAGTGATCATATTGTGGTGATAAAAAAGTTAATTTTAATTCATTTTTTAAATACTCAATAATGTAGATTAGGAATTATGCAACTTTCACTGAATGAAGGAGTAGAACAGAATTAGAAAGGATGATTATAATAAATATCTTCATATTCAATGAAAAATAAATTTTGCATAAATTTACATTATTTGTTAAATGTGCTCATAGTGAAAATTCACAAAACAAAATCCATATGATAATAAACATATAACTGTATTTACCTTTGCAGCAGGTCCTTGGAAAGCTTCTTCAAAGTCGGCTGTGATTTGGGTCCCAAGGTCCGCTTGAATCTGCTTCACTCTATTTTATAAGAATAGAATAAAAGCAATTCATTTTAAAAAATGAATACAACTTTAATAATATTGTAGTACTTGTTGTGGCCTTATTTTAAACTGATTAATTTAACAAATATCTACCAACTAATTTTGATGAAATTTTTTAGGTCATTTTTACATTCTATAATCATAATAAATAAAGAAGTTGCTCCTGAGAAAATTTGAACTCACATGTGATACATATTGCTTGTTGTATACATTCAAGTTAGATCTTAATGTAAGATATTGAACTATATTAAATGTTTATCAAAAAATACATAAAATATACACACTAGCTAAAGTAGCCATTTACACCAGGTAAGATAAAGACTTGAATTAAAGACATGAAATTAACAGATAAATGTTAAAAATCATTTCTACTTATTTCAATTAAAACATTTAACAATGAATAATAAATGATAATTGTTAAGATAAAAGATAAATCTACAAAAAAGAAAAGAGATTTACCAATTTTATTCTTTTTATTACTTCATGAATATTGTTCTGTAAAATATTTCATAGTATTTAGTAAATAATTTTAAAATTTTTTATTTAAGAAAGCAATATTTCAATTATATTAATATCCTAAGATTAATTTTGCTAGTAAATTAGATTTTTTAGTTATTAGAATTTAAGAAATAAGAGATAAATTATACCTATCAGCCAGTTCTTTGATCTGTGGTATAGACATGTAACGATTGAAATGCTCCAACACATTCAGAACACCTTGCAGTAAGTTTGCAACTTCCAAGTATTGCCGACGACGTGTTAGAACACTAAAAATATAAAATATTATAATATGTGTCATTCAAAGAGATCTTAAATGTTTATAACAAAAATAAAAGAAATTAAGAGCTTTGTTATACAAGTTATTAAGAAAATTTTAAATGGTGACAGATGCCCAATACCAAAAATCAGACAGAAACATGTTTAACAAATTCTTATTTCCACGCTTTGTAAGGTCATTAAATTTTTGATTTAAAATTACTGGCTAAAAAATGCATTTATTACAATCTGGACAGTAGCTACAATCATGTTAGCATTAACAGCTTTTGTAAGTAACTAATAAATACAAGTATTATAGCAAATACCAAAATACATTTTAGGAACTTCATTAAACTTTTAGTACTTATTTAGAATATCTCTCCAGAAAAAAAAGGCTATGGTAATATATATGAGTATTACTTATATTCACAATCTAGACACAATAAGTTTTAATCATTGTTTTCTTTTTATTTATGAACTCTTACTCAAAAAAAAAAAAAAAAGGGAGGGACATATTTTTTTGAGAGGATGAAAATAAAATATGATAAAAAATACATTAATACAAATACATATTTATCAAACTGGAAATATGTTATTTGATTAATTATATGTTTAAATTAATTAACTGCGGTTAAGGTTAATGGTAAATTATCAAATTTATGTCTCCACATAATTTCTGAGAGATATGAGTCCAAGAAAAAAAAAAGTTACTTTCCTGCTGAGATTTTACAATGGTTAGGTAGGGGGATTGTAAGGGAAATCAATATGAATGCCTTTTAAGATTAAACATCGTTTATATTTTTTGAGTGCATAAAGTATCATGAATAAAAAAAGAATAACTGAAACTTATTCTTATGGGAATTGTGAATATAAGTATTACATTTTTACATTTTTTTTTAATTACCAAAGCCTTTTTTCCAGAAAGCTATTCTAAATAAGTACCTAAGTTTTGATTCATATTATGCTAGAATCTTCTTTTATAGAGAAAATTGAAGAACAAAGTAATCCAAAAAGAAGAATTTAATGTAAAAGAAAGTCAATGCTATAACATTTCAGTTCTAATGAACCATCATCAGGACAAGGAAAGGATGATATCAAGTGACGTTAAATCACTGAAGGATGTTTAATAAAATATGAAATGAGGAAATATAATATATATAGAGAAAGGGGTAACCATTTAATTAATAAATCAGCATTTGTGCTTAAAAATATGTCACGTGACTTTTTCAGATACTTCTGTAGAACAAATAGAATCAGCAAAAGAGATATTGAATTGGAAGGAAGGAAGAGAACAGAAGAGAATGGAAGAATGAAAGATAAGGGAGGAAAAGGAAATAAGTTAACATATATGTAAATAACTAATTATTGTTGAATCAAAATCAAACTTATGTCAAATGACATATCTGTAAATTAAATTTTTTTTTAAAGTATAAAAACAAGTTGTGAGAGAAAGGTAGATGAAGCTACAAATGAAAGCAGCAAAAGTAAATAGATAAAATATTTATCGGAGAAAGGGAAAGGAGAAAATAAACAGTGAGCTGGAAATAAATGTGTAAGGGTTAATGGGGAAATCTTTTTATTTCATAACTTTCATTACATATTGTAGTAAATAATTAACCAAAATTGTTTATTGAAAATTGACATTGTGCTTTATGAAAATGTGTAATATCTATTGATGTTTACTAAGCATAACTTAGCATATATAACTCAAGGTATTTTAAAATGTCTTCATGAATTAAAAGATAATTTTTTAATTTTATGCGATATCATTAAATGACCTTTTATTTCTTATAAATTTTTTAAAAATTTTTCAGTCATATAGAATGTAAATATCAAAATGATAATTCAGACCTGAATTCAATTAAAAAATTGGTCAGCTACTCTTACATTAAATACGATATATATTAATACACACAGACTCAGTATCACCCTTAGATAAATACACCCCAATCAATTGTTTTTATAAAAAGTTCATTTTTTTTTTAACTAAAGATACCATAATTTTATCATTTATAGTGGAATATTATACAATCAAAATGGATATTGTTATGTATTAATTATTAGTAAACTCTACAGCATTGAAAATTTGTAACCAAAAATACATTTGCATAAATATCTATTAGAGGTGTACTTATTTTTTGGTTGCTACATATTCATACTTTTGGTTGATAGTTTGGTTTTAATAGCATGTCAACCCATTTATAGTTATTTTATACTTATAGATTTGGTTGGGTTTTAATGGCATATCAGCCATTGTAGATTATTTAATGCCAATTCCTGTTTTTATATATATAATTTGTAAACCCATTTTGTTGATAACATTTTAAAATGAACCTAAACTCGATTTTTTGCACACAGTTAAATGGTTTCAAGTATTTCTATCAAACACAATTCTATTTACTATTAATCATTTGTTTGCACACAACTGGTTTCAAGTATTGCTAAGTAACAGTAACAATTTAACATCAATCATTTGTTTGCACACATTTAAATGGATATAAATATGATTTGAAAGGGAATAGTTTGTAGGTAATTTCATTTTTAAATGAGTTAGAACTAATTTGTTAGCACACTAGTATTGCTATTATTTCTACATAGTTAAATGGGTTCAATTATTGCTATCTAGCACTAATAATTCTATTCAATATCAATCATTTGTTTGCAGACAGTGAAGTGGTTACAGGTATTGGTATTCAACACTATTCATTCATTTGCACACAGTCAAATGGTTCCAAGTATTGTTATAATTCAATTTAGACACACAAAGTTTCAAGTATTGCTATTTGATACTAATAATTCAATTCAACATTACTCATTACTTTGCTTACAGTTAAATGGTTCCAAGTATTGCTATGTATCAGTAACAATTCAATTAGACCATTAAATGATCAAATGGTTCTATTTCTAACAATTCAATTAAACATTTCATTTGTTTGCACACAGTTTAAATGTCAAACAGTTTTATTTGACCCATAGATAGGACCCTTTCAGGTGCTACAACTTCAGTTCAAAGTAGACCTGAGAGCAATGGCAATGAAGGGGTACTCCATATACCCCAAAGCTCCAGGACTGGAGCCTCACCATCAGATGGTTTAATGTTATATCCGGGACACTTATGCAAGTGTGTGTGTGGGAGGGGGGTCTCACCCCTCTATAGAGATGCAATTGGTGTATTCCACAGACCCAGCTATCTGGGCTCAATGCCGATAGATAAGGGAATCATATTTATTATAGGTTCATATTTCCATTTTATGGGCTGTTGTTTCTTAAGAGATTTTTTTTCAGACAGTCCAATGAAATACAAATAATTTTTAAACAGATCTATCTAACCTACTACCACTTCAGTTCAGATTGATTGATTTAATGGCAGATCAACATGTCTAGGATTATTTCATGCCTAGAGGTTAAGGAATTGTGTTCATATTTTTTGTCATTGTTTCTTAAGGGTTTTTTTTACACATGATCCTATAAATTATGAAGAATTTTTAGACTGATTTAGTTGACCCATAGATGAGATCCTAACAGGTACTACCACTCAGGGTCAGAGTGACCCTAGGAGTAATGACAATGGGAATTTACTAAGCTTTTTTTTGCTTAGATGTAGCACAAGGCCACATGAATGGGGCACCCAATGAGAATCAAACTCACTCGTGCAGGTTTGCTAGTCTACCTTGTTAACTATTACACCACCTGAGGTGCCCTTTAGGAGTAATGACAATGAAAGGGTACTCTACACTTTCCAGATCTCCAGACCTGTAGCCTCATCATCAAATGCAATTAAGTATCACATCCTTTTTGATATACAGACAGTGTATTATTCTAAGTCCCACTGATAGGGTGCTCATTCTTTTGGTTACAAAGTTTCAATACTGTTTAATAATAAGTAATACCTAATAATATCAATTTTGATTGTATAATGTTCCACTTGAAAAAATAAAATCCCAATATGTTTGGTTTAAAAGAAAATTCTAAATGGTGTATATATTTATGACCAATGTTATCTTTAAATATTCTTACACAAGTTTTTTTGGAAGGAACACATGGTGTAATGGTTATCATTGTAGGAAACAGACACAGCGACCAGAGTTCAAATCCTGTTCAAGCCTGTTTGAATTTCACATTACTCTTGAGAAAGGAATGAATCCAATCATTTTCTCTAACTATAGAGCAGACTAGGTTTTTTAACCTTGGTATGGCAACTACTCTAGAAGAAGGAAAACTCTGAATTCAGATTTGTTAAACTCTACTTTAAAATTGACCTTGTGTTGCATCCAGCTCTTGCAGAGGGATTGGATAAATATACATATATGTCTTTTTTTTGCCAAGTATTTCAGTTCATCTTATATTCTAAAAATCTGATTTTAATATCTGTTACAATAACAACAAAAATGACACATTGTCAGAAGATCTTGTTAGTGTAATAGCATTAAAATGCCTAACTTAGAGAATAATGGAATTTCCAAATCAATTTGTAACTTTATAATATGGAGTCTTATACTAATCATTATAATTTATCAAGGGTTTACTTCTTATTTACAATTAATTATAATATAAATTTTACAAATACGATGTGACATCAAGCTTAATCAAAGAAGCAACATCTCCACACAAAACAATAGTTCTCTGAAACTAGTAGACAAGTTCACCTACCTAGGAAGCAGTGTCTCATCAAAAGACTGACATCAACATGCGACTAGCAAAGGCATGGACAGCTATCAATAGGCTATCAGACCTGACCGATAAAATGAAACACAGTTTTTTTTCAAGTAGCAGTTGTGTTGATATTGCTGTATGGATGCACAACATAAATGCTAACTAAATGTATGGAGAAAAAGCTTGATAGCAACTACACAAGAATGCTGTGAGCAATATTGAACAAGTCCTGGAGGCAGCACTCAACAAAGAAGCAGCTGTACGGCCACTTACCACCTATCATGAAAACTATCCAAGTTAGAAGAACCAGACATGCGGGGCATGAACTCATAAGTGACGTACGCCTGTGGATCCCCTCACATGGACGAGCAAAGGCAGGACATCCAGCTAGGACTTACATACAACAGTTCTGTGCCAATACAGGATGTAGCCTTGAAGACCTACCAGAAGCGATGGACGATAGAGAAGGGTGGTGGGAGAGGGTCAGAGAGATCCGTGCTGATGGTGCGACATGATGATGATGTAGAAAATAACAATAATGTTTTCATAATGGTTTAATCAATAAAATTAACTTTAAAAAATACTTTTGTCGCTTAATTTTTAAGACAAAATACAATCTGACTTACGTAAGACTGTCTACACCTCCAACCAACATATGCAAGTGATTGAGAGTGATGATGGAGCTTGTCAGGTGACGTTTTGCATGATCCAATTGTTTGATATCCCGAGTGATTTCCTTTACCTAAAAATTGACAGCAATATTTGCACATAAACAATTAAAAAAAAAAAAAAATCAAATAAATAAATAAAAAAAAAAATCAAATAATGTCATTCTATCATTAACTCTGAAAGATGCAGTTTTTAATTTCTGTTATAGCTTGTATGACTTCAAGTGCAACTGTTTATAAAAGCTTCATAGTTATTTGTACATCTAAATCATTATTACAGTCTTTTAATATGAGTATTAATATCTATCCTGGCCAGATACCAGTCCAAGCCAATTTAACAGACCCTCTTCAGGTTTCACTGTCCAGCATTGCTACTCATATTTCACCAACTGAATGCAGCCCAGTATCTTCTCTCAGGTTTTCTATGTAGGTAATCTGATGCCATACTCAACTGATTTATCCTTGGGTTGGTTACCACAACATATGAATTTAAAATCCTCTTCTTCCTGAAGAGATATGCAATTTCCAGCAAGTCTCATATATTTTTTTCTAGTCTTTAGTAATACTTTTAAAAAGCCCAACATATAATTCCTCATTGGTTTCTCTTGGAGGGTCCATAGGACCCTCTAAGAGAAAAACATAGAGGAATCAGTCTTTAAGTCATTTCAGTTTTTTAATGAAAAGGCCTACTCCTACCATCAGTGAACCTCATGTCTGGCTATATGATCAACAACAAAGGTTCAGTGTGAACAGTCGGTGCAAGAAATGGTGACAAACAATAGTTAGGAATTTTTGAATAAAGGTCAGTCAGTTAGTCACTGGTAGAAGACAAATAACAATCTAAAGTTCAGGGCTAGTAAAACTGCTCCACTTCCCACTGGGGAAACAATAGAGCTTTACTCCATTGACCCCTGCTAGTTCACCAGCGGGCCTTGTCCAACAAGGCAGACTTGAGGCCGTAAGGCCCTTGGCTTCAGATGGGCAACCTCCAAGTGGGCTAGATGCATCATAGTCATCAGGGCACGAGCCTCAGCTCATGCCTGACCTCTCCCTTCCCTAATCCCCTCTTTAATCGACCTTTGGGTCATTGACCTTGAGTCAAGTCCTGTCTGGTGGGAGGCAGCAACAAATATTGACTCAAGAATATCACTTCATGTTTTTCTGATTTGAGACAAGTCCAGAGGGAGGTTGTAACATCATTTCATAAAGTGAGAGAGATTTTTCTGTGACCACATGTCTGACCTTATGTGAATTCATCACTTTACCTTATTTCGTCTTTGTCTCCACCAACTTTGTTCTTGGAAGTGTAGACCATGTAATGCAACACTTATCAACAGAATGATCTTGAACCACATCCAACTCATTCTGGATCAACTTCACATACCAAAAATGGTATTTGACTTAGATGATCAACAACTTTACAGATCCCTGCACTAAGCCAACTAATTAAAGGCATCAAAAGAAACAATCAGAAAACTATCCTTATTATTGTTGATTCCTGCAATGTGTTTGACTGTTTTCACAGAGGGAAGATGCTAAAGATTATAAGTGCCAAGGGAATTTCAGAGATTTTATAATTAATAAATCAGATATAAAGAAATAAGTTCTCCATAATGTCCTAAGAAATAAAAGCACTTTAAAATTTCCAAAGAAGCAGAATCTGAATGTCTGGCTTGTTGCAAAATATATTATTATAAAAGCAAAAAAAATACATCTTTCAGACTTAAACACCATTTATTCAATTATAAAATGACAAGTCAAGGATTATTATACATCAAAATCAAATAAGAAATAAATGGTTATATGAATTTGCACATTTTTAATTATACATTTAAATGCTTAATGCTAAAGCGTATCACTTGATTTCAGATATCTATAATATTAAAGAAAAAAACTTACCATCTCTTCTGACTTTTCAGCTTTATCTTTAATATCTTTAATCTTGGAAAACAACTCCTGTATAGCCTTCTGGGCTTCTTCAAGGGCTTGCCTACCATTTTTACCAACATTAGTTTGGCCACGGACTACAGTACGGATTTCATCATCTAGTTTTCTAAATAAGAATAAACAGATACAAGTAAATTAATGAATATATATAGTTTTTCTATATGCATTCTAGAGATACTTTTAACTAAAGTTTCTAATAACAAAAAAAAAAATGAATTTTTTATACATTTTTCTGCAGTATTACTTAGCAGGAGTTCATATAATTCTCAACATTTTACAAACATGTAAGTCAACTAGATAGTATACCCAGTATTGCTTAAGAAAAACTTAATCAGGACTTAAAAGTTATTAAGTAAATTCTAACATATGTTCAGAATACAGAGGATAATATAGCAAACAGTATTTTGATAAAATTCAAATAAAATAAAATTGCAGACTTAATTAGAATAGATTATTATTGCCTCACCTGATTTTGAATTTGATTTTACCAACCACTTCATCAATATTTGCTAGAGATTGTTCAGTTGGAAATAGTGTGTTAATGTAGTCCACAGGGTTGAAGTCTGGCCGATCAAGAGGGTCATTACTAGGTAGAACCTTAAAAACAGAAAACAAGACAGGTAATTGAGAAAAAATTATGGTAAGAAATTTTAAACATATATTCATGCTTTTAATACATTACTAGTAAAATTATGAATTAAAGGTTACTAATTATGACAAAAAAATCTGAAGGTCAGAGATACAACAGCTGAAATGCTTTAAGTCTAACAACTAAGATGAGTGCAATAGTTTGATTGATTTTAATGGCATGTAAACCTATCTGGGGTTTTTTTATACCTAGAAGCTAGGGGATTGTGTACATTATATTTACATTTTTTTGTGTAGTTTTTAAAGAGTTTTTGTACATGATGACATGGGACTCAAGCAGGTACTATCGCTCTGTGTTGGAGTGGACTTGAAAGTAATGACAACAAAGAGGTACTTTACACTTCCCAGAACCCTAGAACTGGAACCTCAACACCACATGCAGTCTAGTGTAATACTTAGGACACCCCTTTTGGAGGGGAAGTCTAACCCATCTGCAGGAGATACAGTCAATCTATTCTAAGCCCTGCCAACAGAGCATGAAAATAGTCCAATTTACGTAAATAATAATCTTATCTAAAGGATTTAGACAGATTCAAAGAAGAAAGCTAAAAAGCACAATGGCCAAAATGTTATTAGGGCTATAACATCCTTGTGTAACACACTATACCGGTTTGAGGGAATTAGTTATTTTCCCTAACACTATATATTTTAGGCACTAGAAATGAATTACGAGACTTTTCTTTAACAACACACAACAGCGAAAGTTTTTATTTGCAGCTTTGAGGAGGTTTGTTCTTGGTGCTGCAAGACTCGTGGTGTTTAGGCTTGCTGGATGTTTGAGACGAAATGGCTTAGCGGGATGCTGGAAATGGCAGCGTGTCGTTGGACGTGTGAGGGAAGTATTCAAAGTCACAGTGTAGTTTTGTGTCGAGAGCGGAGTGGCGCTCGGATCGACATAGTAAATTATTGTGGTGCTTGTGGAAGGCATGCTGAACGTATCTAATTCATATTCAACTGGGATTCCTTGGTCTAAAATATATTAGACGCAAAGAATCCATAAATTAGAAGGCTCCCCCGCTGAGTGTCCATGTTGCCGCTGCTAGGGTTAAAGCCACAGTGAGTTGTCCACACTGGGTTGCTTGTTTAGCTAAAGGGCATCGC
The DNA here is from genome assembly GCA_963585895.1 of Sepioteuthis lessoniana. Classification (NCBI taxonomy): domain Eukaryota; kingdom Metazoa; phylum Mollusca; class Cephalopoda; order Myopsida; family Loliginidae; genus Sepioteuthis; species Sepioteuthis lessoniana. The sequence goes on along the minus strand of OY757906.1, from coordinate 82,142,762 downwards.
TAAGCAGGGGCGACCAGAGACACGTCCGTTCTGGTCGCCGTCTCAAGCCGAAGAGAGTGTGTTTGGCCGCTCACCCGTTTTGCTAGCCGGAAATGAAGGTCCGGGCTGAATAGGATATGTCATCCTGATTGGGTGAAATTCAGTGTTGAATTAAATAGCGCGCCAAAACAAAATACGAGATTTTCCTCTTCTCTACAACACTTAGGTTCCTTAATCTTTGTTATTATTCTTGAAAAAAAAGTCAATAGTTTATGCTATTTTCAGTTACATGATTCAATACTTGCTTAAATAAAATATTTGTTTCTTACTTCTTATTTTTTGGCTCTCTTTTCTTGTAAGGAGACAATAAATGTCTTTCCTTGGATTGTGAATGTTTCTTTGAACATCATGTGTCAATCCCATAATTCAAATCAGCCTCTTTTAGTATCTGTTCAAAGAACAGATAAAACCTGTCTTTGGTCTCTATTCTTGAAACAAAATGCACATGATTTACACCTCTGTTTGTTGAACAGAAGAGAGACTTTGTCTCCAATTTTGGCAAGGTAGTTTATTTCACCTCATAATTGAAATGAAAATGATTGAAAACAAGTAAGACTTCCATAATTTTGTACTCTTTTTATGTAATGCTTGATCATGGAACTATGGGTACATTTCATCTGTTTGGGACATGTATATTATTGTAATATTTGCCATATGTTTTTAATATATGTATGCATTAAATGTCTTATTTGTTTATATGAGTTTATCTCATCCTTCCTTTCTGTTTATTCAGTGTTAGTGCATCAATGGATATACTATTGCTAACATTGGACCTTGGTGAGTTGGGACATGACTAAATATCTAATCTAGCACCAAATACCAGCAATATCTCTAATAACAGATAAAAATTCTGATACTACTTTTAAATAATTGTCATGTTGCAGCAAAAATTTCTACTTTCATAACTGAACACACAATTCTAGTTTAAAAGGAAAAATATTCTCTAATTGCTTTGTGTTGTATTAACTTTTTTATTTGCCATTTTAAAAAGACATAAATTTTTTTTTTTTAATTCTTAGATTATCTTCATTGATTTACTCATGAATCTCTCTTTTTATTTACTTCCTACTAAGCATGGCTTAGTCTGGTACAAAGCGACATGAGATCCTTTTTTTCAGGAAAAAGTCTCTGGAAATAATATTGATAATGGTATTTCCTGAGATTCGATTGGATTTAAGGCATAGTTCAATCATTTTTTCCGTGAGGGAAATTGGACTAGGCATATGAAAAAGTATAAAGTTTTACAATGGTAATTATTTTTACCAACACTTAGTTATTTTTCCTGGAAACAAAGGTTGATAAATCGTGCATGTCCCGATTATTGTCAATATCTACTCACAACATTGACGATGAATGAAACATTAAAATTATCATTTGAAATAAATATTTTCCTATTTCTGACTTACTGTATGTTTTTAAGCAGTTTTTGACCAAAACAATTTATAATTTTAAAAATCAAAATAGAAAACACATTTTGCGATGTTTCATTTCCAGCAATTGTTTCTTATAAATTTATCTGATTTTAAGTTTAGATGAAGGTTAAAATAAGACATATCAAATAAAAACAATGTATAATAACAAAATCGTCAAAATAAAAAACAAAACAATAATAATGACACCATTACGTTATGTGTAACATACGTGTCATAAAAATCAAGCAAGCGAAAAGAAATATATCGATAGTTGGGATTTACAATTCAACTAGTTGGTTGGGTGGTTGTTAATTTGACTTCACATACATTTTATGTATCAAACAACACAAAACCAAGTACTACAAATCTTAAAACTGCTGATATACTTTAAAAAATATAGCTAAATAAATATCCATGCATCATTTCAGGGCAAAACTTTACATCATTACGACTAAAATATAGTATTTACTCATAATGTTACCTGATCTATCGCTTCTTGTACTTCAGGTGGAAATATCAAGGTTGAATCGTGAAAGTGTTCATCATCAATGATATCATCATCTGTCTCAGCAGTCGACGCCATGATGCCACCAGTACCGGAATTATGGGATACTAACCGGTCCTGAGGGAAATTTATCCCGCTATTAAAATATTAAAAATTGGATAAATTTCACAAACACGTTTTCTGTATATGTTACCAGAGGAAAAAATTAAAATTTTAGAATTCGGAATTAACATTTATTTAGATTAATTTTTTTTTTTCAGAAAGTATTTAAGTCGAATTATGTTTTTTTTTTATTCCTTTTACTTTTGTAAACAGTTTGAAAATGTATAATATAAGTTCTGGCTTTCATTAATTCTCAATCGGATTGTTTTTGAAAGCATTTTGGTATCTTAAAATATAAAGGTTTGTTTGTTGTTTTAGGGTTGATAACGAAACTTACTAATACAATAGACAGAAGAGTTACACAATTTATTATAGTATTGTTTGCCTTTACACCGTTTAGACATGGTTTCTTCTGACCACGTGTGTTTGTTCTAGATCCATTTTTTTATGTGGAATTTTTAATCATGGGAAAATTAAGAAAACGATTTAATAAAAAAGGACGTCAACAAATTGAGACAGTCATCAATCGATCAGAAGAGAAAAAGGTATATATTTTTGTTCGAATTTAATCGTAAAAAGTCCTCATTTAAAATATGAATTTTTTTAAGGTGGTGTTTCAACGCAAGAAAATACTATAAAAAAGTTGGAACATACTTATTATTAAACACCAGTGAAAACATAATGAATAGTTTCAGTAATTACTGCACTCACTTTGAGATAACACTTGTGCAAAATTATTTAAGTCTAACTACCCATTTAGGCCAGGACATTTGTCTATCAAACTTCGTATTTTTATTGTTTGATCTTCCTGTTATGTTGATATATCATGTTGATAAGATTCAATTTTATTATTTAGTAACTAAATAACATTTCCTTGCACAATGTACAAGATTTATCGGTATTTACAAAAATTATACAGCAGTCTTTTATTTGAACTTAAGTTGACTAAAAAGACTCTGTACTGATAAAATCCTGCCGTGGAAATATCTGTAGTAATGTACAAAAGAAAATTAGTTTGGAATATATTTGCGTTCACCATGCTGATAAGTTATCATCAGGCTTTATCTTCATCTTTTTATTGTTTTTTCACTAGATGTTTAAAAGTCGCGGATTCAACTCGATATAATTTATCTATCTGCTATAGTTCTTTGGTAATTTAACGATTGCTGATATATAATTTTTGAGACTAAAATATTACAGTTCAGTTAAAAAGAAGTAAAAACAAACGAACAAAAAAAAAAAAAAGGAAATAACGGAAACTTACACTTATCTATATGGTAAACGTAAATATTATATTTCTATATATATATATATATAAAGGATATTACTGTAAAATTAACAGAAATTTTCATGGTTGGGCTATCATAGAAACACCAAAGTTTTTATGGAATAGAAAAAAAAAAGATCTATACCATTGCATCTCACTATTGTCTGATCTTATTAGGACTAGGAGGAAGAGATCAGAATGATTTTATTTTGAATCAAACACATGGAACAATGATAAAATCCTGGATATGATCTCTTTTGTTAATTTTTTTTTTTTTTTTTTTTTTTTTTTTTTGCAGTGGTGATTTTCTAACATAGGTTTTTGTTTTTTTTCTGAGTGGGTAACAAGGCTTTGAAAGGAGGTGGTTGAATTTCATAGTTAAACACTAAGTAGAAACCTATATGGTGTTAACATGAAAGAAAACAGTAACTGACTTTTGGAATAAAAATACACTAAATTTAACAACTATTATGAGACAAAGACTTTATATAAAGTTTTCAAGGGGTTAATTTTTGTTGATTTTTCAATAAGATTTAACATAATTTCTAAATATCAAGTATCTTATAAAATATACAATTGTAACAGCTATTACAGAACAGAGGTAGCATATAAGTTTTTGAAAAATAATTCTTTTGCTTCTCAAAACATATTAAAGGCTTTTTATGTGACAACTAAACAAACAAACAAACAAAAAAAAAAAACCTTATTGTAAAAATTGTCTGATTGGTATCAATGTCTTAAATGTGGTGGAGAAATGAGATGTATAATATAACTGATCAATAAATTGCACATGATCAGTTTTTCCTTTCCTTAGGTTAATTTTTTGTGTAAAATAAAACTAAAAATGTTTAATATGAATTTTATTAGGTTTTATTAAAGTTACATCACAAATACTACACTATCTTATATTCAGAAAGTTTTAAGTGCAATTTTTAGGGTGAAAGGTTAGGTTTGGAGTCAAGATTTCAGTTTATAGGATTTACACTCATATATCTTTTAAATGGCCAGTGAGGAGCACATGGAGCAGAAAATTCTGGAAAAATAGGAGTAAGGCATCAAAAAGCATTAAAAAAAAATTAAATTGTTTCGGGAACCTGATTGGACAATGTATTCATGTGTCGGTGCTTTCAACTGTATCCGTGCATTTTGAATTTGTCCCATACAAAAATAAATCTTGCATCTGGAGCCGGTCATGTGACATGGTACCTATATATTCTACGCCTTTGAAAGCTCTCTCTCTCATTCTCAGTTCTTCCTAGTGAGTGACACACAGCTGGAAAAATGGGAGAACATACAGCCAGCAAAACTGTGTTCATAGCCATACTGAAATTAGTACATTTACCATCTTTCTCTATACTAAACATCAACATCACCACACATATACATAGATTCAGCTAGTGGACAGACAAATACTTTGCTGCTATGTACTTTTTAGTTACCATGTGTATATACACACACATGTACATATGTAAGAAGAACTTATTACTTTTTAACCCTTGTCCAAACACATGTACACACAGATATGTTCGAACAATACACACTTAAGTTTGCCTAATAGTTGTATTATACACACCCACATGAAAATGTCTGACAAACATATTCAGACATTTCCTACTTTGTATAGTTATATAAAAATTTGTTTTATATTAGCAATATTGTGAATTTTCTTTTGTCTACATTGTTCATATTCTTTGTATTGTTAATTGTGGAATGGCACTCAAAGTTTTGTTTCTAACAAAACCTTGAGAGAACTAAACAGCCAACTTATCCACCACAAGTTCCCAAACTTCTTAGTAAATGTTCACACCTGTTGTAAACGTAAGGTTGAATTAAAATCCAAATAAACCTTTAAAATGTATCCCTTTAAATAATTGTAGACATTAGACTGCAAAAAGAAATTTATTGCTACACTTCTTTAAAAATTATATGTAAGATGTGATAAAAATGATGTGTACAAGAAAAAAGTTATATGAAAAATTTATAATGTTTCAGTTCAGTAATTTTCTGATCATTATTGTCAGTGCTTGTACATCGATTTATGAATTGAAAACAAAGCCATTCATATTGATATGAATGGCCATGGTTCAAAATCATTTAACAAGTCAAAGATATCAGATTATGTGTTATAAACTTCCTTCACAAAGATAGAAGATAAACTTCCAATTTTGATTCAAGTCATTCCAAGATGTTGCTTGGATTGGTTGAACTGTATATGTGTATTTTGATGTTTATAGGTAGCATAGGGGGACAACAGCAATAGAAGCAAAATAAGCATTAGTATGATTGTCTGGTGGTTAGAGAAAATCAAATCTATAACAACCATTTTTTTATACAGACCCTTCATGTTTATTCTCTTAGCATTAAGATGTTTTCAATCACTTGAAATAAAATGTCTTTGCTTTTGATGAGGTTTGGTCTGTTGAAAGCAAACTGTTTCTATTCATATTTTTGGCATTTGTTTTTCAATATTGCGGGTTCTAACTCTGGACTCTCTCAGGTTCTCCCTTGATTTAACACGTCCCAGGTCTCTTTCTGTTAGGACCCCTCCAAGTTTGACTGACTGACCAAATATCCTGAAACCTTTTAACTGCTTGCGACCCGTCCTGTCTTTCTCACTTGCTACATCAATACACTGGTTCACTCAGTCTTATTGTGAAGCAACAAATGCAACAACAATGCTGAGATTACTCCTTTTATACCAGTTCTGGCTGGCTGAAATTTGTATATGTCACAAATCCCATCTCACCAGAGACAAGACGTGTGACCTATAAATTGCGCTCCCAAGGACGCTCATGCTTCCGTTTTTTTCTATACTTCCTGCACTCCGCACACAAGACACATTTGCGATCGTTTTGAACTTTGAGGTAGGCCATTTCACTCGTCACTTGCTTCTTTCTTTCTTCTTTTTGGTGTTGCTATGAAAGGAATTCAATCCACACAGCTTTGTTGTCACATTTCATTTCTCTCGTCTGGCTCACCACCTGTTTTTTATCCAGCCGGGGACGGTTGCTGGATTCATGTAAACGTCAACTGTTCTGCCCACATATACAGCATGCCACTCATTGTCTCTTTGAATAACGAACCCTGGTTGGCTTATCGGAGACAAAAGTCTGTGGTTCTGCCTTTCAATTTTACTACATATTCTACCTTATATATATGAACACATTGTTTCCATAGACATATAGCTTTGAAATTCCTGTAAATATAAACACATGACCACTTACCAATAAGCAAGTCTGGAATATATATAAACAAAATAAAAAACAGGCCTAGCGTATCAAACAAAATCATCATCCCCACTCCTTAAATACAGTGCTACTTGCACAATGGGTGACCCTGATATTGTTTCACAACACAACAATATTTACTTTATTACTTTCATTCTTTTTATGTGACATGGTTAATAGGATTTTCAGAATTTATTAGAAATGAAAGCAAAATCCCCCAATAAATTAAAATATGCAAAGAAAAAAAAAGGTATATAAAATAGGTTAATATCATAGGAAATAGAATCTGTGACTAGAATTCAAACCCTGGATAAGGCAACTTGCATTTCACTTCATGCTGATGCCCTTGGGAAAGGCATAAATTCATCTCTTTTCTTCCCAGCTATGGTTAACTAGTAAGGCAAACTGAGTTCTTTAGCCGTGGTTAGGCAAATAGTCTAGGAGAAGGAAAACTGAATTCAAACCAGCTTTGCTCTACAATTGATTTTGTGTCAGATCTTGTCTGGCAGAAGGCTTATAATTATAGTGTTTTCATTTTTCAGATCAAGTTGGACATTACTGAGAAGGATGATTATAAATATGATGACTGTAATACACTGGTATTACCAGCTAAGAAAAGAAAAACTAAGAAAATTATTGCAAATGAAGGCAGTAAGAAAATCCTCACGAAGAAAATGAAAATGAAATTACTGAAGATTTTGGAAAAAAAAGAGAAAAAAAACAAGGTAAGATTGATTTCATTTAAAAAATTTTTTTTTTCAATTTCATCATCATTATCAAGTCACGCCAACAGTACAAAGTTCCCTGACTCTCTCTCGCCATCCATCCCTATCATCCATTGGTCCTCCAAACTGTATCTTGTGTCTGCTCAGAATTGATATATGTAAATTTTTGCTGGTCAGCTCACAATGGTGCATCACTGATGAGTTCATCCTTACTTCTCCATTAGTGCCCTGCATGTCTTGTTCATCTTACTTGTGTAGAATAACAATAACACATACCTCCGTAAAGCGTCCAGCTGGCAGACAAAAATAAAGCAGGTCGTAGCTCAGTGCCGTCCTCCTTACAATGTTAAACTGAAGCTGGTTTATATAATAAATTACTTTCACTTACTTACAAGCAACCAATGACAATCTATGCAATGGAATAGTCCACTTGTGAACAATGGGATGCCCCAAGGCACCATAAATAGTTCCTGTTCCTCAATCGGGAATTGAGTTTCCTGTCTTCACGACTGATTGCGCTTTGCTAACGCAATTAGTTACTCCCGGCCACTGCAACTAATTGCTCTACGCAACCTGACAAATCCCACATAGCACTGCAGGTTTCTGTGATAGTAGGTAAGTGGCTATACAGTTGCTGTTTTGTTGGGTGTTAGAGCTTTTAATTTCAGTCTTAAATTGCATCTTGAGGGATATTCAGCTCTGTTTCTAAGGAAGCCAAGCAAATGAAATACACTGACCTAATAGACTGTTACATTTTCAGACGAATAGCTTTTGAGACTGCTAGCATATATAAGAACAAAACCAACATTCTTATTTGGGTAAATTACCTGCGTTACTTTTAGCTCTTGAGAGAGAGCTTTTTTATGCTAGCGACTATTGTTGTATAGCAGAGAAAGACAACAATGTTGATGTATAAAAATATAATCTGCTTCTTTTCTTTTCCTTTTATTACCCAAAATGTACATTTGAGTAGAGTGAGTGAGAGAGAAAGAGTCAAAAACAGCTGAGTTTGCACACAAACACACATGGGTGAGATATGAATCATCAATGAGCTACTTCCTCTTCCTTTCATAAGACTAGTACAAGGCCACTTCAAGGCATCAAATTATCTTAGTTTCTCCTCACTTCTCTACTTTTGTGTGTCTGGTCTAGGGTCATCTCAAGGTACCAAATAGTTTTAGTTTCTCCTCGCTTCTTTACTTTCACAAGTTTCATAGAGCTCAGGTTTTTCTCTACTTCTCAATCCTGGATTGTCTGGTGCAAGGCTAGCACAACATCTAGTAGCTCTTCTGCTAGTCTTCTTTGTTCTCCCTACGTTGAAATCTTCCCTGGTTTACATAATTTTCTTGACGCCCACACAGTCCTTGTGGTCACACTTCCCGCTTATGCGTTGCACATGGACATGCCTACTGTATAGCATGCCACCCATGCAATTTCTGCTAAGGAACCATTTGTGTTCTGTTTACTTTAAGAAACAGGTACATATACTGTTATGCAACTTACATGACATGTCAAAGAGATCTTCTGGTCAATATCCAACACTATCCTTAGATATCATTCAAACAAAATACATCACCCAAATACATTCAATAGATACTTTCTTTATATCAAGAATTATACTTTGAAATTTGTTGCAGAAAAATTTCCTCTTAAATTTAATCAGGTTCAATTGTAAGTTCAGTTGAAGAATATCAACTGAGATGTCAAGGGTTGTAGAATACACCAACTGCATCTCTGCAAACCTTCCTCCAACAAGTGTCTTGGATATGACACTAAACCATCTAATGGTGAGGCTCCAGTTCTGGAGCTTTTGGGAATATGGAGTACCCCATAATTGCCATTACTTTCAGGTCTACTATGACCCAGAGTGGTAGTACCAGTTCAGTTCCCATCAATGGGTCAAATAAAACTGTTTAATTACTTAACTGTATGTAAACAAATGACTGATGTTAAATTGAATTGTGCTAATAAAATAAAATGGATATGTTTTGATCCATAGATGGGATGCTAATAGGTAGAGTTGACCTGATATATCAGTGTCTAAATGATGATGCCACACTCCCCAGAGCTTCAAAATGCAGTTATGTATTTTACCCAGGTCACTCTTAGTTGTAATGTCACTCTGCTCTAGGAGAAAGGGATCCAGTACTAACCTCTATAGGAATGACTGTTATTGACTACTAAAAAAACTAACTCCCATTTTTATTTTATGTCAATAAAATATATTTATAAAATTGTTTACTGTGCAATTGATAATGTTAACAAAAAATGATAAAGATGTCTTCATAAAATTATTCATTCTTATTGAAGCTTTATTTTTACCTTTTTACTTACAGTTTTCATTTCACATGATTCATTTAAGTACTTCACAATGAAGATTTGTTTATAGATTTAAGATTTATTGTATTTTTTATCCATCAAAATTTTAATTTTGTTTTTCATAGCGAGCTAATTTGCTAGAAGAACTTATAGCAGTTCAGGCAAGCAGTGAGGAATTGGCTATACTGGCCAACAATTCTAAAAAAAAGTAAGTACACATTCAATTTCTACAAATTTTACCTGTAAATCAAATGAAGAAAAGGAAATGAGAAGATTACTGTAAATTTATTGCGTTGGCTAAAATTTAAATTCTGTCATTTTTTTTAGATGCTATTATTAATGTTTATTTTTAAACTTATCAAAATTGTCAGAAAACAACCTTGCATGGCTATTGAACAATGATGTAACAATGCATGAACCACATTCATCTCACTGATTCATACTTAAAAAGGAAGATCAACCAATGTACACAAGATACCAAGCTGCATTCACAGCGAAACTCATCTTGACTTAATGCACACGCCATAACCCTGTAAGGTATAAATACTATAAAGTAAACAATATAAAAAAACCATTTGAAAATATTGAAACTGACAACATAATTCCTTACTTCAAAGTTGTAGATATATTTAAAAAATATGTTTATGAAACAAAACTCTCTACATAGCATATGTTTGTGAAGTTAAATTGTCGACTATTTTCTTGTTTTGCACTCTAACAATTCATCTAAAAACAAAAATACTTACCAACAAACTATTTGCTTACAAATCATATACAATAAAAACAAGGTTTGGTATTAAATAACCCATGAAACAAAATAATCAAACCAGACCAAAAATTGTTGTCAGTTATAATTTTTTCATGAGGAAAGATATTTTTTCAGAATTTTTTTTTTTTTTTTTTTTTTTTTTTTTAAGGAAAGTTAAAAAAAAGAAAGCATTTTCTGAAGATGAATCTCAAAATGAGATTTTAAAGGAAAAGAAAACCAACTATGAATCAAAAGAAGAAATTGTTGAATCTAAAACAGAAGAAGCAGATGCAGAAATGTCTGACCATTCAGTTTGTACAACTGATATATCTTCTGATGAAGAGGAGAATGAAGATACAGTTAATAATATGACATCCAACAATTTGAATGCTTCTATTGATGTAAGTAACTTAAGCTTTCAAATAAATTCACTTGCTACTTGCAAAAGTACAATATTTTGGGGTTTTGAACAATGCAAATTAATACAAAATACAATGTTTGACAATACCATTAGAGTAGTATCTACAAAATGATTTTTTATACAAATTCTTGGATTTTTCAGTATTATGATTATATATATCCCCATCAGTTTCAACTGTCTTGACTCTGCGAGTAACAACACTTACCAGTTCACTATCAGAAAAAGTAATTATTTTACTGCCGTATTAGTGGACCAGTTCACATATGTCAGTAGCAATATCTCATCTACTGAAAATAATGTTAACATACACATAGGTAAAGCATGGAGTGCTGTATGCAGGTTAACAACCATATGGAAATCTGAATTCTGATAAAATAAAATGAGAATTCTTCTAAACTGTAGCTGTGTCTTTACTACTGTGTGGTTGCACCACTTGGATGCTGACAAAATACTTGGAGAAAAGGCTAGATGGAAACTGCATAAGAATGCTAGATGCTGTTTTGAATAAATCCTGGAACGAGCAGCTTACAAAATAGCAGCTGTACGGCCACTTACCTCCCATCTCACAAGCCATTCAAGTAAGATGAAGAAAATATGGTAGGCATGTTCTCTTTTGGACTATAACCAATGGACACACTAGTGTTGGCCAACCCACAAAAACTTACATTCATTAGCTATGTGCAGATACTGAATGACATCCAGAGAACTTAGTAAGGGCAATGACCAATAGGGACAGATGGTAATAGAGAATCAAAGGAATCCATGCTGTCAGCATGTATTCATGATGATGATTACTCAATCACCAATATATTCCCTTGCTTTCTATAAATTTAAATCACCTTTCAACTAAATTGTGTCTTCTATCATTGATTTGAGTGTTAATGAATTTTTGGAGATCTTAGATTTCTTAGAACTGCTGACCAAATAAAAAATGTTGCTTTCAATGAAACGAGTGATAGTCTGAAGATGATTGGGTTGGAGAATATACCACATGTGGAAGAATTTTCAGTCTGAATTCTGATTATGTGGTGAATTACATTTACAATAATAGAACAAACATTGTCATTCTGTAAAATTGGCTGTTGACTTCCTCAGAAAAGCTTTTTTCTCTTTCAGTGTCATTCTAATAAGCATAGCACAGCAATAATTTATCCAGATTTCAGCATTTTGTAATAAAGAATTCTCTCACTAAACACAAAGAAAAAATATTTTCTAATAGATTCTATTTAGACTGAAACATTGGGTAATACTTATTAAGGTCCTATCTATGTATGAAAGAGATTTGTTTAAAGATTATTCATATTCGATAGTACTGTGTGCAAAAAAACTCTTTAGAAACAAATTCATAAGAAATGTAAATATGAAAGGACAATAAATATGATTCCCTAACTTCTAAGCATAAGATAACCCAAGACGAGTTGACATGCCATTAAAATCAATTAATCATATCTTGTTTAAAAATAACATTTACATGTTTAGCAAAAAGAGAAAGATATATGTTTAAACATTGATCAGTATTTGTGTAAGTTCATATGGAACTCGTTTTCCTTGCTACTGAATTTTGTAAATAACATGCTTCAGTTAACTGATTGCACAATCAATAAAGAGCTGAATAAACTTCAGTTAACTGATTGCACAATCAATAAAGAGCTGAATAAACTTCAGTTAACTGATTGCACAATCAATAAAGAGCTGAATAAACTTCAGTTAACTGATTGCACAATCAATAAAGAGCTGAATAAACTTCAGTTAACTGATTGCACAAACAATAAAGAGCTGAATAAACTTCAGTTAACTGATTGCACAATCAATAAAGAGCTGAATAAACTTCAGTTAACTGATTGCACAATCAATAAAGAGCTGAATGAACTTCAGTTAACTGATTGCACAATCAATAAAGAGTTGAATAAACTTCAGTTAACTGATTGCACAGAAAGAAACCAAGCAAGCATGAAAAGAGAAAGTGTAAAATTTGGAAAGAACATGAAGGTACTTGAAGAAGAGCTGAATGAACTTCAGTTAACTGATTGCACAATCAATAAAGAGCTGAATAAACTTCAGTTAACTGATTGCACAATCAATAAAGAGTTGAATAAACTTCAGTTAACTGATTGCACAGAAAGAAACCAAGCAAGCATGAAAAGAGAAAGTGTAAAATTTGGAAAGAACATGAAGGTACTTGAAGAAGAGCTGAATGAACTTCAGTTAACTGATTGCACAATCAATAAAGAGTTGAATAAACTTCAGTTAACTGATTGCACAGAAAGAAACCAAGCAAGCATGAAAAGAGAAAGTGTAAAATTTGGAAAGAACATGAAGGTACTTGAAGAAGAGCTGAATGAACTTCAGTTAACTGATTGCACAATCAATAAAGAGCTGAATAAACTTCAGTTAACTGATTGCACAATCAATAAAGAGCCGAATAAACTTCAGTTAACTGATTGCACAATCAATAAAGAGCTGAATAAACTTCAGTTAACTGATTGCACAATCAATAAAGAGCTGAATAAACTTCAGTTAACTGATTGTGCACAATCAATAAAATGTTGAATAAACTTCAGTTAACTGATTGTGCACAATCAATAAAATGTTGAATAAACTTCAGACATGTTTAAGAGTTTTCTCACATCGTGTAAAAGATGGTATTGGAAAACTTTGTATTAGTTTAATGTGAATAATCCAAGCTCACAAATGTGCTATGAATGTCTTTTTTCCCCATTTGTGTATTGACTGTTGCCTGTATTGATTTTAGACAAATTATATAACATTAATGCATGTACTGTCTTTTTATTTATTAATCACTAAAAATAATATTTCATGTAATATTTTAGAAAAAGTCTGATCCCATTAAAAGTGATGATCCAGGTCTGAAAAATCCAGATATAGAAGAGGAATCAGAAAGTGCAAAAAGAAAACAAGAGGTTGGGATTTTTTAAATTTTTTGATTATTATTTGTTTCAATTTGAATTATAAAAAAAAACAAATCCTCATCAATACAATTTTTGTAACAGAAGCATACAAAAGACAAATGTAGGTTTGATATGAGTATGATGTATTGATACAAAAACATAAAACCAAGCAGAGAAATGGCTTTTAATACTAATCATAAAAATTATGTCATTATTACAATTTAAGGTGTTATACAAAAGTTCTGGCAATTTGACCTCTAAAGTTATTTAATATACTTACTAGTTTTCACCATCTAGTCGTATTCAGCAGTCCCAAGGGAGTTAATATGCTAATATGTCTTTATTTTCATTACCGGAACATCAGTTTTAAGAAGATATGTTCAATATGAACAGTTCATTATCATCATTAAATTCTTATATTTTAATGTCATGTTTTTTTTTTTCATTAGCAATATGTGTTCATTAGGAGATTTTCTTAATGACTTATCTTGTACGAAACTTTGAAATTCTTTCTCTTCTTCATTTATTTAGTCCATTTACTTTTTATTTATTCATGATAAAAATTCTTATTATTTGTAAAAAATCTTTATTTTCATATTATTGTTTATATTTTATCTAAAATTAGCATAGTTCTCAACATAAATTATGTAATTATTCATATTTACCAATGAATTAGCACACTGCTTGTCGATAGGTTCAAAATATCAGTTGTGTTATCAAATTAAGAATACAGGTGTATTTGTTAATGGAAATCTTTTCAAATGAAATAAAAGAAAGAAATCAAGCAAGCATGAAAAGAGAAAGTGAAAAATTGGGAAAGAACATGAAGGTACTTGAAGAAGAGAAAAGACTAGAAAAGTACTGAAAGTTACAGTAAAAGAAGAGAGAAATTAAATTGTGTAGTCTACATAGTTATGTAGTAGTAATGCCACAAACAATCTTACCTCGAAGAAACAGAAGGTGTGCTCTCTCTGCTACTGGTACTGTATGAAATTTCCAACAATTTATCAAATACATGAAAAAGATGAGACAAAAAAGATAGTGTGGTATAAGGAAATATTACCTTATATTTACTCTGGAATGATAAGTTATGCCTTAAGATTATGCTAATTAGTTTAAATAAGTAATTCACCTGTTCATCTCACCCTTTTTGCATTTAACTAGGTCTGCCAAGCTCAGAAGTTCAGAAAAATTATATAAACTGAATAGAAGATTCATTTTGTCTCTGATATTTTCTATCTAATACACAATTGAATACACAAAAAATGAGCATGCATTGATTTAAAAAGTATAGTAATTTTAGTGAATGTTTTAATATACTTCACAAAAATGTCACTGTGACAATGAAATGGAAATAAGATACTCAAGCATGTTCTGTGTCAGTTTGTTCCTGTTATGATGTATATAGCTCCATAAAACACGGATACAAAACAGCCCCATGAAAGTGAGGCCAGCTCTGTAGGTTTAGCTCCCTTGGATGTAAATAAAGATACTCCATTACTAGATAGCTTGTGTGTTCACGTGTTATTTATTATCGCTCACCATCGGCACCAGAACAGTTCCCATGTAAGTTAAAGCTGTTATCTAAATTTTCATCTGGACAAATTTCTATATCCATGTTAACTTTAAAACAACCTACATCATGTTAAATTGTTAGTATGTATATGATATGAACTAACAAATGGCATTTATCACAGTCATAGAATATCTAATTTGCATAATGATTTTAGAAAGCAAATTTAAAGCAACTCTCTTGTTCATTTGTAATTTTGTTTATATTTTCATATATATATATATATATATATATATATATATATATATAAAAGCAATAGTTTTGTGTATACCTTTTATAAAAAAGACTAAATTATTTTAATTTTATTAAGTTATTAAGGTTGCAATTTGTGATGTAAGTTAATGTTTAGACTTTTTCATTGCCTTTGAAAAACATGCCACCTACACAAATATGCATGTGAGTAAACTGATAGAAAATGAGAAATTAAGAACAAATAATTTTGTGACAACCAATATATTTTCATATAGTATCACTTGGCTTCGTTGGTTTGCAGGGATATTTGTATACAAAGGTCTGAAACCAAAATCAATCAGGGACATTTTTTTTTCTAATTGCAAATTGAAACTCTATCTTGAAAAAATGTTACTCTGAAGTATGGGTATTATGCCAGTCGGTAGATAATGTTAAATTTGCATACCATGTAATATAGACATAGCACATGTAACAGCCAAACAGCTTTAAGATAGCTTTGTACCCATGCTCATTGGGAGTTTATTCTGCCTTAAAGCTATATTAAAGCTCTGTATATTTCTTCTTGGTTAGTTTAGTATCAGTTACTTGGAAATGTTTCATGAGTTTAACAATTCATGATTTACACAGATGTAAATCATGAATTGTTAAACTCATGAAACTTTGCAGTTAATATTGCTGCTGCTGTGCCTGCCTATATATATTCCAACCAACATTGGTAACTGAGCATATATTTCTAAGTTCAACTAAAATATTTATCCATTCATGACTTGAATCTTCTTTTTTGTTTTTTTGTTTATTAAAAAAAACCTTCCTAAATTTTAACATTTGCTTTGCTTTTTAAATACAGAATGAAACAGAAGAAAGCAAGGATTTGTCCAAAGACAAGAAAAGGTAAGATAATATTAAATATCAAGCATTTAATCATGACTTTTGTATATATTCATCTTTTAACTAAAATTAAATGTGTGTTGTATCTTTTTTTTTTAATTTTAGAAAAATATCAAAAGATTCTGAAGAAAATGATGAAAAGGAAGGCGAAAAGAAAAAAGTGAAAAGCAAACCTGTGATTTTCATTCCAGTTAACAGAAAACCAGAAATACAGGTTAGTAAATTTTCTTTTAATGTTCCTATTAGTCAACAAATGAAGTCTATCTAATTCATTAATTGCAGTTGATCAGAAGTTCAGTCATTGTAGTTCTATGACTCATCTGCAATTAATGGAAATGTCACACATATATATTATTTCCCATAAATAAGTACTTCCCTAACAATTTTATGGACAGTTTTTTTTTTTTAAACTAAAGGTACCAAAATTTTATTATTTCAAGTGGAACTTTCAACAGTGGAAACAGATATTAAGTATCATTTATTACCAAATTCTACAATGTGGAAATTCTCTAATAAAAAGAATATACACCACTTATGAATATTTATGCAATTTTATTTTTACCGAGGTGTTGTAATTTTATTTTGCTTTCAAAGGTGTAGAGTTTGGTGATGAATAATACCTAATAATATCCATTTTAATTGTATAATATTGTACTAAATATACATCCTTTAACAGGTAAAGCAGAAAAAACATTAATATCCTTTGACACTGAGTGTATTAAGACTTATATATATTATATTCTGAAAAAAAATTTTTTCTCAATTTATTCAAACAATTTGAGATATTTTTTGTATCTATAAATGATAAAGATCTATTTGACTTAGTTTTATTAAAATATAAACTGATTTTATTGCTTTTCTCTTTTTCTTCTTTTTTCTCTTAGGAATCTCGTCTAAAGCTTCCAATTATTGGTGAGGAACAACAGATCATGGAATCTATCAATGAGAACCCAGTGGTTATCATTGTAGGAGACACAGGGTCTGGTAAAACTACTCAGGTGCCACAGTTCCTTTATGAAGCTGGATATGCACAGTAAGTAAACAAATGAATAACATGAAATGTGATATAAAAATAACTTAAAATATACTATAAAAATATTTAAAAAAAAATTTTTTTTTTCTTTTGTTTTTTTTTTATATTCTTCAAAACAATCAACTGAGAAAATAGCTTTTAAAATTCAGCTATTTTTAAAAATTGTTAGGTATTTTAATTCATAAAATTTGTGATATGTGTGTAGTTTATTGTGCTTGATCTATTTTGGGAAAAGGATATTTCTTTTCTTTTATGTGATATCTTGTGAAAGAAAGCTGTGGTGGTTAATCATTCACTGATTGATAAATGAGAGACCAATCAATAAAGACAGTTCAGTTGGCTAGGGCTGTAGAATACACTGACTGCATCTCATTTAAAAATGTTATCAACAAAAAGTGTTTACAAATCATGTATATCTAATATATATGTATAAACAGGCATTAAATAACATACAATGATTGATATGCCATAAACTTCAACCAAACCAAACCAATCAATAAAGAAGTAATTTCTGATCAGTAGCAGCAACATGGGGTGAAAAGATAGAAAAGAACAGATTTCTATAATGAAGGCATTGTTTGATACCTGACTCTACACACCTCAAAATAAAATGTTTAGTGACCACAAAGAACAGGTAGTATTATATACCCACTGATATTTATCCCCATCTGAGGGGATGGTCTATATCATTATGCTTGATTAGCAAATAATTTTTTTGTTGACTGTAGGATTATATCACTCAGTCCTGTTCTTTATTACTTAATCCTGATGCAGTTTATCTTGTCCTGTATTGATGATTTCTATTATTAAACCATTTTAACAATATTTTTTTCTATAACTTTTTCTTCAAAAATTTGAATTTCATGCTCATTTTAAGGGTATGATCCAAATAATGAAAGAGGCTAGTTTGGCTATCAACACAACATGGTTTTCTTGGATTTGCAAAAGTGTTGGGAACTCCTCCATCTATAGTGTTATGTCATGTGGTCACGCACCCCATTTTATAAATGTAGGTTATTGAATGAAATTTTAGAGAAGAGTAACAAGTTCAAAAGTATTTTGAAACTTAAAATCAGAATATCTCATTATTTTAAATATGAATATTCTCTTTGCATGTCAATGAATGATGTGACAACTATGAGATAATATGTATGAAGTTTTAACTTGGGCTTCTCTTCCCAGCATCTACACCATCTTGATGCAATCACAGCTTCATTGGGCCTGTCATGTTGTCTGCATGAAAGAAGAAACTATTTCAGGGCAAGTACTCCCAAGGAGGCCAGAAAAAGCGCATCAAAGACACACTGAAGTTCTCCATGAAATCTTTCAGTATCACCTCTAATTGCCTGGAATATCTGGTACACAACAGAGACAAGTGGCATGAAGTTGTCAAAACGTGGAGTGAAAGTCTGTGAAACTAGAAGAAACACAGCAACTGAGCTGCACTGGAAACTTAGAAAAGGCATTGCCATAAACATTCCTTGTTCTCACTGCTCAAGACTCTTCCATGCACAGATTGGTCTCATTAGCACTCATGGATGCCTTCCTCAATCATGAGGTTGATCAGATGGTCCTCAATGATTACGATGGACACAGAAGAATATGTATGTGGGCTTGCCACTTGAAGAAAGAAGTTGCAGACCTAGTGACAGTAAAGTAGACATTGGAGGAAAAGGAAAATGAAGAAGAAACAAACATTTAAATCAATTTGTCTTCTTCAAGCTACATCTAAATGCCAAAAAATCAAACTATTATCACAAGTGATTAAAAATCTAGTATTCTAACATTCCAATAAATTCTAAAAAAAAAAAACAAAAAAGGTTCTAGTTAAGAAACTGGTTATTACAAATTTTCTTCCCTCACAATAACCAAATTGACTAGTGGTTTAGTGTAGTACTAAGTCTTAATGAAATGGTCTGACCTCATTAATAATCAACCTTTTTTTTTCTATCACCATTTCTCTAGAGAAATATAATTTTTTTCCTATTTCTTATGTCTTGTACTCCTGATTAGGAGAGAAGAATGGATTGGCAGGATTATTATGTTGAGAACATGAAGATCATTACTGATTATCAATTAAAGATTGATGGTTAAAAAAAAATTTGAATTTAAATATTTAAACAAATCCAAATTCCAAGCTAGATATAATTTTTTACAGTTGTAAGAAATAGTCACTCATTTTTTTTTTATATTCATTCAATTGTGACTTTTCTGGTATTGAAGTGGATGCTGGAAATGCAGGAATGCTGAGGAGATATCTCTTGTATTCTTCCTCTACTCTTTTCAAATTCAACTGGTATAATCCCAAGTCTAACCCATGGGCTAGGAATTGGTCTACACTGCCAGTAAGAATCTACTCTCTCCTCTTTCTGGAACGGGACCAGCTTTTATATCTATCTCTGTGCTGGTAGAATTCTCTAGAATCTTCTAGACAACTCCACAACATTCAAGAAACATGAAGTGCATGGTCATTTCCTGTTTCTTTGTTTCATTTTCTTTGGGTAGCCTCATGCTTACTTAGGGTCATATGGTTGTTTCATTCAACCGTTAAAACTGGTGCCAACTTGACTTGACCTTAATACATTACACCAATCCCATCTATGCTCTGTGGGATGGAGGAGTCAAATTATAAAGGGATTCCATTTGGATGTTACTAGCATTCACCAGAGCCCAAAAGAAAAAAAAATTGCTAATAATTTTTCTTTTAAAACAAAGCACCTCCAATCGATATATATATATATATATATATATATAGTAAGTATCATACAATAACTGATGGTTATACAACAGCATTGCTTCTAACAAAGCCTTCATCAGATGAGGACTCTGAATTCAGGCATGGTTTCGGGGCCGAAATATATATATATATATATATATATATACTTTTTTTTTTTTAATCTTTCCAAATGCCCTATTAAACTATTCAATGAATATTTCTGTTATTGATAACTTTTTAACTTCTTAGCATCTTGATCTTTTGATACCCTATACTGGAGCTCACAAAATTTATGAAAAAAATGGAGCACAAAACACACTTCATTTGATACTATCCCATCCTTCTATTGAAAGAAAGGCTATATTCATTTTTTCTTACTAGTATCTGACATGTATGACCTCCTTTGAAATATTTAGCTCATGGTATATAGTAAAATAATATGTCTGTTTATTATGAAATGTCTTCCTTCCATCTCCTCTCTTCTTATATTATGCTTTGCAGGAATATCAGCAAACTGTTACCTATGAAGCATTCCCATACCACCTGAGTCTGTGTTGGTCTTCATTGCATTCAATGATTTACCTGATTTTGTTTTATTTTTTACTTCTTCATTGATAACACACCAAAATATTTTACATAAAAAGATAAGAGCTGTTTTGTTTGTGGTTTTTTGTGACAAAGAATAAACTTATGGAAAAGTTCAGCACTTGGGCTCTGTTTGAGAGATTAACTCCTACTGACTTTAATTCTTATTTGACATTTGCTTACTACTAATTTCTTGTATAAGTATATATTAATGATGAAAATAAAGTTGGAGTGTGAAGATTTTATTTTTATGTCGTTTGTATTATGTTTTGTTATTTTAGAGATGGAAAGATAATTGGTATCACTGAACCGCGTCGTGTTGCTGCCATTAGCATGTCCAAGCGAGTGGGAACTGAAATGAATTTGTCTTCAAGGTAAAAATCCCTTCTTAAATGTAACTTCTACTTATCTGTATATTTATTCTTTCTTTTTCTGTCTGTACTACTACTCTTATGAGTTATCTATATAGTTTTCATCAAAATATACTTGTTTGTATCTTGATTCGTTTATTACAATAAACAAGTATATAACTGGATCAGTAAAACATAAAATAACCCTGAATTCCAATATTTGAAAACCAACCTATAAATATAGTTACAGTCAAGTTTTCTTGGTCTATAAATCCTTTCACAAAAATACACTCAACCATAAACAATCAATTTGATTCCTCAAATTCCCTCACAGATATTTGTTTGAGCTAAAATTGTTGTGTGTGTACAAAAAAAACAACACAGTGCAATAAATTTTATCAATTTAGTATTCATTCTGGCCAGTTTCAGCATTAGATTTGGTTTCTTTGTTTAATGGCATATCAACCTTCTTGGGTTATTCAATGCCAAAACCATCCTTTTAAAAGAACAGTAGTGGTACTATTTAACATAGTGGTGGTGAGGGAATTCATACCTTTCCAAAGTGTATTAGTCTAAAAGTGAATGTTAAAGCACAGCTGAAGTTAGAACTTGCTTACTATGATGTTGCAGTCCAGCCACATTAGCCAATACTCCACAGGGATATCCTTCATCAGGAAGTGTTTATTTCAAGAGTGAGTCTTACAGATTAGTATTCACATTTATGTAACTTGAATGTTTTTGATTATATTTCATTACCCACCAAGGGTAAGAGCTAGCTTAATTGTCTGGTTCCCGAGGCACCCCTGAAAGGGAATGCCAAAGGAATGTGAGCAACTTTTAAAACATTAATTTGCTTCCTGTAGGGCAACCCACATTAAACTGACCTTGTGTCATATTTTAGCCTTATAAGGACATTGGTGTTGCATGGAATGTATAGACCGCGCAGAGTGGCTAATACTATAATTCTATTACATTCAATGATGAACAATCACAGACTCATTAACATAGCAATTCTTCCTGTTGAAAGAGAATATACAGTATCACTTGATGTTGAAGAGATCATAAAGTACTTTGCGATTTGAAAAGTTAGAAAGATAACCCCTGAGTTGTTTAGTCTTTTTCATATTTTTGTTAAGAATAAATACCATGGTCAAATATTCTTTTATATGGTGGGGTATCCAATAAATATCTAAATTGTTTTTCACGGCCTACCAAAAGAAACTGTAGCAGCAATAATGATCCTCTACAAAAACACAAAAGTAAAGGTACGTTCACCAGATGGAGACACGGAATACTTCGACATTGTTGCAGGAGTACTACAAGGAGACACGCTAGCCCCATACCTCTTTATCATCTGTCTAGACTACGTGCTTAGAACTTCGATCGACAAAATCAGAGAAAATGGCTTCGAGCTGACTAAGAAAAGAAGCAAAAGGTACCCCGCAAAAACAATCACAGACGCCGACTACGCTGATGACTTAGCGTTACTGGCGAATACGCCTAATCAAGCAGAGACACTACTGCATAGCTTGGAACGAGCTGCAGCAGGCATTGGCCTCCATGTCAATGCGCACAAAACTGAATATATGTGTTACAACCAAACGGGCAACATTACCACTCTAGATGGAGCCTCTCTGAGGCTAGTGGACAAATTCACCTACCTAGGAAGTAGCGTCTCATCAACAGAAAACGACATCGACACACGGCTGACGAAAGCATGGACAGCGATAGATAGGCTCTCAATAATATGGAAATCAGACCTGACCGATGAAATGAAGCGCAGTTTCTTCCAGGCAGCAGTTGTATCGATACTGCTATATGGATGGACTACATGGACACTAACCAAACGGCTGGAGAAGAAACTTGACGGCAACTACACAAGAATGTTGAGAGCAATACTGAACAAGTCCTGGCGACAACACCCCACGAGACGCCAACTGTACGGCCACCTACCTCCCATCACGAAAACTATACAGGTCAGACGAGCCAGACACGCCGGACACTGCTGGAGAAGCAAAGACGAGCTCGTAAGTGACGTACTACTATGGACCCCCACATATGGCCAAGCAAAAGCAGGACGACCAGCCCGAACTTACATACAGCAGCTATGTGAGGACACAGGATGTAACCCAGAAGACCTGCCGGCGGTGATGAACGATAGGGAAAAGTGGCGAGAGATGGTCAAGGATATCCGTGCTGGCGGCACGTCTTGATGATGATGATGATTACTTCTAACTTTTCACCACTACTACTATGATGTCACAGTCCAGCAATGTTAGTCACTATACTACAGACTTCCCCTCAACTATTTTAGACTTTATCATTGTTTTCTGTTTTTAAAATGGTTGACTAATTTTATTTTTTCCTTATTGCCTGTCTACACAGATTAAATTTTTTTTCAATAACTAATAAATGAAATGTATTTGTATACATGTATTTGTAACAGTTAAAGAGGTGTTATGTTTAAGAAAGTGGTCAGCCAATTTGGCTACCACACAGTGCAGCCAAAATCCATGCTACACAACTGTGGAGAGATAGATATATCCAGTTTTTAATAACATTTCTTTTGATAATGAGAAGCTTGGTTATTGTCTAAAAATATTTTTCAAATTCTTTTTTTTTTTCAATATGTAAAACTATTAAAAAAGTAGGCAATATTAAAGAGAACATATATGATATAAAATGCAGTTTAAGCCTCGAAGAAAAATTTAAAATTATTGTATCCCCAAAGAAAAATTTTTGAATAATAATAATAATAAAAAAAGAAAAAAACAATTTATGTCAAATTGTTGCTATGAAGCTAATTACTTTCTATATTAATTGGTGCCAGCATAAACTTTCAAACATGTGATGCTGTAATGACTTGAGATGTTTGATAATTGAAGAAGTTGATATAAATCTGATTACTTCCATAGGTATACAGTCCAGTTGACTAGAGCTGTAGAATACACCAACTGCATCTCTGCAGAGTGGTAAAACCCCTCCCCCAATGAGTGTCCTGCATATGACACTAGATAATCTGATAGTAAGGCTTCAGTCCTGGAGCTTTGAGTAATGTGGAGTAACCCTTCATTGCCATTACTCTCTGGTCCACTCTGACCCAGTATGGTAGTACCTGCTAGGGTCCCTGCTATGGGTCAAACAGTACTATTTAAGCATTTAACTGTGTGCAAACAAATGACATGTTAAATTGAATTGTTAGTGTTACATAATGATGATTTGAAACCATTTAACTGTGTGCAAATAAAACTATTGGTGTTACAGTACAAACAAAGGACTGATGTTAGATTGTTTGTGTTACATAGCAAACTTGAAACCATTTAACTCTGTTGACCAGTCAGCTGGGGCTGTAGAATACACTGACTGCATCTTTGCAGTAGGGTAAGACCTCCCCCCCATGAGTGTCCTGGATATGACACTAAAGAATCTGATGGTGAGGTTCCAGTAATGCTGGAGCTTTGGGAAATGTGGATCACCTCTTCGTAGTACCTGATAGGGTCCTATCTATGGGTCAAATAGAACTAAACTGTGGTTTCAAGTGTTTACTGTTTTTGCATTTAAACTGCATGTTTATGCTAAACTGAATTGTTTAAAATAGAACTGTTTTGACATTTAAACTGTGTACTTATGCTTAACTATATTGCTCATAATAGAACTGTTTTAACATTTAACTGTGTGTAAACAAAATCTATACTAAACTGAATTGGTTGAATTAGAACTGTTTGACTAAACTGAATAGCTTGAAATAGAAATGTTTTTGACAATTAAACTGCATATCCATGCTAAACTGAATTGTTTGAAATAAAACTGATTCTTTGTTTAGAAATGAAGTTGGCATTAGATAACCTATAAAAGTTGATATGCCATAAAACGCAACCAACTATTTAACTCTGTGCAAACAAATAAGCTCTGGCTTGTTTACAAATCATATATATATAAGTAAGTACCTGAAGACTCCCTTTTCAATAGCTACTGCACCAAGGTGTAGGGTAAGATACTACCCCTTTCTCTGGATTGCTCCACTTTAATTTCGATCCATACCTTATAATGCTGAGTGTTAAGCAAGGCAACATCAAGTACCATTTTTGGAGTCTTTGGTATAACTCAACCTGGGATTGAACCCTGGTCTCCCAGACCATTGGCAAACACTCTACCCATTAGGCCAATGGTGTGTGTGTGTGTGTGTGTGTGTGTGTGTGTTTATAAACTAGATTTGGCATTAAATAACCTATAAGGGTTGTTATGCCATAAAACACAACTAATCTAACCATCCATATGTGTAAGCAGGTACTCATAGTGTAATGGTTATCATAGTAGGAAATGAACATGACTTCCCAAGTTCAAATCCTGGATAAGACTGTTTGCATTTCATATAATGCTAATACTCTTTGGAAAGGTATGCAGCCAACTAAAAAATATTTGCTTTCTTAGCTTAAATAAACACACACACACACACACACACACACACACACACACACACACACACACACACACACACACACACTAATTAGAAATCAAAAATGAATGTCTTTTTACTTTAGTTTATTTCAAATGTATTTTGATGTCTATTAAAAGAATATTTGCTTTCTTAGCTTAAATACACATACACATTAATTTTTCATTTTTGAAGAAATCAAAGCAGTTCTGGGTTATATACATTAAAATAGAATTAATGGTTTCTTTTCATCTCTTTCTACTAGTGTGGTGTCCTATCAAATTAGGTATGAAGGTAATACATCACCTGAGACAAAAATGAAGTTTATGACAGATGGTGTTCTTTTCAAAGAAGTTCAACAGGTAAGATAATTTTATCTTTAATGTGCACAAAGATTCATTACTCATTTTTTCTCTCTCTTGGTTGACCATCGCTCCAATATTTGTAGGAAATAGTTGCTTGAAATCATAGAATGTGTGCAAATTATTTGTATTAGGTAAAAATACTTGATACC